>CM021109.1:113691211-113923183 GCA_007115665.2 Sequoiadendron giganteum
TTTTGTAATATCATAATTCAATTTTTCTCCTTGGAGAGTTTTGTAAAAATGATATAGGTTTTTCATGTCCCTCATCATTATTTTGTAACATTACTGTAGCAAGGGTGTGGTGTGATGTGAACCAGAAGATTTGAAAGGGCTTACTGAGATCAAGAGATTTCAACATTGGGGCTTCCTTGATTTCCCTTTTTATGGTTACAAATGCATCCAGTGCTTCTGCAGTCCAATATATTTTAGTCCCCTTTTTCAAAATCTTTGAAATGGGCTTGAAAATTTTAGCAAAGTTTGAGATGAATCTTCTTACAAATTTTATTTTCCTGAAGAAAGTCTAGATGGATTTAACTGTCTTAGGAATAGGAATCTTATCTATGGCTTCCACTCATTTTGGATCAATTTTGACTCCATCCTTGGACACTGTGTCCTAGTAACTTTCCCCCTGTTATTACAAAATGACACTTTTTAGGATTCAGGAAAATACCATACTCCAATGCCTTAACAAATATATTGTCAAGGTGTGCAACATGGTCTTCTACTTTCTTTGAATTTGGAATCAGGTTGACCTGGTATACCACCATTATTATGCTAATTAGATCAAAAAAAGAAACATCCATGGCTCTCTAGAAATTTGCACCAACATTTGTGAGTCCAAACAACATTCTGACATATACATATGTTCCCCATGGTGTGGTGAAGGTTGTTTTGTATTGCTTTGATTCCTTAACTTTCACCTAGTTATAGCTTGAAAATTTGTCCATCATAGATAACAGATCACATCTTGTGACCCTCTGCAATATAGTCTCCATGTTTGGGAGTGGGTAGTTATCCTTAAGAGAGGATACATTCAAGTTTCAAAAGTCTACACAAAGCCTTATGTCTCCATTATTCTTTCTGATAGGTACTAAATTAGAGACCCAAGATGAATGTCTGATAGGCTTGATATAAGTTCCTGATGCATTTTAGGCTCTCAAGTAGAATTTATGGGTCTTTGTTTTTGTCTAAAAGGTTTTGTATCTGGTTTCAATGGGATCTCATGTTGGAACAAATCTTCTCTATATGCTTTGAGATCATCATAAGACCAAGTGAAGATATGCTTATATTTCCTTAATAATGAAATCAACATCTTTTTTATTTTTGGGCTTATCTTTTTCCCAATGTATACCTTTTTTGGTGCCAATTCAGTGCCCAAGTTAATTTCTTCAATGCATTACATTTTTATTGGTGTTTGTTTCATAAGGGCTGGATCATTTCCATCAAACACCCTCTCCAATTCCACAAGTCCCTTAGGAATCTTGTTGGTCTTGATTTGAACAACTTCCTTCCCAAATATGGTTTGGCTGCCATCTATTTCTTCCACAAATGCATTAAAGTCAATTTCTTGGGCTTCATACCGATCAATGCAATGTAAGAACTTGTTCAAATAAGTATCACCATTAAAAACATGTCAACTATAGATGTTATCCGGGATTGCAGGTTTTGTTTTGAGCTCAACTTGTGAAATTCCTGCTAGAGTAACATCATCTTTCTTCAAAGCAACATTTTCCAAGAAATCTGCCATTAAATTCTTTGGATCTATCTATCCACTCAATAGAGAAAGCAAAAAACAACTCAATGGTATCCTGTACAAAATTTATATACTACTTCACCCTTTTATTTTTTGAAGAATAATTTGACCTCACTTGTGAAATAATCAATTCAGAATCTCCAAAAACAATGAGTATTTTAATTTTGTGTTTGGTAGCCATGTTCAATCCTATCAATAGGGCTTCATATTCTGCTATATTATTTGTGCACTCAAATGTTAACAAGAATGAATATTTGAATGTTGTTCCCTCAGGTGAAATAAAGACAACTCTTGCTTCATTACCTTCTTTAATACATGCTCCATAAAATTACATTCACCACACACCATGCTCATTCTTGGAAAATTCTCTAGCAATTAGATCAGTGTTCAACAATTTAGGCTTTGATTGTTTAATTCTAAAGCTTCCTAGTTCTACATCATAGAAGCAATTCATTTGATTAGGGTCAAAAATTTCAATGGCATGTTTAGATCTATGCTCCCTATGTAGCCTAACCTCTTTTCCATTCACAAGGATAGTAGCATAAGATAAATCCAATTGAACATTCCCTCCTACTATTGTTGTCCACTGCCTTGACAACAACATCCCATAGTAGGGAGGAGTATCTACCACATTAATATATGTTTTATATGTTGCTTGTGGGTATGATGTAAGTTTAAGTTCTACATCCCATATTACCCCTACCAAAAGAACTGATCTATTATCCATGGCATAACATTTTCCATATGTGGTATTTACCCATAGACTCAGCTCCTTCATGACAGCTAGGGGCATAATGTTGATTGCTTCCCTTGAGTCAATCATGCATTTTTTTACCATTTTATTGTTGATGACCAATGTGGTATAGAATGGATCTACTTGGGTCGGATTTTTTGTGAGTGTATCTCACAAATATACCTCAGGTGCTTTTGTAACCTCCCTTTCTACAAAATTTTCTTCTTTCTTCTGATCTTCATGTTTCTAAGATGTGTTGGTAATCATTTTAAGGGTTGTATCTCTGAATTCTTCAATTATCATTAGCTCCATTAGGGGAACCGCCATTTTTGTTTATGCCAATGCTTGGGCCATGCCAAATGAAGGGGTAGTGACTTTTCTCCCTTTTCAATTTTGGTAACCTTCTTTACTTCATGTTGAGTTTTGTCATCTCTTTGTGCTTTTTCTAGCTCAACATCAGTAGTCCCCATTTGGATGTTCTGTGGTTTCTTTTCTTCATCCTTATTTTGTTTAGATGGGATATTATCCTCATTTTTTTTCTCCTTAATGAACATACTCCTTGGTGTCCCCTGATCTCCATCCGTAGGCCTATTTCTTAAATTGTATTTTCTTCCTTTTGCCTCAGCCACTGATTTTTCTATGATAGCCTTCTTTTCTTCTTTTATTGGTGTTCTGAGTTGGAACTGGGGTGTTGTATTGTAGGCATATGTTGCCTCATATGATTTTTCTTCCAAGTCATAAAATATCTCTTGTTCTGCATTCACATTGTACCTTTGATTATCGATGTTATATTCATATTCTTCTTATGAAGACGAGTATCCTTCCTCTTTTTGATAAGACTTCCATCTAAGCATATTCACAGTATGGTCATCCCTATCTTGTTCGTGTGTCCATTCATCTTGACAAGCCCAAGCAACTATACAATATTCAAGGTCACGAGGTCTAGGACAAGGTGAAAACCATGGTGTAGTGTCAAATGCATGAGCTCCATGTTTTTTCAATGGGTTGAGAGTCTCCTTCCAATTTGGTCTTGTTACTGGATTTCCATCTTTCCAATTATTGTTATAGGGCATGCCATATAATCTTGGTCTTTCATTTTTGTATGAATTATCCTGCCTATTTTGGGGATTGTTAGAGTTTTGGGGAACTCTAAGGTTGTCCCTCTTGCCAGTCATCCCTGCAACCTTTCTATTGTTCTCAATGGTTAATGTTATTTTTGTGCTTTAGTTAAACTTCTAGGGAATTTGTTCCTGAGTTCATACCTTGTATTTGGGTAAAAGGCCTTCAAATAAATACTCAAGGCTACTGAATTAGTCAGTTTAGACCCATGTGGTATTTTATTATATAATTTGGAGAATCTCTGATTGAAATTATAAACTGACTCATTCTGATATTTTTGAATACTTATCAATTCAGGGGCATACTAATTTCCATATTGTTCTAAAAATTGATTCTAGAAATCTGCTATGGAATCAATTGATGCATTAGGTAGACTATTGAACCAATCCCTCACTTCCTCAGTTAGGGACATCATGAATAATATCATATTTACATCTTCATATTTCATACCTATATCTTGTATAAAGGCATTAAATTTTTTGATATGTTCTTTAGCGGTTATCACATTATTCCTAGTGAATTTGGGGACTGTATTTCTCTAATTATTGTCAATTGGGTATGGGTATAATTGGTATCCTATTGGATCAAATTATCTTCTTATGTTTTGTGGATGTAGATTCAAAGGTGGCGGATTGGAGTAATATTGGTATCCATATTGAGGCTGATGGTAGACATTTTTTTGGATATGTTGTTGAGGGTGTAAATTCTAATGTATCATGTGTTGTTGATGTTGTGGAGCATACTACTGGCCTGGTGGTGGGTAGTACTAGGGAATATTGCTGAAATTTTGAGGTTGGGGTCTTGGTGGTGGTATATTGTGTTAGGTATGATGCATTGGGTTACCACTTGCATTATGAGGTAATTTTGAAATGCCTAGGGCACCTGTATTCTGAGATGACCCATGTGGATTGACATTACCACCTTGTTTGTGTGGAGAGATGTATTTTGGTGGCCTTTGTGCCTAGATTTTTAATTGTGCCATTTTTTGATCTATCTCTTGGCTTTCTTGTATCATTTTTTGTTTCCTTCTAAGTTGTTGTCTCTTCCATTCCAAATGTATTTCAATTTCTTGGCTAGTCATATTATCAAAATCAATGACAGTCTGATCAACGAACCCCTCCTATTTTTCTTCTCTTTGTTGTGATGAGAATTCCCTATCATATTCATCTTGTCTTGCTTTCTTGCTTCCTCAGCTTGAGCATAGAACTCCTTTTCCTTTTGAGGATCTAGTTGGAAATTGAGGATATTGTCACTTAGATTGTTTCTCTCAGGCAGTGTTGAGATATTTCCACCATTAGTATGAAAAGGAGAGTTAAAATTCATGAAGGGTTTCTCTGATGTGTTCACATTATCTTCTAGTTGTTTAGATATTATTTCATCTTTATTTTTATTATCCTTTACATGAGGAGATCCGTGCTTATCTGTCCACCTAACATTTCTCTTCTTGGGACTCTCCTAATGCAAAGATCTTCTTCCATTCATTTTGGATGATATAAAATATCTTTGGTGTCTATTGTCTATCCTCTCTGATCTGATATTTACTTTATCAGTCATAAAAGTCCTTCAGAGCCACCACCTACTTTTCATAAGTAGGAAAATTATTATGTTTTTCCTACCGGAGTCTTCACCCTTTTATGATGTTTTGGAATGACTTTATGATGGAAGGCTCAAGTTCAGAATTGGCTTGTCCCCAGTAGAGTCACCAATCTATTAGGTCTCAAAAGTACAAGTTTTGGACCTTAAGAGGGTACCAATTTCCTAATATACTCTTGGGTAATGAACGAGGCAAATAAGGCTGTTTACTTCCTACTCTTTAGGCTTTGCTAAACCTAGGTGGGTGTACCTAAGTGATATGGAAATTTTTGAAGGCTAGGATATCCAATCTAACCAATCTAATCACAATGGCACATGGGGATGAAGTAGATGCAAGGTCAATTGTTACTCCCTATTGAAAATATTTTGAGAATCCAATGTATGAATAAATTTTGTATGAGATTATTTTAAAATGATCAATGCCTACACTATTGGGTGAATGGAGTCGAGAAGTGGATGATGATTATGGATTCAGTCTTTTGTGAGATGGGTAGATCTACTTTTTCAGCTTAACTCGAACAGTTGCACACTTTGAATGTCTGCACTTCATGCGAACATGCAAGTAGGTCAATTATTTAGGCTCTTCTTAGTGATCCTAGTGATATCCCCTTATTCTATTGTGAAGTTGTGAAAGGATTTAATTCATATGTGAAGGGAAACCAATTAAGATGATCTTTTTAAAAGGACTTTAATCCAAACAAAAACCTATTAAATCAGAATTCTTAAAAGAATTTGTAAACGTGAAAAATATATAGATTGATCTTATACGCTTAATCATGATTTCACTAATACCAATTCGTCTTGAATCATCTCTTTTACTAATCAATTTAATTGAATAATCTTTATTCGATTAAATTCATCATATTTCATCTTTTAATTAAATAAATCATTTTATTTAGTTAATCTTACAGTCCCCCTTTTAATTAAATAATTCACTTTATTTAATTAATCTCTAAAGTCATATTTTTAAATTAAATAAATTAATCTTTATTTGATTTAATCTAATACCACCCTATTTAATTAAATAAATCAAACTTTATTTAATTAAGTCTAAACCATTACTCATCTCATTTTGATTTATTTAAATCCTAAAATCTAAATCAAATTGTCAAATAAGCTAAATTCTATCTAAATTAATCAAATTCTTATTAATGCTAATCCTAATCCATCAAATCCTCTAGATTTTGCAACTTTATCCTGAATATCATTTTAATTGATTTATTAAATCTTCAATTACCTTCAAAAAGGAATAAATGTTGGAATATTCTCCAAATTTGAAAAATCCCTCCAAAAGGGTTTGTACATCGAGCAAGGCATTTAAACCTCTTACATGTCCTTTTTCCTTGAGCCAAGTGGAATTTAATTCATCCTTCATCTCCCTCCAATAAGCCAACTTTCAAATTTCAAATTTGAATCTAATAACATTTATCATGCACATTGACCAAAATCTGCTCCACCTCCTTCCATTAGCATCTTGACAAGTGACGCAATGCCATTGGTCCATCTTTTATCCCACATTAATCATATTCTTCAATCCTCCATCCTTCTTTGTTATAAATAGATGCCTCCTCTATTGCATTTGATCATCCACAATCCATGAAGCTTACTATACTCACTTTCATTCACAACTTCATCCATTTTCATCCAAGTTTCATAGTTTTTTATCAATCTTATCAAGGTTATTGTCAAATTGTATCAAGGAGCATCCACTCTTCATCAAATTGCATCAACGAATTGGGAAAGGGCCATTTTCCACATCAAAATGACACCAATTCCCCCATGGGATTGAGATTTTATTCATTTTAATAGGATTTAATAGCTTTTTCATTGTGTTCTTCACATTATTTCTTGTTTTCTTGTTTCAAATGAATTTCATGGGGAATGTTGTTTCTAACTTGCATATTGGACTAACTGTGTGTTTGTGCAGGTCTAAGATCACCATTCACATTTTCGTGCTAGAAAGAGGGCGGATTTGAAGAAATTAACACGTTTTTTTGGTCAAATTCCACTATTTTTTATGTTTTTTGTCTTCCCAGGTCAAACAATGTCGTTGGAAGTGAAACAATACCACTAGAGGAAATTGCAATGCATTTATGGTCTTTGTTTTTCCAAACAGCATTGCTAGTTTCACCAGAGTGCCGCTCAAATCCTCAAACATCGCCACTTTCGTTCCAGTGTCGCTGTTTGTTTTCTTGTGTTTTTACTCAAACTTAAAATGGTCGTATCTTGGTCATATTTGAGTCTTTTTTAGAGCTTTTTTTAAAAATGGGGTAGAATTTCATAATCTATCCAATGGTGTAGGTTTTTATCAACTTTGATAGAATTCAAATTTTTGAATTTTCACCTAATGTCACATCACAATGAAACTTGATCTATATTTTAGGGTTTTTATGTTTAATCATTTATCTAACCCTCATATCTTCTTGTTTCTTGATTTATCTAACATCTCGAGCTTGTATTGTAGGTTTTAAAGGATCATGGAGCATGGAAATGAAAGAAAAAGCATTATCACATCATTGTAACAAGTGTTTTTAAACACTTTGAGAGCAATTATAATCTCATTCTTAAGGATTTGTTATCTTCGAGTTTTAGGACTCAATAATTTTCATCTGGGCTTAAAAATAACATGCAAAGGGATTAAAAAGAACCTTAGGCAACTTACTACATTTTTTTTTTGGGCTTAACAATTGAACAAAAAAAATTTACATTTCAATCTTTGTGCGTAAAAGGAACCCATTCTTGCTTTGAAGGTTAAAATGAACATGTGTCCTTCATGTTTTGTAATATTTTACACAAAGTAATCTCATTTAAAAGGGCATATGCACTTCTCTCGTGCTCCACAATGATCTTGAGAATCAAAAGTCCTTTTGGTGATATTGAGTTGTATAAAAGATTGCCTCCATATTTCAATTTGGGCTCTTAAAACCGAACAAAATATTGCTAGTGGGAGTGGAGTATATCGTGTTTGTTGTTTCTTTGTTTCTCAACAAAGATTGATCAAACTACAGATGTGCTTACTCACTTGGTGTTTACCCATAGAGAGCCTACCTTGGTGGGAAAAATTACTTGCCCCAAGGGAATGACTCAAACCGGTGACAAGCTAAACGCCAAGCTACTCCCAACCGGTATATAAATTTGAATGTTGAGGGAAACCTCAGCATTACATGAGCTCCTACGAAAAAGAAAGTGATACTATTTATTGGGCTGATCCTACCTCTCATGTGGCCTTTTGAAGGGGTGCCTTGATTAAGAGCCAAAAATTATGTAAAATCTAAAATCCCAATCTATTTGTTGGTGCAAGAACGGTCATTCTGAAGTCGTCCCACATTTTTACGACTCTTAGAAGAAATGAGAAGTATGACATGAGAGTTTCATGGGTACTGATGCTTGGTTGACCTGAGAAGTGTGTGTTGTGGAGGGGATCTAGTGTGGTCACTAATCTAATCATTTGCTAAGATTAGGTGTAGCTAGATTTATCCAAGTGGGAATTCAACAAATATTGTCTCTTTTCATCCTAGGGTTGTGCATCATTTTGAAATCAAAACACTTTTCTTGGATCTAAAATCTTGAAAACAAATATTCAACAAGGACATCAAATTTCAAACTCTTTAGTAAGAGAAAATACCTTTGAAAAGTCCACATATTACTACTTATCCCTAGAGATTCTATCCTTAGAGGCTTCTAAATATTTGGGTCTATATCTCAATTTTCTCTCTCTAAAGTCAACCTAGGAAACTATGCCCTTGAATCCTTGATTTTCACATAATGGACCTTGTGGAATGAAAAGGGGTTAAAACATAGGAATTCAGTTTGAAACTTAAGCAAGACATTGGATGTGGTAAAAGAAACTCATTAATCAAGATAAAATCAATTGAACCCCACACATGTGCTTGTTATCTTTTCGTGATATGGTTTTTCATACAAATATTCGTCTTTTGGTTTGAAATATTCTCAGGGAAAAACATGTTCTTCACTACCTTGGTCTTGTAAACAAATTCCTCTTAGGTTCATATAGGATCAAATCAAACACTTTCACCCATCCAAAAAAAACAATCAAATCCAGTTTCAAAAACAACCTTTAGAACTTTGTAAATATCATTCATATTAAAATTCTGGTAAATCTCTTGATCAAAATTAGAATCCCCCTTGTTTGGCTAAGTGTGTGTGGATGAATCCTTCCTCATACACCTAGTTAAATTATCATCCTTATGGAAAATTTTATTCCAAGATAACATCCAACATCTTGGGGTTTATAAGTCCATCATCAAAATCAAAATCAAAATCCAAAGTTTTCAAAAGTTCCAACACCCACATCACTCACCCTTTCATATTTCATCTCATCATTGGTCCTAAAAATCTTAGAGGTTCACTTTTGCAACAAGTTCAAAACACAAGAGGAACATGGAATATAAACTTGACTCATACATCATGAGTAATCCAATTCAACCAAACTATCACAACCTTACAATTTTGATTGATTATTGAAACTCACATTTATGCAATCCATACATGACATCATTATCTCTTACAAACCTCAATGGTAAAAAAAATGCGAGTATGCCCAATCTAAATTTTGGAACACCTTTCCCTATGATTTAAATCAAAGTCCAAACCTAAAAATCTATCAACCAAACAATCAATGCATGAGTCTTCAACAAAACAACATTATCCCACCAAATCCATACATGCCAAATATAAATATACCAAGTACAAGTTTACCAAACATGAACATTTCAAATCCACACTTGGTAAATATTGGGATAGATATGTTTGAAAATCATACAAATGTTGTTCAAAGTCCAAACAATATGTTAACAACTCCATGTGTTGACCCAAGTCAAGGTAACACCATGCAAAATCAAAGTTACCTAAATCAAGGCAACATGATTCCCAACCACAACAATGTTCAATTTCAACCTATAATGCCAAATCTAAACCTCATCCCAAATCAGAAAATTGTCAAAAATCAATTTATCCATGATCCCATACAAACACCACAAGGATGCATTCCAAATCTGCTTGAGCAAAAACCAAATCAACTATATCAAGGGTGTCAAGATCAAAATTTGCGAGATCAAATTTCTACACTTACCAAAATAGTTGATCCATTGTGCCAAGAGGCATCTCCACCCAAAAATAAATACACTCTTCCATTGGTTGAAACATGTAATCAAAGCATTGGGTTGTGTCCCTAGCCACATCAAGAACAATATCTCCAATGTCAAGAAGTTTCATATCAAGATCAACAACATCAACAACAAACCCAACCTCCACATATCAAAGATAATTCACCACATCTCCAAAATCAATCTCCATAAGGTCAATTTAAAGTATAAATCTCACAAGGTAACAAATGAAAATACACACCACATGGGGAACCAATCAAATTAGTCATGCAACAGTTGATACAAAAAAATCTCATTAAAATCCCCGTTTATGAGAATTATCAAGAGCCCCAAGTTAAACCATCAGGGTTCAAAAAATAAAAGGATACACAACATCAAATTGTATTCGACTTAAAAATATCATCCAAGACCTTATTGATAAAAAAAAAACTATTGGGGACAATGATAAGGATTCAACCACTAGCGATAGTAGTGACAATCTCTCCTCCACAATTTTTGAAAATGATGATCAAAATCTATCCATCAATGAGCACCTTGAATATGTTTCTACCTCATCTGAAGATCAACTCAACATACATCAAGAGTCACTTTTTGATCATGATAAATACCCCTCAACAATATCCAACAATGATCTATTCAAAGGAGTGTTAACATTATTTGATCCTATAATTGGTAATCCTTCCACCAATGATCATGTTGAAAGTGTCTCTACATAACCTAATGAGTTAGAGTACATATCTCAAGATTTTACCCCAAAACATGATCGACGTCTTTCACCAAAGTATAGCAATGGTCCTTTCCAAGATATATTGACATCCTTCGACCTCATGGTTGTAGATATTGAAATCCTCAACTCAATATTTGATCCAAGTCCACTCAAAGATCAAGAGGATGTTGAGCCACTTCCCACGCCTAATGAAGATATCAAAGAACCCTTTATAAGCAATCCATCCTTTGAAACTGACCAATGTCAAGAATGTGATCCAAAGCATGCCAAAAAAAATTCTAAAATTAATCAAGATCAAGAATTCATATCTCCAAGATACTACAATGATCTAATAAACACTCTCTTATCTATACAAGATTTCGTAAATGATGATCATATCCATATAGCACATACCCCTCCATCTTCCCGTGAGATGCTTTCTTTGGATGGACATGTAGATGATCTTCATTCAAAACAAGAGTCTCATACTCTTGATATCATTACCAAGGAACAAAAGTCTCCTACTCTTAACATTTATACACAGGATCAAGATGTAGAAAAATCTAGAGACATATCAGAAATGGGTCATGAAGAAGTCTTCTACAGAAGTTATGAATCAGAAACATCCTATGAAGGGATATCAAAAATGAATCACGAGGGATACTTTTATGTGGATAGTGAATCATCAACACCTTTGGGAGAAGCATTAAAATTTGATACTTCACAAGATCAAGCCAAAGATATCAATCAGGAAGTTATCCCACTTATGAAGGGTCATATCACTTATAAACTTGGATCACTCACCTTTTTAAGGGAAAATTATCTTATCAATGAAGAAGCTATCACCTTTGAAGATCCACGACAGAGCAGAGAAGGAGTAGCACCCTGATTCCAAGATAAATCATATCCTATTGTAACTAAAATGTTTCAACGAATGAATTATCAAGGAAGAGGATTAGGCCTACATGAATAGGGTATCCTAGAACCAGTGGAGATTATTGGAAATCCTAAGCATCAAGGTCTTGGTTATTTAGTACCAAGGGAAAATTCATCTCAAGAAAACGTCAACATAGGAAGCAAGAAGAATCCTTATAATGAAATCAATGCCAATACTACAACCAGCCATGTCATGAATCTTCATCCACCCATCACCCCATCCACAAATTGGGACCAACATCAAAATAAGGATTTGAATCAAAGCATGAAAAACTTCATCAAATAAAAAGAAGTAGTGAAGCATGAAGGAAAAATCAAATACCAGTGGATACCAAATAATACAGAGAAAGATTATCCCTATCAAATTCCATTAGTCAGAGAAACTATGGGGAAAAATAAATAAGGGAAAAGCTTCCATAAAAGATGTCCACAAAGGCAAAAGAAGGATTCTCAAGCGACATACAAAGTATATCAAGTAGTTGGTCCTAATTCCATGCACACTTTCTTATCCACCCATCATTTCTCATATTCCCAAGTTTGGAGAGTCAAAGGTTCCAAGCTATCAACCAATCCATATTTTATTCCTAAATACACTCCACCATCCATGCCTCCATGCATGATATCCAATTCTCACATTGACCATGTATTGGCAGCAACCCTTTATCATAAGGATTTAGAATGCACTCTATCGTGATGTGCACATAGAGACAAAGTTAACCTTGGTATCAACAAAGTAGAACAAAATTCTCAAAAGTTGCATTCAAGTGCACATATCTTAGCAAAGAAGCTTCTTCAAGCAGGATATCAAAGGCACATTATGACAAAAACATCAATGTCAGCAGTACTAGGTGGTTCAGCATGAGCTTAAAATCTTTCAGCAAAAACAAAAAAAATCAAAAAATCAAAAAAATCAAAAAATCATGAAAATAGTAAGATAAAAATCATCCTCTAGTGAAAACCACTATGGTGGCACTTTGGACAGGTACCATGATGAAAACCTGGCAAATAGGCATCATGTGTAGAATTGAGCATCTACGTCTGCCACTTCGGGAGAAAGAATCTTATCACATCCATAATAAAGCCAACATTCCATCCATCTTATCCATAATAAATCCATTCGTCCATGAACCATTTATCAACCCATTTATATCCATCTTCCAAATTATCTTGATCTTGACAAAGTTTGGTGCACACTTTATGCTTACTTATGGTAAAAATATGGGCATGGGCCATGTTTATTGATCCTATCCTACCCAACATTATCTAAGCCATGAAGCACTATCCAAATGAGCATCCTCTATTCGAACACCTTATCTTATCACAAGATAATCCTTGGCACCCTTTGCATTCTTACCATATCCATCCATCCACACACCTATCTCAGCATTCACCCATGACATTTCATACATTGCTAGACATTGGGGGAAAATATTTACATCTTGCTTCAGGAATAAATCTTGATCTATATCCTCCAACTTATGTGGTGATCCAAACATTGGAAAATGTGAAATCAAATTGGTCAAAACACTTGTGAGAAAAATTCCAAATCACTAACCCATGGCATATTTTGACAAGAAGATTTTCCTTATCAAGCTTTATCTTTCATAGAATATCAATCCAAGCAATCAATATCAGTTGCATCTAACTTACTCTTCAGCGTCACATCAAACAACTTTTGTTCCAAGCCAACCTTCAAAATCTCGATCAATCAAATCTAATCAATCCATCATTGTCTCAGGATATCCTTCCCAATCCTCATGTTGCTTAACACTATCCTTGCATTGTTGTGTATCCTCAACAATGTTATCATCATCGATCCATCAAACTGATCAATCAAACCTAGCTTGCTTTTCAACAAAATCCCAAAACAAAGCACTGATATCATCACATATCCATATCCAAATCGTCAAAATCGTGCAAATATCCAAAAACATTCATAAAATTCATTCAAAAATCCAAAAACATGTCAAAAATCCAAAAAGTCAAAAAATAGAGTCATCTTGTCAAACAACGTCATCTCTAAGCTTGAATATAGGCAAGGCTAATCTTTGATTGGTCCTCGAGACACCCTAGGTCAGTCCTTTAGGAGTCCATCATAATAAATTGGCAATCCATTTGTTTATATCTCATCATTAATTGAGTATGTGCCCCTCGAACTACGTGGTCTCTATGTGTATAATTTAGGCAAGGCTAATCTATTGATCAGCTCCTGAGACCCCTATGATAGTTCTTTAGGTTAGGTTCTTGGTCAAAATCTCAGAAAACCCAAAAATGTTGGAAAATTTGAAAATCAAAACATTTGTAAAACATCTCAAAAGATACCAAAAATAGTCTCATAACATTTCAAAAACACCAAAAACATCCAAATAGTTAAAAAAAAAATCATCTCCATCTCGCTTTCACCCAAAATAAGCTTCACTCATACTAAATCATCGTCAACCTCAACCTTTGGTAAAATAGTAAAAAACAATTCTAGCAAGTTCAAAGGTGTGTTCTCAATCGTCAAAGTCTCAAGTCTAGGTCAATAAGTAAGCAAGTTAGTCAACTCGGAGTATCAATAGCTTATCATCCGATCAATCCCAAATCATTTGATAACATCATGTCATAGGGTGCATGCTTCCTGTAATGGACATCAACATCAGGCATCACCATAGTTTATTATTGGCTAGCAGTATGAAGAACATTAACTTGTTTATTTACTTTTTTTTTGTCTTTTTGACTTATCTTATATTTGCACACATTTCGATGACCTCTTGATTATGTCCAAACAAAAGGATTTAGAGAGAGGAAATGGGGCAATGATCATTATCTTTTTATTTGTTGTTCTTGTTGGATATTCTTGTAATATAACCTAGTCATGCATACTTTGTTTGGGATGTAGGGAGGATGTTTTAGGTGTCTTTCTTAACCACATAGGAAGTCTTGCCTTTCTATTTTTTGGTCCAAGATTTTTGGAATATTTGAACTACATTTTGGATAAGGTTTTGTATACTAGGTGTGAACAGGAGTACTCCTATCTGATTGTCGAGTCAAATTCCATCACACTAGGTACACAACCATCCTAGTTCTTTATACCTTGATGCATTGTACCAATGTGTATTATCAAACATAAGGTAAATGACCCTTTTAAAATCCCAATTCTTGATAAGAAAATTATCATCATTAATAATGTAGGCTTGTTAGATCCTCTTTTCATTATCCCATTTCTTCTATCTTCTCTCTGTTCTAACATGATACCATGATGGTCAATCCAAAACATCATCAATTCATCCATCTTGAACCTATTGTTGCATGATCGATCCTCAAATCAAAATTTTCGCTCGATCTCTCGAGGGGATAGTGCACCAGTATACTTCTTTCCATTGGGGCATCCGAAAAAATCAGATTTTTTTTTAAATTTGACCGCGGCAAGATTATTTTTGAACCAACGTAGTGGGTACATTGCTTCAAAGAGGGGAAAAATGTAGACACAAAAAATATACAGACTGATCCCGATTTCACTAACACCAATTCATCCTGAATCATCTCCTTTACTAATCAATTTAATTGAATAATCTTTATTCAATTAAATTCATCATATTTCATCTCTTAATTAAATAAATCATTTTGTTTAGTTAATTCTATAGTCCCTCTTTTAATTTTTTTTTTTAAGCAAAAGGCATAATGCCTATATATATTTATTAATAGATAAAATATATACAATAAGTATTTTGTTCATACTACCCCTATCACATGCTTCCTACTCTTATTGAAATATGTATGAAAATATTTACAAAAACTGAAACTTATTGTTTCATGATCAAAAACCTATACTATAGCCTCTGTCAAGCCTGTAATTTACAAAATCAGTCTACTTCATACTACATCATGTAACACTAAACTTAATAAAAAATTACTCTTATGTTTAATTCAAAGCTTGAAAGACCCCTTTCTTGCTACTCAGTTTCCATGAAATTTGGAATTTCCACATCACAGTGATTAGATGGAACCTAGGTTGAATCAAAATTATGACCACCATGATTTTGAGCAAGACCTCCCCACTATTGATTTGAATTCTCCCCCAAGAATTCACAAGGCTCTAGATTTTTTCCACCTTGTGCTTGTGCATGTGCATGTGCCCACATTTGAAAATCTGAATTCCCACCATATTCTTTAGACGACAACTCATTCAAGTTTAATGAAGGATAACCCAATTCTTCTTCCTTCTGATTACCCACTATTGAAGAGCTCCCAAATCCATGTGCACTAGCTTGAACTGATTTTGATTATGCACAACAAGATTTTAACAATATTGATGAGCCCCAAGTTGATGTTGATTGTCGATCAATTCTCGATTTACCTGAAGCTGATCCTGATCCACTATGCTAGCTTGAATTTGTGGAGGTTCGTTCTCATGCATTAACAGGGCCATACTTGCTTGTACTTTTTACCTTGTTCTTTCTGCAACCCCATCCTCAAATTCTCTTGAATATCTTCTAAGTGTTACCAACATGAAAGTTGAATCTTGCAAAGACAAAGATTTTACTATTGCAATAAAAAGCTTTTCGTATGCTGATCGATGGAGAAGATAATGTCTAGGAAACAAGCCACCCACATACCTGTGAACTTTCCACAAATCATAAGCTTGAAATGCTTTATTAAAAACATCCCATTGCATAAAATCTTCATTTACAACCTTTCTAATCAATTTCTCAACAATTTCAACATCTTGCAGCATATCCATAATGTTTGAAATGAAGATTGACATAAATTGAGAGGGATAGATTACCCTTTTTACTTGAGGCCTTATAATGTGTGATCCGAAAACTCTTTTAATGTGCTTCTTGAATGTTTCACAGTGATCCTTGAAGACCAAATGAAGCTCAACTTCACCTATTTCTTCTACAATTGGCAATTCCTATTCTCAAACTTGCAAAGAGACTTTATAGTTCCTAGGGAAGAACTCCATTAACACTTGCCTACACTATCCAAAGCTGAGGATGACACACAAAATTCATGTCTACTTGTGTTTCCTATGCTAGTAATTGAAACCCACACCAAATAATTGAATTTGCATAGGAAATAAACTTGATATGTTAGCATTGAATGGAGGCCGACTTTAAAATAGCATTAAGCCTCATTAATTGAGACAACCTTAACATACAAAACCATAATTGCATCCTAAATGCATCGCACAACCAAAAATTTATCGAAGCTAACTAAATTTAGCAAGATTGTATACATAGTACATTTCCAAGCTTAGAACGAAGTTAAACTGGTAGTATTTTGCAAAACCAAGCCAACATGATCAATTTCTACCACCACTTTACTTTGTACATCGAACACATGCACGAAATTTATTACATATTATGCCTTGAAAATATGCCTACACCTGTAACCTACGCATAACACAAACAAGTTAAAAAGCTTATTTATTGGCCTGAGATTTCATCATATCTGTGAGACTTTGAGTGGAGGAGGATTTAAAAATCTGTGAACATTTGATTTCCTTGCATCCCAACATGTGCCACATATTTTATGGGAAAACTAAACACAATCGTGACAAACTGAATGATTGTACACCCCTGTAATATCTTGTGATAAGCTCTTAAACATGATTAGAACTGACATAGTAATGGCATATTAGCTAACAAAATTTCCATGTAACCCACGACTCCATCAGACTACTCCTTATAATGATTATGCACCTTTCTTTGATTAGAACTTCAATTAAAATGAAGAGTAGATGTCAAATACATTGAGCTTATAAATTTTTTATATTTAATGATTTTGAATTGCCTAATATGAATTTTCATCAAAATCATTAATTACAAAACACACCTTTCTTCTTTTTTTAACAACTCTTCCAATTTAGGATGAAATTCCCAATTTCTACCACATGAGAATATATTTCCTATATCTGATCACATCCATAACTTTCCAAAAAATCTGCCACAACATTACCTTCTCTGTATGTGTGAAGAATTTGATAGGACTCAAATTTATCAAGCATAGACCATGTTTTCTTTATGATATATGATAGCCTCCAATTTAGCAACTTGTGCCGCTGAAAAGGATTAATTACTACCAATGAATCCCCTTCTAGCTGAACATTGGAAATATTACCTGTTAAGAGCCAATTTTGCTCCTTGAAGGAGAGCTTGAGCCTCTGCCAAATTGTTAGATCCATTTACCAACTTGTAATATTTTGCACTGAACATCATACCTTGATGATTTCTAATAACCACCCTTGCACTAGATAATCCTGTATTTCCTCTTGATGCTCCATCAAAGTTAACCTTGTATACCCCTAAAGGAGGTGGTATCTATATAATTGAATTTATATTGATTTTCTGTTGAGGCTGGTGTAAACTACCTTTGAAAGGTAAAATTATGAGGGGCCAAGAAGATAATATTTTTGAATCACAATCTGTAAAAATTGAGCCCACATGTTTACACTTACAAACATAAGTGTTTACATTCTCAGATATAGATTGTTCTAAATTACTTAGAATAACTTGTAGATTGAACTTATCTTTTCTAAAAATACACTTACTTCTTGCCCACCAAATAACCCAAACTACAGAGGAAGGAATAATATTCCAAATACATGCACATAAAGAAGATTTGTATAATTGAGGCCAACTAGTGAATACATGCCAAAGAGAGTTAGGAAGTGGAGTTTTCCATTGCATCTTTGATGCAACATAACACCAACATGACTGTGCCACTGAACATGATAGGAATAAATGGTTTACATCTTCAAAGACTTGCTCACATAGTACACATTTAAAAGGTTGAGCAATTCTTAGATTTGCAAGCTTATCACTTGTTAAAATTTTATGCTTTATTGTGAACCAAGCAAAACAACCAGCTTTGGGCAACACTTTTTCATTCCAACAAAATTTATATGCTCTCTGATTCACTGCTTGAGAGTATTTTTGAACAACTGATTTGTAACCTTCTTTTACCGTATAGGATTCTGATTTTTCTTTAAACCATATTAGACTATCATCTTTTTGGGAAATGTAAACTGACCAGTCTTCTAGAATTGACATTAATTAGGATTTGATAACATTTTCTACTTCCTCCTTGGAAAAATCCTTCCAACTCACTCTGCCTGATAGAGGATCTACTTGGTGAAAATAGTCTTTTACCTTCCCTCCCCATTTTTGTGTTAAGATTTCTTCCTCATGTTCACAATTTACTATACTGTTTAGTCTAGGAGAACCATTCCAGGAATCCTTCTATAAATGGAAATCCTTTCCATCATTTACCTCCAAGTAAGATAAGGTAAAATAATCTTCCTGCATGTTATTAAAAAATTCCACATTGATGATCCTGCAGGAGGATTTAACATCGTCAAAATCCTTGATGGATTTAAATTGTCTAAATACTTGGCTTGCATGAGATGGCACCACTTTAGCCATGGATTTGAATACATTCTCCATACCATTTTGGCCCCTAAATCCATAATTATTTTCAGTAAATCATGCAAACCAACTCCACCTTTTGATTTCTCCAAATACATGGTTTCCAAAGAAATTAATGGAATTTTCTTACTGTTATCAAGATGACCAGACCAAAGAAATTTTCTAGTCAACTTCTGAATTTGAAAGATGATTGATTTTGGGGCTTTCAAGATAGACATGAAATGATTTGGAATTGAAGAAAGCACTGATTTTACTAGCATAATTTTTCCTGACAAAGTGAGCCATCTCCCTTTCCATGATGAAATTCTAGCTTGAATACTTTGAATGATCTTTTTCCAATAAGTTAGCTTATTCTTACCTCCAAAAATAAGGATGCCCAATTATTTACAAGGAAGCTATGCTTGCTGAAAACCTAATAGATCCACTATTCTTTTTTCAAGCAAAGACTTAGTATTGAATACATAAACATTTGATTTACTCTCATTTATCTCTTGACTTGAAGCTCTTGTATATTTGTCTAAAATCTCTTTTATATAAAAATCTTCTAATATAGTCGCTTTACCAAAAATAAAAGTATCATCAACAAAAAGAGAATGAGTTACTGATATGCTAATGTTTGGAATACATATTCCCTTGATATGACCTTGTTGATGAGATTTCAGGAGAGATCTACTTAAAGCTTCAACTAAAATAATGAATAGAAATGGAGACAATGGATCACCCTGATGAACCCCTTGTGAAGAACCCAAAAAACCCACTACAGAACCATTTATCAACACTAAGAACTGAGCACTTAATAAACATGACAAGACCCATTTACACCATTTTCCTGAAAAACCAAATTTTAGTAGCACTTCCTTCAAAAAGGACCAATCAACCCTATCATAGGCTTTCTACATATCCAACTTAATAATCATAGATGACAATTTGCTGACCGCAATTGAATGTAATACTTCATGAGCTACAATTGCTCCTTCAACTATTTCTCTACCAGGTACAAAACCCCCTTGCTCCTCAGAAATAATTTTAGAAATAAGAGGATGCAATCGAAGATAGATGGCCTTAGTAAAGATCTTATATATGGTGTTACAAAGAGAAATAGGCCTGAAATCAGAGAAGGTGGAAGGGGATGTTATCTTGGGGATGATAGCAATATTAGTAACATTAACTTTTTTCAACATTCCCCCTGTCTTCCTTGACTCTTCCAAAGCATTTAGAATATCGTAACCCACAAAATCCCAACATTTTTGGAAAAAATAGCTGTAAACCCATCCGGCTTGGGTGCTTTATTAGGATACATTGAAAAAACCACCTCTTTGACTTCATTCAAAGAAAAAGGAGAGAGTAATTTGACATTATCTTCTCTTGATAACAAAAATGGAATATCCTGCAGGAGCTCCTCTCTATCTCTAACTAGTTGTTCATTAAATTGAGTACTACTAGTGAGAAGAGAAGGAAAAAATTTGATACCTTCTTTTTGAATGTCCTCTTCCTTTGTAAGCAAAACCCTTGTTACACTATCATGGATTGAAACAATTGTATTCTTTTCCTTTTTAACTTGTGCTAAAATATGAAAAAACTTTGTATTCATGTCCCCATCTTTTAACCACAACTCTCTTGATTTCTACCTCTAGTAGACTTCCTCTCTTAAGAGAAATTCCTTCCAATCATTTTGCAACTTACTCTATTCTTCGAAAAGACTAGAATCCAGACCTCTGGAAATAATAAGTTCATTGACTTCTACAAGTCTTTTATAGACCATATCTTTCTGCACAAATACATTTTTAAAAACTTGTTGGTTCCAAATTTTTAAATGTTGTTTGACATAATCAATTTTTTTATTTAACTAAAACATTCTTGAACCTGAACAAAAAGGTGCATCAATCCACCATTGCCTTAATAAATCAAGAAACTCTGGATTTCTGAACCACATTGATTCAAATTTGAAGGAAGAATGAAATTTTGGTTTGGAGATTTTTCCCAACAAATCAAGAGAAATTGCAAAATGATCAGAAGCTGCAAAAGGTAAAATTGTTGAGGAGAAAGTTGCACCACACAAGGACCAATTCAAAGAAATTAGAAGCCTATCTAACTTTTTACAATTTTTAGGAAATTTTGCCTCCTATTTGTCCAAGTGAAACACCCATTTGGAGGGATAATATCAACAACAACATTATTTTGAATGAAAGAAGCAAAAAAATCCATGTCTTTCTTAAGAGGGAAAATACCTCCCTTCTTCTCTAAAGGAATTTTGATAGCATTAAAATCCCTTGCTAAAATAACTTTATCTTGACCCAACACCTCTAATTTTTGCTCCAAAGTTTCCCAAAGTAATTTCTTACCCACATAACTATTTGGCCCATACACATTCAATACCCAGAAAGATAACTCTGAATTCTTAACTTGCATTAGCTGCCAATTCAAACCAAAAGAGATGTTGGTGGTGCTTATAGAATTAGCATCCAAAAGCGTAATCAAACCTCCAAAAGCACCCTGAGACGAATAATGACTAGCTTTCCATTTAAACAAACTTTTATTGATAAATTCAAAAGCATCATCAGAGGTTTTAGTTTCTTGAAGCACCACTATATTAGCCCTATAAGAGTCCAATTGTTTTTTCACTTGGACCCTTTTGTCAGAGGCATTAATGCCTTTGACATTCCAAGATATAATTCTCATTGAGACTTAGGAGAGCAACATTCTCTCCTAGGTCTTTTATATTTTACATCTAATGTTGACTAAATACTTGCTACAATTTCCTCTTGCAACTTGAAAGCTAAAGATTTTCTACCCCTCTTAACATGTGACTTTTTTTAAAATTTGGTGACAAAGGGGTTTGAAAAATTGAAACTGAGCAATCATCATCCCCAAAATATTCCACACCAAAAACTTTAGACGCAATATCATCTAACATTTGATCACTAACTGATAGTAAGGCTTCATCAACAAATTTTTCTAACTCCACTTCTGATGGAATACTTGGATCTTGAGATTTTGATATAATCAAATCCTGATACACTTGTTGGCTGAAATTTTTCTCAACACTCTGATTATCAAAGATTCTTAGTGACTCATCACAGTTATTATGAATTCCCAAGGTTAACATTGAAGCACACATATTTAACTGTTGAACATTAAAAAATTTGAAATTAGGTACAACAAGATACAATGAATGCCAAAAGAACTTGATTGGTAAGAGCCAATTTTTAGAACATTCAGGTATAAAAATGAGAGAATTTAAATTGACACTTCTCAAACTAGTGGAAGGGAATATAGATTGCGAAGAAGGAAAACTATCTGGTGCAAAGCAAACCATTTTTGAGGAAACTTGCAAATCAATCTTTGAGCACCAAAAATAATTTACATTACAATGAGCTTCAACTTGGTTCATATAAAAACAATTGAATTTATGAAACCACTTATAAAAAAAGTCCAGAACATAAAACTTGAAAACAGTTTCAGAAAAACTATTTAACTCCATCCCAGAAGAGGTGCACACAATGTCTAAAGGATCGGATTGTGATTTTGCAGAGCCCATATCTGCCCGTACCAGATGCTCATCCTTCAAAAGCACACATTTTTTGAAAGGATGAAGAAGAAAGTGACAATTAAAACAAAAATGCTTAGGGTCCTCATAGACCAATTTTTGGCTCCACAAACCATGAATTGACTTAATGTTAATAACAAAAGGAAGTATTTTGGTGACATCCATAAGAATGTAAACCCTATTTGGAAGAGAAGGATTGGAAAAAAATTGCATATCATGATGTAAAAAAATCCCCAATTGGTTACCCTGAATTTCAATAATATGTGGCTCTTTGTATTCCAACGATAACCCTTGAAATTGAACCCAAAAAGGAATGAATTTTAATTTTGCTTGGGAAGGACAAAAATTTGGTGTCCAAAGCATGGAGAATAAACCATGCCCCTCACAAATCCAAGTTATTTTCCTAAAAACAACATTTCTATAATCTTTATTAGAGAAAATGACAACAAAATATCCTTCTCCCTTGTCTAAGAAGAATACCTGGTTAGGTCCCACCCAATGCTGAAAAACCCAACTCTTCAAAAAAGTCAGATCTAGAGAAAAATTCCAAAACTTACAGATCAATGCTACCTCCTGTTGGAGTTGAGAAGATACAACACCACAGAAACCCAAAAGATCTTTGCAAGCAAATAACCTGTTACAAGGAGAAACAAAGAGAAGCAACAAAAGAAATGCTTAAGAATGTGGAGCAATGTATTCACCTAAAAATGTAAAATGAATAATGATACAAAAGATATTTTTCAACTACATATAGATGAAAACCCTAAAAAGGAAAACCCTAGCTTGCACAATAATAATTAATAAAGTAATTAATTATTATGTACCTAATGTTAGCTTAAGTGAAAAAGAGTTAAAAGGAAACTTTACGTAATTAAACAAATATTGTTTAATTCATAAAATAAATGTCCAATTACTCTAACACCCCCCCTTAAGATAGACATAGGGAGAAGCTAAAACCTAGAAGAAGCTACTGAAAGAAAAAGCAATGGGTCCCAGCAACAAGGCCAGATCAGGTAACCAAGTACAATGAAATCTCTATGAAATGGAGAAAAGGAGAAAACCCAGTGGGAAAAACTCCTCTGCAAAAAAAGATAGAACAACATGCTGAAAGAAACATGAAGGAAGGAAGGCCTCATAAAGACCCCCCAAGGACAACTTCCTTCACCCCAAGCATAGAGCGCAACTGAAGATAGCGCGGAGATGCAAAAGGTTTCGTGAAGATGTCTGCAACCTGTTCGGCAGTGGGAACATACTCCAAGATGAGAGAACCATCCTGAATCAACTGTCTGACAAAATGCATATGAAGCTCAATGTGCTTCATCCACTAATGCTCCACCAGGTTGCACAAAATGTGTATAGCACTCTAATTGTCACACCAAAGAATAGTGGGACTATCAGGAGGAAAACCAAATTCAGTCATCAACTAACGAAGCAATAAAATCTCCTGACTAGCGAGCACAGCAGCTCGGTACTCAACCTCTGTAGATGATAATGCATGAGCAGTCTACTTCTTGCACAACCATGTGATAGGATCAGAGCCAAGACAAAAAACAAAAGCCAAAAGTAGACTTCCGATCATTGACATCACCAGCCCAATCTGAGTCAGTGTAGCCAACAATGTGAGGATCCTCTAATGTGTAATGAATGCCATATGAAGTGGTGCCCTGAATGTACCTCAAAATACCTTTGGCAGCTTGCTAATGACTCTCATGAGGATCATGTGAGAATCGAGAGACAAGACCAACCGCAAAGGAAAGATCAGGACGAGTGTGAGTCAGGTACAACAAACTGCCAACCAACTACCTGTAAAGTGTAGAATCTACTGAAGGAGTGGGGCAAGTAGTAGTCAAAACAACCCCTGACTGAAAAGGTGTGGGGGCAGGCTTGCAATCGATCATGCCAAAGTGCTGAAGCATATCAAAATAATACTTCTACTGGTAAATGGAGATCCCCTTTGAAGACTGAATCACCTGAAGACCAAGAAAATAGTGCAGAAGGCCAAGATCTGTCATCTCAAACTGCTCCATCAAGGCTAGCTGAGAATGCTGAATCATAGAGGATGAGCTACCTGTGATGAGAAGATCATCAACATATAGCACAAGAATCAAGATCTCACCCTCAAGATGTTGAATATAGACCGTGTGATCAGAGTGACAGCAAGGGAAACTAGTGGAGAGCAAAAAAGAGTCCATCTTCTCATACCAAGCCCGAGGGGCCTGTTTGAGACCATATAATGAATGCTGAAGTTGGAAAACCAAGGAAGCATCATGAAAAAATATCTGAGGCTGCTCCATATAGATCTCCTCCTGTAGGTCACCATGTAAGAAGGCACACTTCACATCGATTTGAAAAATGAGCCATCCTCTAGAAGCTACAAGTGATAATACAAAGCGAATAGAATTCATCTTGGCTACAGGGGAAAATGTCTCGGAGTAATCAATACCCTCAACCTGTGAGAAACCCTTCGCAATAAGATGTTCTTTGTACTTATCAATAGAACCATCAACAACATACTTGGTGCGATACAACCATCGACGCCAAACCATCTTTCTGCCCTTAGGAAGAGGACAAAGATCCCATGTATTATTCCTCATCAAAGAAGAATACTCCTCCTCCATGGCACTATCCCACTCAGGGTGACCTGTCACCTCTGAAAATGTCTGAGGATCCTCTGAAAGAGCATGAGTCAAAAGACTAGAACCCATAGTATGAGAACGAGTGTGACGAGTGTCTGAAGGATCACCGACCATAGATCCTGCTGCCTTAATAGTAAAGCGAGCCCATTTGGGCCTCTGAGGTGGAGCAAGTGGAGGTGGAGATGGCGGATCATCAATATCCTCATCAGAATCCTCAAAATAATCCTGAAGAGCTATAGTGGGTGGATTAGGTAGTGAAGTGGACACTGGAGACAGGGTATCAACTGGAGGAAGACGCTCATCAAACTGAACATCCCATCGAAATAGGACCTCTCTGGAATCAGGATCAAACAACCTGTACGCCTTAACATCCTCATAGTAGCTGACAAAAATGAGGGTTCGACTCTTCCACTCCATAGCTCTCCTCTGAGCATCAGGAATAAAAGCCCATGCCTCACTACCAAATACTCAAAATGATGAAATATCAGGCTTGTCATGAGACCAAGCCTCATCATGAGTCATATGTCGAATCGCCTTGTGAGGCATCCAATTCTGAATATAGTTGGAACAATTGACTGCCTCAGCCCAAAAAGACGAATCCATGGACTTGGACTGAATCATAAATTAGCCATCTCCCGTAAAGTTCTATTCTTTCGCTCAGCGATACCATTCTGCTGAGGGGTGTAGGGAACAGAAAACTGATGTTGTAAACCATGCTCAGTACAAAAATCTCTGAAATCCTGATTCACATACTCTCCCCCATTATCTGTACATATCCATCGAATAGAAAGATCAGACTGCTTCTCTACAAATGTCTTGAAGACATGAAAGGAATCAAAGACATCAAACTTGTACTTAAAAAAGTACAACCATGTGCGTCTAGAGAAGTCATCAATGAATGTGAGTACATACTTGGACCTTGAAAAAGAAGGAGTGGGAAATGACATGAGGTCACTATGAATCAACTCCAAGGGTGCCAAAGCACGAGTGCTGCTTCCCTTTGGAAAGGGATCTCTGTGATGCTTGCCAAGCACACAACCATGACAAACACCGCCAGTGTAAGAAATCCATGGAAGACCAAGAACAAGTGACTATGTACTCATCCACTGAAGATATCTATATTTGACATGGCCCAAATGCTCATGCCAAAGCTGACTCACTGAATCTACATGTGTTATAAGAGATGAACCTGTACCCTCAGAAGGCACAAATCCATCAAATCTGTAAAGATGAGATGCAGTATCAACACTACCAGTAGCCACAACCAAATCAGAATCATGGAGGTCCCGAATAACCACATCATGTGGTGAGAACTCAACTGTCTTACTAGAGCTAGTGTGGCAAATCTGATAAATGGACAAGAGGTTCGTCGAAATGTTAGGAACAACCAAAACATCCTATAGAGTGTCTCCATCCAAAGAGATAGAACCTGAACCCAAGACGGAAAGCTGTGAAGAGTCGCCCACTGCAATTTGTGAAGTACCACAAGAGGCAAGAGAAGTGACCAACTATTGAGTGTGAGTCATATGGTGAGAAGCACCAGAGTCTAAAATCCAAGTGGAACCATTGGTCGATGCTCGTGTAGTGAGAGCATGACCCTTCCTTGTGGTGGAAGAAGAAGAAGACTGAGGTGAGGAGATGTGTTGCTGTTGCATGGCCTCCTCTAAAGCCTCTAATCATTTCCAACACCTGAAAACTGGATGACCTTGCTTGCCACAGAAACTGCAAGTGTCTCCTAATTTCTCCTTAGTTTTGGAGGAAGACTCACCAGACTTCAAAGATTTGCCATGTTTTGGATTAAATGGTGGTTTAGAATCAGACTTAGGAGACAGTTTGGAGGAATGCTCACTACCTGCAAAATCTTTCTTGGGCCTCAGTTTCTACTTCTGTTTCCCCTTCGATGATTGAGCAACCAATGCTTTGCTCTTTGAACCTAAGAGCATATCCATATGAGAAAGGTGAGACTGTTCTCGAGACAATCACTCACAAAATAAATCAAAGGAAGGCATGGTAAAACTGGCACCCAAACCATCCATGGTGGAGTAGAAGGAGGAAGCAAATATCTGAAATGGACCACGAAGCTTTGAAAGAATCAAGTAAATGCACTATGTGTCTATCTTGTTCTTCCCACAACCCTATAAAATAGTACGGATAGTTTTGA
Organism: Sequoiadendron giganteum; assembly: GCA_007115665.2. Classification (NCBI taxonomy): domain Eukaryota; kingdom Viridiplantae; phylum Streptophyta; class Pinopsida; order Cupressales; family Cupressaceae; genus Sequoiadendron; species Sequoiadendron giganteum. The sequence goes on from CM021109.1 coordinate 113,718,742, forward strand.
ACTTGTTCAAAAAATCCTCAATAGTGGGAAATGAATCAGGTAACAATGAAGTCAGCTCTGCCTCAATCTGTAATGTGCGAAACTCATTAACGGCCCCAAAAAGTGTCTCAAACTTCAGCCACATGGCTCGAGGAGTGAGCAAAGCATCAAGGTGAAACAAAAGACTGTCTGAAACATGCATGCATAACAAACCTATAGCCTCATCCATCTTGTTCCTGTGCTGCATAATCTCAAAAGGACACTGCAACTAAGGCTGAACCTCATCTAAACAAGACCATAACCCTCGTGACCTGAGTAGCCTCATCATACGAGACTTCCAAGTGTGATAGTTATGTGATGTGAGTAGCTCAACTGAAGAGTCTGCCATGAAACCCTACACCTGTACCTGGTGAAAATTATGAGAAAATAAATCACATTACTGAATAGATCATGTTGAGAGCTTTCCAACGCCTATTCAAGTTTGAAAAAATGTAGTCCGTTTGCATCTTCTATGACCCCGAAAGTGAAGAAAGTAGACATCACTTTGACTGGTAAAACAATCTAGACTGCTAAAAGTTTTGTAAAATTACCTACACCATCAGATCGGTGCCGAAATTAGCTTTCCAACGCTTCTTCCTGTTCGAAAAATGGAGCTAGGATGCCCAAGTTATGCCCGTTTTCATGAGACCAAAAAAAATGCCCTATTTGACTCCTCTAGCACCCGGGAGCTTTAAAAAAAGAGCCCCTGGTTGCGTGGGCGAACTAGGGGGCTGAGGCGGGCGGGGTCCATGGTCACCATATGACTGAGTGGAGGTTTTTGTGAAGCCCGTGGGGGCTGAAGAACCAACTCGGGTCGGCGAGCCCGGCGAGCTCGGCGGGAGCAAGTCGACGAGCTTGCAGGTGGTGAGCCCGGCGGCGACGAGCTCGACGACTGCAGATTGGGTGAGGTGGACGGGGAGCAGACATGGTGGAGTTAGTCGGGGAGCGGACACGGCAGAGTTGGTTGGGGAGCGGACACGGTGGAGTCAGGTGGAGTCAGCTCAGCGGAGCTTGGGAGAGCCAGGTGGGATCGGCGCAGCGGCAACGGTGGGAGCTCGGCAGCCAAGCGAAGCGCGGGTGGCGTCGGAGTGGTGCTGCTGGTGGCCACTTGGTGGCGGGTGGGCGACAACTGAAAAATACATGGGCCACGGAAAAATTTATTAAAAAAACCTTTGTTTTTGGATTTTTTTAATATTTTTTTTGCGATTTTTGCTCCGTACGGCCCTAGGGCAAAAAAAAAATTTGCCTTCCAAATTGATTGTAATCAAAATCGATGATTTGACAGTTGTTTTAGGGGTTTTGGGGCGCTACGAATCCAATGGCACTGTCCATTTAGGCCCAAAGTGAACCAAAAAATAGGAGTATGCTGAATCCACCCAAAAAAAACTTAGAACCCTAGATTTGCTTCCAATGCAAAATCTCAAAACAAGAACAAGCAGCTGCAAATCTGAAGCTCTGATACCATGTTAGAGTTGAGAAGATACAACACCACAGAAGCCCAAAGGATCTTTGCAAGCAAATAACCTGTTACAAGGAGAAACAAAGAGAAGCAACAAAAGAAATGCTCAAGAATGTGGAGCAATGTATTCACCTGAAAATGTAAAATGAATAATGATACAAAAGATAGTTTTCAACTACATATAGGTGAAAACCCTAAAAAGGAAAACCCTAGGCTTGCACAATAATAATTAATAAAGTAATTAATTATTATGTACCTAATGTTAGCTTAAGTGAAAAAGAGTTAAAAGGAAACTTTACGTAATTAAACAAATATTGTTTAATTAATAAAGTAAATGTCCAATTACTCTAACACTTCCTTGAGATCCTAAATCTAAGGGAAAATCATATCCTTGGGAAGAACAACAGTAACGTGGTCATTAGGCTTTCGATGCTTAGGAACCCACAATTTTTTGATGCGAGCCTTCCTCTACTTTTGACCTTTAGGTTTCTTCTACTCTTGAAGATTAATAGGACCACTGGAGGGGATGCTGGTGATCGCAAAAGAATATTATTGGGAAAGGATGTAGGGGATCGCAAAGGAATATTATTAGGAAAAGTTGTAGGACAGAAATGAGATTTTGGAATGAAGGGAGATCCAACAATGTGAATATTATTAGGAAAGGAAGCCGAAGAGGGATCAACAACAACTTTGGCATAAGATCTTTTAAAAGAAGAAGACAACCTAGAAGTGCTCGATTTAGACCTGCAAATGTCAAAAGAGGATTGGGATTTACACACAAGTGTTTTCAAAGGACGCTGAGGCTAAGAGGAAGAACCCATGACAAAACGGGAATGTCGAGCACCATTTGCATCCCAGTGAGAGACATTGTGTGCCCGATGAAAACTATTGGAGGGCTGAAAGATTGCAGAATGGGAAGAATTTTTTGAAAAATTCCCGTTGGCGCTAAAATTGTGGACCATTTCTCTCCCCGAATTTGAAAGACCTGAAAGATGAGAGATGAAATGTTGTAAAAAATTGTCCCTCTTTTAATTAAATAATTCACTTTTTAAAATTAATCTCTAAATTCATCTCCTTTAAATTAAATAAATTAATCTTTATTTGATTTAATCTAACACCACCCTCTTTAATTAAATAAATCAAACTCTATTTAATTAATTCTAAACCATTATTCATCTCATTTTGATTTATTTAAATCCTAAAATCTAAATTAAATTATCAAATCAGCTAAATTCTATATAAATTAATCAAGTTTTGATTAATGCTAATCCTAATCCATCAAATCCTCTAGATTTTTCAACTTGATCATGAATATCATTTTAATTGATTTATTAAATCTTCAATTACCTTCAAAAAGGCATCAATGTTGGAATATTCTCCAAGTTTGAAAAATCCCTCCAAAAGGGTTTGTACATCCAACAAGGCATTTAAACCTCTTACATGTCCTTTTTCCTTGAGCCAAGTGGCATTTAATTCATCCTTCATCTCCCTCCAACAAGCCAACTTTCAAATTTCAAATTTGAATCTAATAGCATTTATGATGCACATTGACCAAAATGTGCTCCACCTCCTTCCATTAGCATCTTGACAAGTGGCACAATGCCATTGGTCCATATTTTATCCCACATTCATCCTATTCTTCAATCCTCCATCCTTCTTTGTTATAAATAGAGGCCTCCTCTATTGCATTTGATCATCCAAAATCTATGCAAGCTTACTACACTCAATTTCATTCACAACTTCATCCATTTTCATCCAAGTTTCATATTTTTTTATCAATCTTATTAAGGTTATTGTAAAATTGCATCAAGGAATTGAGAAAGTGTCATTTTCCATATCAAAATGGCACCAATTCCCCCATGGGATTGAGAGTTTGTTCATTTAAATAGGATTTAATAGCTTTTCCATTATGTTCTTCGCATTATTTCTTGTTTTCTCGTTTCAAATGAATTTCATGGGGAATGTTGTTTCTAACTTGCATATTGGACTAATTGTGTGTTTGTGCAAGTATAGGATCACCATTCACATAATTTTAATACTTCTGCACATAGAAACCAATCAACAACACCACACAACTAGAACAAATGTGTATTGAAAAATTAAATGTATATCCACACACTCAATTTGAATAACATAAATAGCCACTTTGGAGACAACCAAATAACATGTAAGCATATGAATCAACAGAACATTTGATTCCTCCATTATATTAATCTTCAAATGATATGCATTATAACAATAGTTTCTGATATGAAATAGGTGGGAAATATTTTGCAATCTTCTTACTATTCCTATTCTAAAATAAAAATGATGTGATGATGATCTACTTCAATCATCACATGTTCAACATATATAGAAATATCTTGAAGAGGGTATACCTCTTCATAAGTATCTTTTGGAATTAACAACTATACAACATTAACAATTAAGCTCTAATAAGCCACAAATGAACTTGTGTGATATGATCTAAATATTCTTGACTCAAGTGGGCATCACCATCCTCTATAACATTCCTTGCAGAAATCTCCATAATGACCATCCTCTCCAAATCCTCATAGGCTTCTTCTAATGTTGGATCTTCATTTTTAGTTGCTTCAAAGGCTCCCTGCAGTATCAGCTGACACTCTTTCATCCATTCACTTTGAACCTTTAGTTCTCCATTATCTTTGAACAATGCAGGCACACCTTCCTTTGAAGCATCAATAAACTCCTTGGCATCTGCTTGAAGTTAATAATAGTCCTTATGTTTCCTCACCATGTCCTTAGCAACTGTAATGGCTCCAGTATTAGAAGTGTTTCTCTTTTGTATTTCTTGGAGATTTTCTTGAAGCTTGTCATTTATCCTTTTATGTTCTTGAATGGAATTGTGAATTTTGGAATGAGTTACCCAAAACTTATCCATCCAAATCATTAGATCAACGTGCCTCTTCTGAAATATTGCAGAAAGTGTGTCAAATCTGGCCTTGCTCATTTGAGTGTGTACTTTCTGACTACACATTTGTACTTCCTCACCTTTGTACTTTTATTGGGAACCTTCTCCTTGAGTTATCATTATAGTGGATCCTTTGAATGTTTCCTTGACCGTGTCTCTACGAAAATCATTTTCTTTGAGAATTCTCTCACTGTTCAACTTGTACATATCTCATTCTTTGATCAACATTTGAATCTGAGACTTGTTAAATTTGGCTATATTTATGCCAATGTCATATGTGACCACAGGAGATCAGTTTCTCCTAATTTTAGTGTCATCACATGACCAAATTCCTTCTCAGTATCAATAATCATAGATTTCTTATGTGGGGGGGTACAAAGCCCAGATCATAAGAGAACTTTCACCAAGACTATATCTTGACCCAATGTATACCTCTGTTACCCCTTCTGGACTGAGCTTATGTTTGGCACCATTATTATGTAAAAAACTATAAAAAACAAGAGTAGAGATTAATTCCAAACTAGGAAAGATTATCAAACTAGACTCCTCTAATAGTTTTCTTCCTTTCTCTGGAGTCATGTGCTTCATTTCATTCTCTACATCCACCTTTAATGTGTTAATAAATTGGCTTTCATTACTAGGTGTAATATATGTGATTGATTCCCTTATTGTTTTCCCATTTTGTTTGTACAAAAATGATTTAAATTCAAGAGAATTAATGAACTGGTCATCTGAGACAAAGGATTTATAGGCCAATTTCCTAGTATCTACATCTGATGATTCTCCAACTTCCTATTCTTTGTTTGGAGGTTGATATTATTCAATCCTCATCTTGGGGATCTTATCATTTTGGTCTTGGGGTTCCTTTTCATCAACAGATTCCTCACTACCAAATGACAACATTTTTTCTTCTTGTATCCCCTTCATCTTTTGTTCCATTTCTCTATTGTAGTTATCAATTTCCAATTTAGCCTCATTTTCTTCCATGTTCCTGATGATATCATTGTGAGGATATGGTATGTGAACACATCCACCTAAATTTTATTTTTTCCTTGCAAAGTCAATAAAACCTTCAAGATCAAATCCCTTTCTTGGTGCAGCCTTCTTCATATTAAAATGTGGCAATTTATCTAAAATAATATCATATCCTTCCTTTGACACCATAGTGAAATCTCCAAAACGTAATGTAATAGTCATGAATGACTATTTTTCATACGCACTCAAGTTCATGACATTGGAATAATCCAATTTCCTGACAATCTCTAGATATGCAATCCCATCTAGCATAGTTTTGGGTAATAGGAAAGGTGTGTCTTCAAAACCATAAATTATAATAATAGTGGAATCAATATAGCAATATTAGTCACCCCAATTATGACCTATAGTTGGTGGTCCAATGAAATCCTTGGGCCTTAAGAATCTTTTGATTTCATTAGATAATGAATAATCATGATGGTGATTATAAAACTTGTAGAGTATCTTGACAAAGTATTCCTCAAAATAAACCTACCATCCCAAATGGAGGTCCATAACTGTATTGGTAATGGTTGATCCTCTTTATTCAATTGTATGATTTGCAATTCGTCTGGCCAAATTCCTAACTCTTTTCCATAGTACAATATCATGTGCATGAGAGGGGAATAATGTTTAAAGTGCAATGTGGGAGAACCATTATTGATGGTTGTTAGCCCTAAATTTATCACTTTGGCAATGTGTGAAGCATAATTGAAAGGTCTTGCATTATGACATTGTATGTTTGCAACAATCACCATTGGCCCTAGAGACATAAATTCAAACACCTCTATTCCCATTACTTGACCCACTGAGAAGTAAGTGTATTTTAAATAGGGCTCAAAGAAATCAACATGGAAGGGATGTATGTCACCCTCTTCAAGTGGTACTAGGTTCCTATCTTTTCTAGGCTTGTGTGTAATGCCCCGCCAAGTAACCCTAAAGGAAGTTGTAATTAACAATTAAAGTGAACCAATTTTTTTTATTTAAAATGCAATTAACATACACATTCGCTTACTAATTAACAACAACCTCTAAGGCTACAAGGTTAGGATTACTTAAACCCACACAAACATCATACATTAACCATAGCATTTAATACTTTAAAGAAATAACCATCGTACAACAACATAGTATAATAAGATAAACATCCAAGAATCAATTTCATATTAATTTACATAATCCAATAGATACATCACTCATTCCCAGAATGAGACATTAGTACAAATGTATTACAATAACAAAATTCCACCTCATAAACATAAGAGGGATAAAATAACTTATACAATCTGAAATATTACAATGTAGAAATAACATAAGAATCACGAGTTGTCCAATTGGGTATCTCACCACCAAGTTTTGAAGAAGAATGGGGACCCAACGGTTTTGGTGCATGTTCCACCCAACCAAGTGGTACCCAAAGGACCACCCCCCATGCTAGGAGATAGTAACAAAGTAACATGGACAAAGATCTACAACCTCTAACCAAAGGCAGACTCATATTGACTCAACCAAACAAAAGTACAACATAAGTAAAACACAAGAACAACTCTCACATCACTGACATAGGTCACATTGCTTCCAGACATAGAATAGATCAAGTATGTTCAAAGAACCATACTCATAACATAAATACTAACAACAAATAGACAAACAATTTTCCAAGACAGAGTGTCATCGCATAGCTCATAATAAGTTACCCTCAGCAGATCTTCATAGGCTCCGGTGATCCTAGTGGCCTCTACCGATCCTCAACCCTCATACTTACTAAGGCAGAATCAAATACCTCTCGTACAGACGAGATAGATGACTATTCCATTCCAGGCCTTTCCACTCATTCCAAGCCTTAACTAGCACTTGACTATGAATGAAGCTAGAACTTATCTTTTTTGTGTGTAGTACTCCCCAATATTCATTTCAATTTTAGTTATCACTTGATTAAACTCACTTCCATAGGTTACCCAAATCCTACCTCTTCCGGGCTCTGGCCCCTAATGGAAGCCACTCTTCTATTCGACAACACACAAACAAACTAATCACCAAGGGACTCACAAGTGCATACATCCTAGGTATCAAAACCACTCCATCACAAGGAGGAAACAAATAATAGAACACACTCCAAACATCTTGGAGACAACAAACACATAGTCAACTCCTTTCACAGGAGGTACAAAACAACACAACCCCGTTTGTGGAAACCGGGTAACTATTGATAAGACATCATGCACTACCCAAGGGAAAACACTGGTTGACATAAGGCAATTGACAACCTTCTTAGATCCTCTAAGATTCTCTGGAAGACCTACAATTTTGACTAACTCATAATCCCATATCCCAATATACCACATGACGACCTAGCTACAAAAGCAATCAAGTCATTAATCTAATATAATATTTGGATTTCCTAAATCCATACTCAAGCAATAGGTAATGTCTACAAAGTCAATGGCACGATAACAAGGTTTACTCAAATAACCATATACCCATCTTCCATTTTCATATTAGGGAATTTAAACTATTAAAACTCACAACCCCTTTTGCAACATACAAGGAAAATAATTATAAAAGACAATCACGAGGGTATTGCTATATTTGGATATTCTAAATCCATATCTCATTCCTAATTTCATTCACAATAAATTAATTGCTCAAATAAAAATAAATAACTTAAGGTAATTAATTGACTTTTCATTGCAAACAACTCCTTAATTATCTCTTAATACCACATAAAATTATTAACAATAACCTTTCTATGTTTATATCCAAAACCTATTTCTTCTCAATTCTCTATTAAAACATGAAAATATCCAATTTGTAAACCATCTTTTCTCTATATCTATTAGTTCATGCATTCACCATTTATCTTTTCAAATCTCCATACAATACTAAATTACATGCATCTCTCTAATAAAAGACAAAATATTAAATTATGTATATATTTAAATATACCTACTCATATTACTCATGCAATATATATAACTCATTATTTTCTTCAATCATATTAACAAAATACATATTTCCTTTAAAACAAGTAATTACTTCCATTTAATTAAATATCTTTCTCTATACTTTTTCCACACATACTATTCATTTCTTTTAACATACCAATAATACCTATTTTGCAACAGCAAAATATAATAAGATAAAATATTATTATTCTCTCAAATGTATATATATATACATTCTTATATCTTTCATTACCTTCAATTAACTATTTAATAAAACAAATCCAATATACATCTTTATCTATAAATTTAATTTGTTCATATAATCCATAACCACTTAATCCAACTATATTTTAATTTCATCAATTTCTAATAAATCATATAACATGTTACCCTTTATTAAAAAAATAAAACAATCTAATTATGAAATATATATATAAATATATTAAATATATTTATATTTCAATATAAATATGTATATACATTTATAAAATATATATACATTTAATAAAATGTATCTAAAACATATCCATTTTATTTAACTAAACATATTTAATATGAATATATTAAATATTATCAAATTACATTGTGTTAAAATTTCATATTAATATTTTATTTATTTACAACCAAAGACTATTCACCAAACCATAAGAATCCTTAAGGAATGGCGGCCAAGTCCGAATAGGGCAAAGGACAGGGACGGACGAACTAAGCCAAATCACCATTAAAACAAAGCAAACACCAACCAGCGTTCGCCATTTTCAAAGAAGAATGGTGTGGGGAGGGGCGGCTGTCACAGCCAACCCTATCCACACGCATTGTGGAAAGGGGTGGCTGTAACCGCCGACCCTCTCCCAATAGTCAGTGCCAAAAGGGGAAAGGGGGTGGCTGCGGAGGTCTCCCTCCACAGTCGTCCCTCATGGGGGCAGCTGTGGAGGCAGCGCCTCCATGCCCTCCCCAAAACAATACACCAAAACATGTGAACAATTTCAAAATTTTTAGTAAATAAACATTTCAAAAATTATATCTTGTATGTCGTACGGGCAGTGCCACAGGGTTAAAAAAAATATTTTTCAACAACAATTTAATATATATATATATTATATGTATATATATATATATGTTTAACAAAAAATATATATATATATACATATGTATATATATTTTTCCAGAATTTCAACTACAGGGCAGATTGAAGAGATTTTTCAGAAAATTCAATTTTCACAAAGATATAACAAAATGAATTTTTTTTTAAATTGTTTTCTCGAATACATGAATAACTAGAAGAATAATAATATTAAATGGATCTAAATTAAAATAAGAAGTTTTTCAAAACAAACTTGTTTTCCCACAGAGCTTTAAATTTTCCAAAAATAATCTACTATTTTGCCTGACCTCAAAGTTCGATTTAAACAACAGAACAATCAATTTTCTCAATTAAATTAACTCCTACAGAGAATTACACAATTTTCCCCACAGTTTTGGTTTAATTTATATCTAGTTTCAATTATCAATTCCTAATTCTCAATGAATTCAACAAACAGATTTCATGAACAATATATATTTGTTTTAAACAAACTAGAACAAGAAAACCACATAACAAAACTTGGAATTCGAAGCTACAGGATGAGAATAAATTTCTGATGCAAGCCTTCTTCAAGAATTCCTTGTATTTTTCTTAAACGTGCAACAAATCCAATCCAAAAGCTTCAACAATTGCAAACTGACTTTCCTTAAATCACATCCAAAACCAAAAGTTGCTTCAACCCTTCCTCTATTGAATTTTCCCAAAATTATCCTTTCACACTAGAAGAAGTTTTTCCTCTCCCAAATTTTCTCAATACATGAATTTTGAAACCCATCTTAATTTCTAAATTCAACTCACATGCATGCCTAATTGAAAAATATCTTGCACAACCAAATCTGATTTTGCATGCAAAACTGAAACTTAAAATATCTAAATATCAATTATCTCAAAAAATTGAAAACCAACTTTGCTTTAAAAATCCAATTTCAATTTCTAATTAAATTCCAAAATAATTAAATTTCCACAAATTGAAATTAAATTCCAAGTTAATTTTAATTCTTTTATTTCTTTTAATTTTCTTGCATCACATTTAATTAATTATTTTAATTATTTAATAACTAAATTCATCCCCTTGGATTAAATTTAATCAATTAAATAAATTAAATACAATTAATTAATTTAAATATAAACTTTTATCCACATTGCATAATTTAAATTAAATAATCATCAACATGATATAATGCAATTATTCTAAACATTTATTTCCAAATCAAGAATCTTTCAGAATTAAATAACATTAAAGTAAGGCAAACAACGACTCGACACAGATGACTAACAACACACTAAGGCTAGGGTGTAGACTTGACACATGTTACCTAGCTACTATCTCCCTTCAACTTAACCATTGGATCGACACGCTCAAAATTATGAAACCAGGTGGAGTTAGTGTCATGTACCTGCAATCCTAAAAACATAGTAACCAACATCATAAAATATAACAAGATATAATTCACACCATGAAGAGGAAATCTCATATTTGCAGGGCGCTCACAAGCGAGTGATGCGAATCCGTCCCCTTCACCAATACACTCAACAAAACTGACACTTTCACAATACATCAAATATTCTCATATTCACTAACATGTTATATCAACTAACATCATTACACCATTAAAACATGTAACACAAATCATCAGATAATTCAAGTCACATCACATAGAATAGTCTATCGCTCAATAAATAGCGATCAAATACACACACAAGATAAAGTATCTGAATATCCAGAAGTATAAATCAACGCAAAACAAGGACACATTGTCCAGTCCATAAAGCAAAATGGAGGGGTGTTACAATGTGTAACGGTAACCTCCATCCCTTGTAGGTAGTGTCCATCCTCTAGTATTCCTTTTCTAAATCCTCATGCACTATAGGTTGATCACATGTGTCATCTAGCCTGAAAAACTTCACAAATTGCAATTTTGGACACATGTATGAAAGGTTCTCCTTGCAGATTGCAAATGGCTCTAAGGTCCAAGTTATAATAGTTGGCTAGAATTTTTATAAGGTCTATATTCACAAAGACGTCAAGAACAATCAAATTTCCCAAATTGAAATTCCATGGGTTGCAAACTGGTTGAAATCTACTCTTTCAAAAATAATGAAACATGAACAATTTGTATCCCCTAATGGGGGTCCACACATCACCTACATGTTTTCATTTATCTTATAATATTTCTACATCAACCCTCAATTATGTAGACCTTCGAGATTTTGGCCCTTAACTAGGAAATTGGTCAATTTGGTCTTGGTTCAGTTTTCATTCATTTGTTTTCAATTCCTACCATGTTTCAGTTTTCTGTTTCTTATCTTTAAGTTGGCTACTTTCACCTTGTTGCTTCTTGTTTTTTTGTTTTTGCAGAACTTTCCATCTTACTTCTCTTCAAGATGGTAGAATTGAATTACAATCTATCAATTGTAGGGATATTTTGAATGCTTGTATTTTTTCGGTGCACTGAATTCCTTGACTTCCGCTCAATCGCTCATCCTTCTTCACTGCAACTTCTAATTTTTTTTTTGGTTCAATCTCTTTTCAATCAGAAATGTTCATATAATGTTCATTCATGTGGAAATTAATGTCTTCCACTAGAAATGAATGCAACAAGTTTTTTGAATTTTAAAATGTCAAAGTGATACAACAATATTGCATTGGTGGTACCCTTCTAGTCTCAAGCCGATCTATGTGTTTTATGTGGTGCCTATCCTTGTTTATAATTTCATAATTGATCGCCCAGAAATAATTGAATGTCCATTCGATATGAAACATCCCTTTAGTTCTCATATTTAGTCAGGAAGACCACTTAATAATTTTACCGATGTTGTACAATTTCCTTCTCTCTTGCTCCTCAACTCTTATTAATTTGAGGAGAACATTATGAAATTTACCCAATATCAAGGTGGTTTGGATCATTAGAAATCCCTTTGATCGTCATTTGGTGTCTTTCCAACAAATTGTGACAATTCCATGTTGCCATCGGGCTGACATGTACCATGGATGAGAGAATAAAATATCTTTATGATGTATTTGGTCTCCTTGATGTATTTATTCTACCACTTCATTCATTTGGATAAGTCAGTGAGACTTTCCCCGAAAACTTCTCTCATCGGTGTAACCCACATGGTCGGGGAGATCTGAGGAACCCACTCTGATCATACATTTCTCTCTGATACAATGGTTCTTCTATTTTATCGATAAAAGTGAATATGTTTCTTCCCAATGAGGTTTCCATCAGTGTGATGCATGAGCTCGGTATGATTTAAAAACTTCGCTCTGTCACCTTGCTTTTGCCGATAATTTTTCATCGGTGAAACGTTAGGCATTTTCTTCTTGATTATGCACACCTATTATCTTTGATGGCTTTGATCATTGTAGCTTGATTCACATCTTCCCGATTTGCAAAAAATATTGAAATGAGGGGCTACAACTTGCTAATTGGAAAGACATGCATATGATCTTCTCGATAAGGACCAATTTCTCTCAAAGCTTTTGCTTAACAATGATTAGAGAGATGCTTAATTTCAAAAGGCCATACTAATGGGATCATTAGTCAACATGGGTTGCAAAATGGATCTTATCACACAAATTTGAATAATTTGTATTGATCCTGAAATTAAGGTGTGGCGACTTTCTGTGGTACATGGAAGATAGAGGGTGAAGGCTAGTGAAAAATGTGAGATTTTTCTAGTTCTAATAGAGGGATTATGGTTGAGGTTTTAAGGATTTAAGGGTTGAGGGTTTAGGGATAGGGATTAGGGTTCATGGTTGAGAGATTAAGGTTGGGGGTGGAGGATTTAAGGGTTGACGATTTAGGAGATTAGGTTTTAAGGGATTATGGATTAAGGTTTGAGGGTTTAAGGGTTGAGGGATTGGGATTTAAGGGTATAATATTGATGGTTGAGGGTTTAGAGTTGATAGTATAATGTGTAGGGTAGAGGGTTTAAGGGTAGGGGGTTGAGGGATTAAGGGTTTAAGGGTTCAAGGTTGATGGATTAAGGGTTTAAGGTATAGTGTCAAGGGATTAGGGTTTAGGGTTTAATGTATAGGGTAGAGGGTTTAAGGGATTATGGATTAAGGGTTGAGGGATTAGGCTTTAAGGTTATAGGGATGAGGAATTAGGGTTGAGGGTATAATTTATATGGTAGAGGGTTGAGGGATTTGTGATTAAGGGTTAAGGGTTGACGGTTGATGGATTAAGGGTTTAAGGTATAGGGTACAAAGATTAGGTTTGAGGGTTTAATTTATAGGGTAGAGGGTTTGGGGTTTAAGGATTAAGGGTTTAAGGGTTGAGAGTTGATTTAATAAGGATTTAAGGTATAGGGTTGAGTGGTTAGGGTTGAAGGTACATGGTAGAGGGTTTAAGGGATTAGAAATTAATGGTTGAGGGTTTAAGGGTTGAGGGATTAGGCTTTAAGGGTATAGGGTATAGGTTATAGGGCTTTGGGTTTAAGGGTTGAGGGTTTAGGGTTTAGGGATAGGGATTTTGGTTGAGGGTTGATGGATTAGGCTTGAAGAGTATTGGGTTGAGGGATTAGGGTTTTAGGTACAGGGTTGAGGGTTGAGGGTTTAAGGGTTGAGGGTTTAAGGGATTAGGGTTTAAGGGTTGAGGGTTTAAGGGATTAGGGTTTAAGGGTTGAGGGTTTAGGGATTAGGATTAGGGTTCAAGGTTGAGGGATTAAGGTTGAGGGTTGAGGATTTAAGGGATTAGGGTTTAAGGGTTGATGGATTAAAGGTTGAGGGTTGATGGATTAAGGGTTAAAGGTATAGGGTCGAGGGATTAGGGTTGAGGGTTTAATGTATATGGTAGAAGGTTTAGGGTTTAAGGGTTGAGGGTTGAGGGATTAGGGTTGAAGGTACATCGTAGAGGGTTTAATAGATTAAGGATTAAGGATTAAGGGTTGAGGGTTGAGGGTTTAGGGATAGGGATTAAGTTTGAGGGGTTATGGATTAGGCTTGAAGAGTATAGGGTTGAGGGATTAGGGTTTAAGGTATAGGGTTAATGGTTTAAGGGTTAAGGGTTTAGGGATAGGGATTAGGGATTAGGGTTCAGGGTTCAAGGATTAGGGTTGATGTTTGAGGATTTAAGGGATGCGGGTTTAAGGGTTGAGGGATTAAAGGTTGAGGTTTTAAGGGATTAGGGTTTAAGGGTTGATGGTTTAAGGAATAGGGTTTAGGGTTAATGTATAGTCTTGAGAATATAGTGAAACATGGTGAAACTTCATATCACATGCAAAACAAGACATACATAGCAATTACAAAATATCATAATTTCTCTAAGAAAGGTATCATAGATGTAACTTAACCTAACCCCCTATTGACACATGATGATAGTTGAAAATCCTTTACAAAATCAAAATTTTCAAAATATGAGTGTGCTTTGGAAAAGTTAAAAAATTTCCATTTATAAAGCAAGCCAAAACACACTTGCATTATAATGCAATCACATTTTTCCTTTCTCTAGAAATGGTAAAAAAGGAAGGATAAGTCTTGTGATCTAGACCCACATGCTTTTTTATTCTCTTGGTCTTGTGCATGATCTAGCAAAAAAATGCTTTTTCATGTTGTTGGGGAATGTAGATACAAATTTTACACACTCCACCAGCTTTGCACTAGCTTTGCACCACCTTTTTCTAGTTTGCCAACTTAGGAAGGGGGAAATAATAGATTTTTTACATAACATTTGACTATATGAATTGAAATTTTCATTTTTGTAGTGTTGCAATATTAATTATGATTTTATTGTTATAATTTCACATTATACATTGTTTAATTTAATAGTTTTTAGTAATTCTATTAGAGTTAGATAAAATTGAATGTTGAAAAGGAAGCAAGTTCATGAAAAGCTCAAATTCTTGAGGATTTTGATGCAAGAATAAAAACAAACTACACATAATTGGGTAGTTTCTCAAATTGAATCTTTGATTTTAAGGTATGTCAAGTCTTTATGCATATTTCTCTATCACCTCCTATCATACATGCTTAATATAATGCTTTTATTTTGTTATCATGTTGATTTTAGGATTATATTTTGTTAAGTATTAAAAATGATGAGTGATCAACCTTTTACCCTAAGAGTTAATTCAACCACTATATATTTTTGTTTGTAAAATATCTTACCAAATTTTAAACATGATTAGGCTTTCTAGTTAAACACTTTAGTAGTTTTAATCTTCTCTTCTAATATTTCAAAAAAAACATTTAGTCTCTTAGTGCTTGTGATATTTAACACTTCCACTCTACCTTTAGCATCATCAATAGTTTTTTTCTTTCACTTCCCTTTTAATTCCTTTGCATATTAGTATTTTTTTTTCTCATTTCATGCATTTGTATCTCAATGATTTTTCCCTATGTTTCAACAATTGCATTATTTTATTAAAAAACATATCAATAAATCCTTGAGGCCAAAAACTTATACCTTGTGGACCAAAACCTTGATAATGGTAACCATAGATAGACCTAGTAAAAAAATTAAACCACTCTTGACATCTTTCATCCAAAACATAGTCAACCTCATAATAATCATAAACCCATGAAAGCCATCATTTCATCCATATCACTTACATTTTTCCATCAACCATTATCCGATTTGGACTTAGATTAAACCTTCACCAACCTACATAGAAATAACCACATTTCTTTCACTTTCAAATTAGAACCATAAATAACATCCTTAATATGACATCCACATTTTTACAACTCAACTTAAACCTCCATTTTCAACCATAGTAATGAAAAATCCGAACCATCATTCAAAAAAATCAAAATTGTAAATGATTCAAATCTAGATCCTTTAATACTTATCTAGTAGCTTACATATTGCTTAATAACTTTCTTATCTTATGTCAAAACCAAAACTAGCTAAGTACACCCTTGCATTCCACTTACAAGGTCCCAAACTAGGATACTAATGGACTCAAATACTTTCATAATAGGAATTAACCTTGAATATATTAATCCTACATCACAAGGAGAATTCAAAAACCAATAAAAATCTCCTCAAGCACCAAACATATCTCTTTGATCGTTCTATTGCAATGACACCTTTCCCTTGTACTTTTTTTCTTATAGAATTACTTTATTGAAATCCACACCTCTTATGTTGGTTTGATCTTTGGGGAAGAAAGGATAACCCTATTTAGGCAATACTTGTGGGTTTCATGTGAAATAATCAACTCATCTATTATCATCTTTAAGAGTTATTTAACATCTTCTATTGCAATGACTATTGGGTCAAATATTGTAGGAAAGATCTTAAGGATATTCTCAATAATCATCTTCTCTTCTATAGCTATATCAACAATCCTTAAATAATATTTCCATATTCCTTTCTACCCCTCCTCATGCTCGTTTCTTCCCTCTTCATGCACAAACTTTAGAATCAATAAAAATTGCCTTAGTTTCACACTTTTGGACTATCATATATTATGATTATCGTAATTTCATGACAAATTTCATATTTGTGTAAGATATTTATTTACTTGATTAGTACGATGGTGGATCTAATATTTATCTATTTTTCATGCTGCATGTACAATTATTCATCATGCTGAGGAAATGATCAAAGATTACTCTAACACATGAGGAGAAACTAGCTAAGAATACAAAGAAAAAAGAACAAATGAGGCAACTTCATGAAAAGAGGAAATTGAACATGATAGAAGAAGATGTGCCAATTGAAGAGGAACAAGAAGATATGAATACAAAGAAAAGAGAAAAAATGAGGCAAATTCATGAAAAGAGGATATTGAACATGATAGTTGAAGATGTGCCAATTGAAGAGGAACATGAACCTCCTCTACTACAATTCAAATTGGAGGGACACCATCTACTACATCATGAGTTGAAAGTACATCATCACTCACATGTGAAGAAGAAGGTATTCCATATTTCCCATCTCAAATTGAAGGTACGCCATCTATTCCATCTTCAATTGAAGGTGTGCCATCTATCCCATCTCATTTAAATAACGATGAAATTTGAAATGTTGAGATGAATTAACCTTTGAGAACACCACCTAGAATTTTACGTAGAAATCCCAAGTATTTGATTGATATTAATCAGAATATTTTACAGCCAATGGAAGATAAGATTCCAAAACACACATGTAGAAGATATGCTCATAAGATAATTTGGAGATTATTCTTTGAAAAATTAAATGAGACTGGAAGATGCTAACTATTTGTTGAAATGATGTGAACTATAAAGTATAGTTCCATCATGAAGATTCTTGGGTTGAGAACATCAGAGGCTTCAAGTGAAAAATATATTGTGAAGATTCTAATGAGTTCATATGAGAGTGTGGGTAACACCTCACACACAAAATATAGTAATTCCACATGATCTGTCATTACATTGACAATAGTAAGTAATCAAACAAAGAAAGATCTTCTCATTAGAAATATAAGTCAAGCACTGAGAATAAACAAAAATGATTTATTGAGAGGCATTGGAAGGTGCCAAAGAATTGAGGACATTGATGATAATGAATTATGGGAATTCTTGGGGGACACAAGAAGCATGAGGCATACATGTGAATACACATAATACGTGAAGTATACACAAGAAGCATGAAGAATATACATGAATACACACAATACATGAAGTATGCACAAGAAGCATGAAGCATACAAATGAACACATGAATTATACATAGGAAGCATGAATCATACATGTGAATACATTTAATACATGAATTATACAAAGGAAGCATGAAGCATACACATGAATACACATAATACATGAAGTATACATAGAAAGCATGAATGGTGAAGCATACACGTGAACACATGAACATGAAGCATGAAGCATACACTTGAATACATGTAATACATGAAGTATACATAGGAAGCATGAAGCATACATGTGAATACATCTAATGCATGAAGTATACATAGTAAGCATGAAGCATACATGTGAATACATGAAGTATACACACGAATCATGAAGCATACATGTGAATACACACAATATATAGGAAGCACGAAGTATGTACGTGAATACATGTAATACATGAACTATAAAAAAGAAGCATGAAGCATGGAGAATACATGTGAATATATGTAATACGTGAAGTATATATAGGAAACATGAAACATATACGTGAATACATGTAATACATGAAGTATACACAAGAAACATACATGTGAGCACATGAAGTATATATAGGAAGCATGAAACATGCACATGAATACATGTAATACGTGAATTATACACAAGAAGCATGAATCATACACATGAATACATGTAATACATGAAGTATACATAGGAAGCATGAAGCATACATGTGAATACATGAAGTGTACACATGAAGCACAAAGCATACATGTGAATACACATAATACATGAATTATTCATAGGAATAATGAAGCATGCACATGAATACACATAATACATGAAGTACACACATGAAGCATGTTATTTTGTCTTATAATTTAGACTTGTTGAGGTCAAAATATTATCTTTTGATTCATAGCATCCACTATTGGGGTTTGAAATGGTAGATGTCTTCCAAGAATTATATCAAAAACTTCTAGAGGTATGAGGTCACATGTAATAATGTCTTGCTCATTTTTAGTTGCATAGTTGAAAGTGCATTGAATAATTACATAAATTTCCTTACCATGCTACAATGATTCTAGAGAGTATGGTCTTAGATGTGTAGTGGTAGAGAGACCTAGGTGCTATATTGTGTCATGCATTATTATATTCATATGATTGATGATGTTTATGATGGCATGGATAGGTTTTCAATTCACCCAGAGATCATGTGGAAGAGATATATTCCTTGAAATCATTAGTGCTCACAACAATATTGTTATGGAATTACACCTCTTGATTAGTATCCTCAATAGAGTTAGTGTCATTTTGAGAGTCAGTGTGATGATCATGATATTGTTTTTCTCAAGGTTTTTAATGTTAATAAATCTATTTTAGCAAATATGGAAGGCTCATTGGTGCTTTTGAGAACTTGGGATTGAAAGGAAGAAAGATGTGCAAAAACACTTCCTAAAATAATCTTAGAGGAGAATAATGTTAAAACTTTATATATTTATATTTATATAAAAGAAGAGTGCATGGAATACACTTGGATTTTGAATATTTGAAGTAAACCATCTACAAATATACATTAAATTGTGGATTTATAATAAAAATATGGACACCATCAATAAAAATATGTGTATTAACCAAATATTCATATAGGAATACATCAATATATGTTGATATAAGTATAACATATATATAAAATAGCCATATAGGCTTACACGAATGTCATATAGGAATATAATGTAAAGTATATACAATACAAAATATATGTCCAAAAAAGACCATTGACGCATACAATAAAGGACCCCAACAAAAAATCATTCCCCTCTAGGTGAAAATAGATCACGAGAGGCATTTAATCATTGGGGGGATGGAGATACATATGATAGAGGTCTACTTTGAACTCGAGGGCTAATCGTCCTATTTAGTTCTTTATGGAGCTTTACCTATTACAATAAAAAGTATAAACATTAATATATAGAAATTAAATTATTAAAAATGAAATATTTAACAAAATAATCACTTACTGTGCCACTAGATGATCACTCTCCTCATTCACAACATTGGCATGCTCAGGCTATAGCATTCCAAAGTCTTATAGAAACCATCTAGATATAAATTAAACTACAAATCAATAATCATTTGATTTTTCAATAATAAAGATCTATAACAATGAATGTGATTTGAAATTTACTAATCTTCCTCATACCCCCATCAAAGGCATTGAGTTTTCTATTCCAGTAGACAAACCATGCTCTATTACCCTATCAACATCGGGAGGAGTGTCTTCTTACAACATCTAAAAATAAATCAACATTATTGAAATGGTATGCCAGTGATGACAGTTAGGAGGATAAGAGTGAAATGGTATGCTACAAGCTAGTGATGCCACTGCCCTATATTTTTTGAGGTCAACAACATGAACAAATGAAATTCATAGATTATGAAGTGCATAACAACCTGAAATCAAATTAATTAAAAATTACAAAGCATACTTACAAACTATCTAGAACCTTCATATAAGAATGTCATTCATATAAAAATTCTATTCGCATGTAATATTTATAATTATTTACTAGTTACATACCTCCGTAGTACATTTTATCATGTAATAGGGAGGTGGAGGACCACTAAAAATAGAATGAATGCTATGACCCTAAAATTTCATTATAATCATTAAACTAATTTAGTTATTCTTGCATTTCAAAAATTAAATTTAATAAATTAAATTCAATGAACTTGCTAACATATACTTGAATATCAATGTTGAATGCCTCATGAAGGAGGGCATCTATCATCATCATTTGATTAGTTGTAGATGTACCCTACGTAGCTACATCCTGGATATGCATGGGGTCATAACCATAGGGTATCTCACAAGATTAAAATATATGAGTTGGAACTCTACTCCCCAAAGGCTCACTCAGCTCACCCTGTGCTATAGGGGTGGCATGTCACATGAGGCTCTGGGTCAGGGAACTAATCGACTACAGTGTCTCGACCTCAACACTCTCCTTCACAATGGAAGGGATAGCCACATTCTCATATGCCCATCTAGCAATTTCTCGTCTCACTCATTGTTGTGGGTCAAGACGTTCCCTCACTTTGTTCTATGCAGAGACACCACCTCTACCCTATAAGTCCCACATATCAAAATAGTTTGGGATTTTATTGAATACAAACTCACAGTAAAGTTTCCTCAAAAAATATTGTAGCACCTCATTTTTGTTGCATGTAGGATGGTAAAAAACCATCTACCACCTCTACCACAAATGGTTCTTTATCCCTTGGTGGTTGTACCAATGGATAGGGATCCTCTTGCTTGAAGGGTGTAAAGGTTGATTTGTTCTAGGGTTTTTGAATAGGGAACACAAGTCAAGGTTTGTAATTTTTCATCTTTCACTTGTTTATAAGATAATTTATCTCAATAAAATTGTCTATACTCTCATCTCTTATCTGACCAACTAGTTATTTGTTTGCTAATTGAATCTACATTTGATAAGATTGATTCAAGTGATTGATAAAGTTTGGTTCTATGTGATCTTGAGCTTGCAGGATCTTTCAACCTTGCAATTATATCCTCAATTTGTTTTTTATTGTTTTTCAATTTTCCCCATTAAATTTTCTTGAGTTCCTAGAGCATATTGAGGAATTTTTGGAGGTGTTTGTCAGGCTTGTTCTTCGGCAGGGATTTCATGTTGAGGAGAATCAATATTTTGAAGAGGAATGTCATTAGAATTTGGGGGTGCATTATCATTTCCTAAAAAATTAAATAAATTTACATAAAAAACATATTAAATCTACCTATTTAAATAAAAACTCACACAAAAAAATAATGGAAACTCACTCCTTTGACCTCTCTGATGTTATGGTGGTAATTTGGCAAAGAATCAATGAAGATTTGAAATAGTTTGACCCTTCCTGAAATGCAAGTGAACTTTTGAGGGTTTGCAAATTGCGAAGAGATTTGGGAACAATAGAAAATAAAATGAGGAATGTTGTTTTTTTGTTTATATTGACTATAATGTGATTATGTTATGGATTTTAAAAAAATAATTAAAATTTGGCCACTTTTTGGCCCCCACTTTTTTGCACCTGCCCTATACTTCTACAAAATCAAATAAATAACTTTAGCTTTTCTCACTGGAGCCTCTCCAAGGATCATATTATCATAAAAAAAAAATTGATGTGAACATCTCATTGGAAGAAGGCAATAAATCCCTTAGAGATCTCTCATCAATAGCTTTCAGGATAAATCTGCTAAAGTTTCCACCATAATGATGAAAAGGAAAGGTGATATATGATCACCTTGATTCAACCCCTCGAGGAACTAAAAAAATTAGGAGAGCCATTAATTAACACTAAAAATACAGGAGTAGAGATCAATTGATCAACAATCTACAACAACTTAGAGAATGTATTTTATAACAATTGCTTGAAAGTTCAATAATTCATTGTTATATAAATTTTGAAATGTAATTAATAGCAATTAACTTGAGATTTCCATAAGTTTGTTTTGGTTGATAGTAAAAAAATGTTTTTATTGTCAATAGCTTCAATATCTTGTTTTTAATTATTACAAATAGTCTTAAGGATAGTTATAAATGTTTGATTCTTAGAGTCTTTCAATTTTAATTTTAGATAGATAATCTAAACGAGACTTAAAATAAAACTAGAAATAGGGTTAACCCAAAAAACTGGTTTACAATTCCAATGAGGAAGGAAAATTGCAAAAACACTCCTATGAAAAAAATAAAATTTAGGGTGTCGAATGGACCTTGGTTCGAGTGAACCATATTAAATGATGGGATCCACTTGTTTTGCATTTTTTTATGATGAAGATAATGGAAAATTGAATACAAGAGGGGTTTCACTCGAGCCTGGGTTCATTCGAACCCTGGATCTAACGAACCTCCAAGGGGGGTTCGCTCGAACCTGGGTTCATTTGAACCCCCCTTTTTCCCCCTTCTCCCCATCTGGCACCATTTTTTTGCAAAATATTTCCCTTTGAATTTTGAGTTGAGGATGAAAATGGAGGAGACTTCAAAGACCCAACTAGATGATGGCAGTCCTTGGAATGAGCTATCCATCGAATACAATTTTAATATGTTATGGTTTTATTATGTATTTATTTTTAGTTTGATTAAACACAGGTTTTTTACCGAAATCAAGCTCTTTGTTCTACACATGTGGAAAAATAACAGATTATCAAAATAAAATTCTAAAAAATATGTTGAAGCTAGGTATTGATGTCCTTGATCCAACAAAAAAAAAATTAATTTCGATACATACAAAAAAAGTTATGTTTTATACGGTCCGCCTATGTCTGAAGTGTAATTGGTTTGAATTTGAAACTTGATTAATGATATTCAATAAAACACTATGAAGCCAAATGAAATGGTTAGATATCATTGTTACAAATCTAAATTCAAAAAATTAGAATTTTATCCTTCATAGAAATTTTTTTATGTTGTATACGGTGAGCATCACTCCTTAAAAATGGTGTTTACTAATAAAAACTAGTTTTCAAAGGAGATGGAAAAAGGAGTGCAATTTGATTCTAATTTCTTTTAAAAATATATATATTTAGAATCTAGAGACAAAATTTCACAAATTACTAGTTTGCATCATCTTCAAAGTCCTCATGGTTTAGTTGCTATAGGTGCCCGAAAGTGAAGATTTAGTTAGAAAAAAGCAGTTCAGTGTCCAGTTTGGTCAAAAATTGTAAACCATTATTGTGGGATCACCTAATATAAGGTAAAATCATCACTTGAGTTGCTGTAATTAGTTCCTAAATACAACCATAACAATAACATATATGGTACTTGAGAGCTCAATAAGGTTATTTTATTTGATACTGTAAAATTTATTTTTACACTTGATAGCTTCAATATCTTGTTTCTATTTTTTTCAAATAGTCTTAAGGATAGTTATAAATGTTTGATTCTTATATTCTTTTAATTTTTAGTTTAGATAGACAACCTTAATGAGACTTAAAACCAAACTAGCAACACTTGGTAAAAATGATGCCTCTACCTCATGTTTACAAGTATCATGCTTGAGTTACTCTACTTAGTACCTAAATAATATTACAACAATGTCATCTATGGCATTGTCCTTATAAATAACTAGTGATAAATAAGGATCATTTTGTTTAAAATCCAATAAATGAGTAATCTTGCTTGGATCACAAACTAAAATATATAATTTGAATGAACCGAAAGGATGATACATTAAATTGAGAAAACCATCATGTAGTTTCTATCATTCCCTCATTTTAACATGTGAAAATAGGCATACATGTGAATATTTTTAAAAATAAGTAAAAAGATGCCTAGGATAATGCTCATCATGATAAAATTTGAGCACACTTGTTGACAATGCACATGCATTGTATTTCCAAGCACATCACCCAAAAATCGAGGGAAGGGGAAATGTATTTTGGGGTGTGGAAGAACCCATTCTACACCCTCTAGAATGAAGGTCGCCTAATATGGTTAGGTGTCTTATACAAGACACCCTTAAGAGGAGATTTTTCTAGGCCCCTTTAGAGTTTACTATATGAAACATGAAGGTCCACTCATCAAGACAAGACCTATAGTTAAAACAATTAATTTTTTTAGCAGTTTGTATTCCTTGAAATTATCTTTTATTGTATAATCAAATTTGACCACTTACTATTAAGTTTTAATTAATATTTAATGAAAATTATTAAATTAAATTTCCCTTCCACTTTCTAAGGTTATTAATTTCAATTTAAATTTATTATCTAATTATTCCTATAATAAATGCACTACATTTAACATCCTTCCATAATATATATAATTTAATAACATATTATTATTTTTTCAAAATCTTAGTTTGATGTGTTGGCAACACAAGGGTAGACAACTAAGAGGGGGGATGAATCAGTTGTCACAAAATTTCAAACTTATTAAACTTATTACCCTTTATTCTTAGATTAGATTAGTAACAATGAAAGCATGAATCAACAACACATCAAAACACACATAACACCAAGATTTTTTGCATGGAAACCTTGTTACGGGAAAAACCACGATGGAGCTTAATTCGCAAGTTATACCCTGTTAAAATTATAAGAAGAATAAATAAGGAATGCAGATGCATTCAAGCACACTTCCTAGAGCTCATTGCTCAAAGGAAGACTCATTATATTACATAGAAAATTCAGATTAAATCCATCTAAAGAATTTGAACTGAGAAAGTAGCATCTTCTAATGCCTGAGTATAGTTCTAATTAAGCACATGAACACTTCTTCACTCTTATTCACTCTTCTTCACACTCTGCTCTAATTTTGAATGATCTGAACCTTATTCACACATATCACTTGCACTACACACACTGACACACTTTTCCACACATCTCAAGTGAAGAAAAAATCACTTATATATATCCGCAATAAGAAATTACATTGCTTCATGTCGACTTCAAAAAAATAATAAAATGAATGCAATTTGTCAGCCCAAAATAATAAATATTATTAATGCACATCAACCAAGGTCAGCCACAACATAGTAGAGCCCCAAAACAATTTTCTCGAACAAAAAACACCTTCAAAGATTCTTCCTCAAAGATCCTCAACACGCTTCAATCACCTATCAGCCATGAACATGAAAAACATGAACACGCAAGAGAAAATCTCGGATCGTGAGCACAATGATCAATGTGGATGTGCAACATAGATAGAGCATGATCTAGAAACATCCACAATCACTTCAAGAATGTACACATCAACTCAGATTACCAGAAACACATTATCTTCTTTTGTGAACACCATTTCTAGTAATAAAATAGTTGTCAGAACACATAAACTCATAACTTTCTCAAATATTCATGCACACCTTTGAAACTTATAGAGTAGGAACTAAATAGGCTTGAGAACAAACCCTTTAATCTACAACATCTCACCATCAACATACTGAACTTTCCAACACACTGATCTTCACTACTTCACAGACAACCTGTAACATATTTTATTACAATTTTATCAATATCCTTGACATATATAGTCTTAAAGAAATTAATGCTAATAGTGTTGACATCAATGACAACCACATATCAGAAATACAACCACAACATCCAACAATCTCCCCCTTTGAAATTGATGGCAACACATGATGTGAAAAATACCATCAACACAACTAACTATTCTCCAACAATCCCCCCCCTTAGATATTGCTATTCTCTCCCCTAGTTCTTTCAAGGTTTTTCAAATTATTCTTCTCCCCTTTCTTTCCAATTTTTTTCACATTACTCTTCTCCCCCTTTGACATCAATGGAAAAGGTACACAAGCTCTGAACCACATATTTGAATCATCTGACTACTCCCCCTAAGTAGCAGCCACCACAACATCAATCTGGATCAAGATATGACTATGAATGCACAAACTGATGCAAAGACTATGCATCTTAGTTTTGATTAGGAGGGGTAATCACCCCTAACTTCCCTTTGAGATACTCAAAATTATCCTTAGGCAATGGTTTAGTAATTTTTTTTTTAATTTGTTTCTTAGTAAGCACATACTCTAGTCTGACTTCCTTATCACTCACTTTGTCTCTCAAAAAGTGGTACTTGATAGATATATGCTTGGTCTTTGAATGCAGCACCAGATTCTTAGAGATGTTTATAGCACTTGAATTATCACAGAATATGGCAATAGGTTCATCATACACAACTCTGATATCTTCAACATCCGCTTCATCCACAATATTTGAGTACAATTTTTAGCAACAAAAATGTATTCTACCTCTGTAGTAGACAAAGAAATAACATTCTGCTTTTTACTTAACCATGAAATCAACTTCTTCCCCAAGAAAAATGCACCACCACTAGTAATTTTCCTATCATTCACATCTCTAGCCCAATCAGCATCAGTAAAGGCACTTAAAGTAAGATCATCATCTTTAGGATACCATAGGCCAAAATCAACCATTCCCTTCAAGTATCTGAAAATTATCCTCAGAATAGTCACATGAGATTCCTTAGGATTGGCTTGAAATCTAGCAACAATGCATACGACATTCATGATTTATGGTCTAGTTTTAGTCAAATAAAGCAATCCACCAATAATTGATCTGTATCTAGTTTTATTTGCCTTCGAAGAATCATCATCTTGTGTCAACTTACATCTGGTCACCATGGGTGTACTAACTGACTTTGAATCTTCCATACCAAATTTCTTTAGAAATTCCTTCACATACTTGGACTGAGATATAAAGATTCCTTTATCTAACTGAGTAATTTGCAATCCTAAAAATAATTTTAGTTCTCCAATCATTGACATCTCAAACTCATTATGCATCTCATTAGCAAACTTCATGCACAAACCATCATCTCCTCCAAAAATGATATCATCAACAAAGACTTCCATAAACTAATATTTATCATAATCAATTTTGAAATATAGATTAATATCAATAGTACCTTTGTTAAATCCAAGACTCAACAAATACTTATCCAATCTGGCATACCAAGCTCTAGGGGCTTGTTTGAGTCCATACAATGCTTTCTTCAACCAAAAAACCATATCTCCCTGATCAGTCAATCGAAATCCATCAGGTTGTTCAATATACACCTCTTCTTCTAATTCACCATTTAGAAATGTTGGCTTGACATCCATCTAATAAACTTTGTAGTTTTTGTAAGCAACGTAAGCAAGTAATAGTCTCATAGATTGAATTCTAGCAACAGGAGCAAAATTTTCTTCAAAGTCAATTCCTTCCATCTAAGAGTATCCTTTGCATACCAGTCTTTCTCTGTTTTTGATAACTTCACCTTGTTCATTCAGTTTGTTTCTAAAGACCCATTTGGTTCCAATTACATTTTTGTCTTTAGGTCTAGGAACAAGATTCCATGTATTATTCTTCTCAATTTGTTGTAGTTCTTATTTCATTGCTTCAATCCAATGTTCATCTTTGCATGCTTCATTGACATTACTTGGCTCTGTCTTTGAAATCAAACAATATTATTCTGCAATTCTTCTCCTAGTTTGGATGCCTTTGTTCTTATCTCCTATAATCTAATTTTCTAAATGATTTAATCTCACATACCTTGGAGTCTTAGAGTGTTCTTGAATTACAGGCTCTTGTGATCTCTCTTTTGTTCTCTCACTAGTCTCTCCTTCTTGATTTCTTGATTCATAGGAACGATCTAAACTTGATTTAAGGTTTGAATATTGTTTGTACTATCATTCTAATCATCAGAATCATATCCATGAGTTTTGGAGGGTCTAGCAATGTCTTCATCAACCTTAAAATTTCCACTTTCAACCATTTTATTCAATCTCTTATTGTAGCACCGGTAGGCCTTACTCTTAGTAGAATAAACAAGAAAGATTCCTTCATCATGGCTCGCATCAAACTTTCCTATATATTCATCTCTTTTGATATAGCATTTACTTCCAAAGATTTTGAAATATTTAATAGTAGGCTTGTGACCAAACCATAGATAAAAAGGAGTCTTACCAGTATTACCTTTGATTTGTACCCAATTGAGGATATAAAATGCAATACTCACAACTTCTCTGCAATAAATATGAGGGAAATTTCCTTCCAGTATCATATTCCTAGCAGCATCTAGTACTGTCATGTTCTTCCTTTCCATAGCTTCATTTTGTTGAGGGGTCCATGGTGCAAATAGTTGTCTCTTTATCCCATTTTCTTCACAAAAAGAATTAACCCACATCATTTTAGAGTAATCATCAATAAGCAACATGAAATACCTGTAACCTTGTAGACTTCTAATTCTAGTAGGACCACACAAGCCAGTATGCACAAGCTCCAAAAATTCATTTGAACAATGCTATTTTCTTCAAAATGAAATTCTAGTTTGTTTTCCTAACTAACATTCCTTGCATATGAAATTAGTAGGCTTCACCAAATTAGGAAGATTTGTCACAGCCTGTGAGGAAATTACCTTGATAATATTATAAAAGTTTACATGACACATTCTTCCATGCCACAACCAACTCTCATCAACTTGAGCAATCAAACAAATTTTACCAGCAATATTTAGATGAAAGATGTAACTTTTTGTTTTAGTACCATAAGCAATCACATTTCTAGAACATACCATTATGCTACACTTTCCATCTTTGAATTAAAGATTGTATCCCTTATCAACCATCTGTCCAACACTTAGAAGATTATGTTTCAAACCTTCAACATAAAGAACATCATCAGTATTATGCTTACCATCAAAATATATACATCCTCTGCCACAAATTATATCGCCATTGTTATCACCAAATCTTACAACACAACCATCATAATTTTCCAAGCTTACAGATTTTCTTTTATCACCTGTCATGTGATGTGGACATCCACTGTCAATTACCCATTCATCTTTTTCTTCAACTCGAGCAACTAGGGATTTGTCCACTTGTTTACAACTAATAGATTCAGTAGACACAAGATTATTTTCCTTGATATAAATAAACAAAAACTCATCTTTACTTGCATTCCCTTTGTCAGATTCATCATCTATCACACCTTCATCAGTAGCATAATAACACTTCTTTTTTAAATTTAGGCTTGTAAGGTCTTGAACTCTTTCTGGACACCTTGATGCAAAATGACCTACTTATTGCAATAAAAACATTTTATAGGAAACTTTCCTTTATACTTACCTTCTCCTCTGGCTTCCCTTTTGACAATACGTGCTTCAAGCTCATTTAGTTCTCTTTCTTCTTCTTCAATCTATCTCATTTCTTTCTCATACCTAAATACCTTTCTAGAGGAACTTTCACCCAGATCATATCTCTGTTTGTCTCTCCCAGAAGTAGTGGCTTTAAATGAAGATTTTGTCTTAGGAAGGGCATCATCGAATTTATTCAACTCAAAATAAATAAGTTTACCAACCAATATATCTTTGGTTACATTTATCATAGTCTGGAGCTCTTCAATAGTTGTAGCTTTAAATTTGTATGTAGTAGGTAAGGATCTAAACACTTTAGCAATAATCTCTGATTCATCTAACTGTCCACCAACACATCTGATGCCACACACAAGTTCATTCACTCTTTGCATGTAAGTAGCAATATTTTCATCATCGCCCATTTTCAAAATTTCATATTTCCCTTTTAGAATTTTTAGCTTAGCAATCTTTACATTTGCATCTCCTTCATACAGGGTTTCCAACTTTTTCCATATCTCATAAGTAGTCCTCAACTCCATAAAATTTGTCATCTCAAAATTAGTCAAAGCACTCAACAATGCTTCCTTAGCTTTGATATTATATTCAGGATCCCTAATCTCAATAGTAGTAGTAGGACCATTCTGAGGAATAACATACCTATTACTTGTAATGTTCTAGTAGGATTCACCAGTGCACTTCAAATGACACTCCATTCTAGCCTTCCACATAGAGTAGTTTGTTCCATCGAATCTTGAACTATCCTTCTTATATTTTTCCATCCCGGATCACCTCAAGCTATTAAACTTCTTCCATTGAACCTGCTTTGATACCAATTATTGGCAACACAAGGTTAGACAACTGAGAGGGGGGGAGTGAATCAATTGTCACAAAATTTCAAACTTATTAAATGTATTACCCATTATTTTTATGTCAAATTAATAACAGTGAAAGCATGAATCACCAACACACATAACACCAAGATTTTTTATGTGGAAACCCTGTTAGGGGAAAATCATGATGGAGGTTAATCCACAAGTTATACCTTGTTAAAAGTATAAGAAGAATAAATAAGGAATGCACATGCATTCAAGCGCACTGCCTAGAGCTCACTGTTCAAAGGAAGAATCACTATCTTACATAGAAAATTTAGATTAAATCCATCTAAAGAATTTGAACTGAGAAAGTAGCATCTACTAATGCTTGAGTATAGTTTCGGTTAAGCACATGAACACTTCTTCACTCTTCTTCACACTCTTCTCTTCTTTCGAATGATTTGAACCTTATTCACACATAGCACTTAAAATACACACACTTACACACTTTTCCACACATCTCAAATGAAGAAACAATCACTTATATATATCCACAATAAGATATTACATTGCTTCATGTCTGCTTCAAAAAAATAATAAATATTATTAATGCGCATCAAAAAAGGTCAGCCACAACATAGTAGAGATGCAAAACAATTTCCTCGAACATAAAACACCTTCAAAGATTCTTCCTTGAAGATCCACAACATGATTCAATCACCCTATCGGCCATGAACATGAAAAACATGAACACACTAGAGAAAATATTGGATCACGAGCACAATGATCAATGTGGACGTGCAACACAGATAGAACATGATCTAGAAATATCCGCAAAAACTTCAGGAACATACACATCAACTTAGATTACTAGAAACACATTATCTTATTTTGTGAACACCATTTCTAGTAACAAAATAGCTGTCAAAACACATAAACTCATAACTTGCTCAATTCTTCATGCGCACCTCTGAAACTTACGTAGTAGAAAATAGATAGGCTTGAGAAAAAAAATAATTGATCTACAAAATCTCACCATCAACATAATGAACTTTCCAACACACTGATCTTCACTGCTTCACAGACAATCTGTAACATATTTTATTACAATTTTCTCAATATCCTCGACATATATAGTCTTAAAGACATTAATGCTAATAGTGTTGACATCAATGACAACCACATATCATCAATACAACAACATCCAACATAATGGATGTAAAAAAATTAATTAAATTAAGAGATAACAATTACAAATACAATGCTATGCTACAGTTAACCAATATTTTTTTTTATTAACAAATTTTATTTTTATGAAGGGATCTCGAAACCTTGTAAATGAGAACAAGCTACAAAAGAAAGACATTAGAAAAGTAGGTAGTCACTAACCAAAAAAATCTATCACAGAATCACAAAAGCCCAACCAACAACAAACCTTCAACAAACAATAAGAAAAAAAGAAGCCCAAAAGCATAAACTACTGTAAATTATTTAAAATTCTAGAGATGACATTCTCATGCATCTCCATCACATCTTCCAACTCCCGAGCGGGAATGGAAACTCCCTTCTTGGTATGGTTTCTAGTTCTGATGCTAGGGCCCACATCCAAGCTCTTGTCCATCAACACTTTTTGATAATCTTCTTTAACCTCCTACACATTCCCCCATCAACAAGAAGTTTACCAAACCAATTACGAGCTTTCTCATTCATAACAGTCAACTCCTGAGCACTGGTATAGAGAGAATTTTTGTTGACTTGCACAATAATACTCAGATCCTCATAGATTTTACTGACTTTTTCCTCAAGGAAAACTAGTCTAGACTCATGATCCCTATCCAAATTAACACATCCTTCACTACCTTATCAAGTGCAACATTCATTGTTTTAACCTTGTTGTAGACTATCACTTATTTTTTTCTAGTATTGGCCATTTCAACATTGAACTCAACTAGAAAATTCAGCTTAATGTTAATTTCCTTAACCTCTAAAAGAAGCCATTTGAACAAATAGAAGAGGTTTCTCATTTTGTCCTTAGCCAATCTGAAAACTTCATCCACATCAAGCTTCTCCCAATTAAAAGGCCCCTCCTTAAGACAATCCAAGGTTTTAGGTTGATCCTTAGACACCTTAGCCTTTCTTGATGACTCAACACTAGTAGGAGAACCATCCAAATCAACAACTTCAACACTTCCCTTCCCTTTATCCATACCAACAGAAGCAACCGCCCCTAGAAGATTGGGAAGATTAAAATTCCCCTCCACCCATTTATCACTATCCTTAGCTAGTCTACTATTTTTCACTTTCTCTTTAGGAACCTTACTCCCTTTCTTCCCCTTAGCTACTTTCTTAGAAAAAATAAGAGGAGAATCCTCAATTTCCATATCAGTGTGTGACCCCCCTGACCAAGATTGAGGATTCTCAGTCTTAGGTTTTTTCTTAGGCTGCTTACCATAGAATTCCATAGAGGTTGAACACTCTTGAGAATACCCCACCTCATCATCAACAAAAACACTCGTGTTGTAATCAGGTTGGGCACTCTTAAGCTTATGACCTTTAGAAGCTATAATAATTTTAGGAAAAAAATTAAATTTAACATACTCCATGATCAAAATCATAAGCCCCTCATGTAGAAAGGGCTTAGAGGATTTCTTTCTATACTCCAAAATCCCATTCTCTAATGACAACAACAAAGAATAGGGAAAAGAAAATAGCTTATTATGGCTGAAATGGTTTAATAACATAAAATGGAAACCAAAGATGGCATAAAATCTGCCATCTAAGGTGAAATTCCTCATGATAGCTATATAAATATCCCTCTAGATGGGCTTAATGGAGAGGTGATCATACCCTCCACACACTAAAGATGCAAGATTTTCCCTTTCATTACCCTTGACAAAGTTGGCTAGAGAAGACTTCAAATTCAAACAATCTCTATAGAATTTCCTCCCCTTAGATGGTAAGCTAGTAAATTCAAAAATTAAAGCCTTTGTAATGTTAACCTCCACAACAAACACACACAACACCCTATTATTTAAACCATTAACAAAGTCTTGGGAGACTTGAGAATCAAAATTGTGAAGCTTCAGAATATAAGGACACACTTTCCCCCTCTCTAGAATCTCCCACACCAGACCATTAGCCTTTACCTCATCGCAAACACAGGTTCCTATCTACAACGATTGCTCCACATGATTACCACAGCACCACTCACTATGAATTCCACTCAAAATTAAGAAACCAAAAAATGGAAAAGAAAGATTCAAAAAACAAGAGAAAGAAACACCCATAATCTATGCCAAACTAACAACACAAGGATAGCTAGATAAATTCACACCCTTTAGTACTTTTTCAAATGAATAGCTATAATTAAACAACCAAATGCAGGACTTGCCATGTCTAAACCAACCAAGGAGAAAATAATTTCCTCTACATCCTAAGGCAGCCGCCAGCATGACATAAGTTTGATCATGATTAATGATGCTCTGAATCTCAATTGGGATGGCGTCATGAGAATCCAAACACTTATGAGAATATACCCCCAAATTATCAAAGCAATCAACTAGGGAGTTAGCCTCACAAAAAACATGTGACATGTGACACATGGACCTCATCAAACGAGTTTAGAAGGGATAAAGAATCCTCGATAATATGCAAGATAGAACATGAGGGAGGATTCTTCTTATTAAAATAATTAATTATATTTAGAGATTCACCTTCCAACCAAATTTTTCTAACTCCTTTATTTTTAGAAAGAAGGCCATGGTAGGTAGTTGAGGCTTCTACAAAGGTTAACCAATATTGTTATTGTTATCTCTTAAACTTGCACCTGAACTAAGTTGTGAAACTCAGTTAGCTAGAGAAACATGGGAACATTCTTAGGTTGTGGGTCACCTAAAGTGAGAATGAACCTTCAGATAGGCCAGCTTACTAACTTGTATATCACCTAAACTACTGGTCTTTAAAGGAAAAGGGAGAAGGATAAACTGAAAATGATAAAAACTAAAAAATGGTAAAAACTACTTCTATGGTGATACACCTAACTAAACAAGACTATGAAATTCAGAAAACTCAATACAAAACCATAATGACAAAGTTATACATTGTACAATCAATTGTTGCATTCCCTACATAAGTGCTTTACATAAAGGTCACAATGTTGAAACTCCTAGGAGGAATGATAATTTCACATCTAGAAGCTATTTACAATGTTTGACACAATTTGCAACTTGTAGTATCATACTCTTGCATAAAGGTGTTAAAAAGTGAGACAAAATTATCAAGAAATGAGCAATATTTCTCAAATAACTTGATCAATCAACTAAACACACACAATAATGTAAATAATTAATAGGAAAAACCTCAATTCAATGATATGCAAGGTTTGAACTGTATTCCATACTAGAAAATGAGTTATAAAGTGTGCTAAATTATGTCATAGGACTCAAAAGTCACTAAGTACAAAAACTGCATCA
Organism: Sequoiadendron giganteum; assembly: GCA_007115665.2. Taxonomy (NCBI): domain Eukaryota; kingdom Viridiplantae; phylum Streptophyta; class Pinopsida; order Cupressales; family Cupressaceae; genus Sequoiadendron; species Sequoiadendron giganteum. The sequence continues at coordinate 113,753,674 of CM021109.1, forward strand.
AGAAGAACTGACTCCAAAAAGAGTTACAAAAGTGACTAAGTAACCAAGCTTCAAAACAATTCCACCAAAAAAGGCTCTAGAAGCATCTTGGGTCGGATGCAACCATAAACCCATAAATCTAGCCTCTAGATATACTTCAAATGTGCTCCAAAAGGTGGAAAAATTCAAGATTGACTTTGTCAAACCATAAAAGCACCTAAAAAATGCTCCAAGCTGAGTCAACATGCCTAAATTCACTCCAAATGCTCCAAAAGGCAAAATAAAGACTCCTAGATTCCCTCCTCATGTTTGCAAACTGAAAGTAACTCCCCCATATTCTTGACATGCACATAAAAGCCATCCATCTTTCTCTTCCCAAGACTTAGTCACATATTGATTCTATGTTTTGCATTTAAAGGATAATGACTTAAATTAAATGATATTTAATCATCATTTGAATTTAAGCATATTATAATGTAAAATAATGCAAAATAAAGAACCTCCATGTATTCGGTCAAAACCCCTAAGCAATAGGTATTCCTAGGTCAAGATACACATTCCGTGCCTAAATTACAAGGCAAAAGAAAGAGCAATTCATAAGGCATAGAGTGACCCACGGGGCATTAGTTGCATTGTTTTAATTTTAAAACATAGGCAAAAAAGAGCATGAACTTGTATTGACATAAACTAGGGTAAAAACCCTAAAACAAAGGCTGAACCAAAGTTTGGGAAATCCTTTCATTTTTCATTGAGCCTTAGAGAAAATGAAAGAGCCACCATAGTGTTTCAAAGAGCCTTCTCCATGGAAATTTGAGGAAGATTTATGCAATCTTAGAGACATTTCTCCATAAAAGGCCAACAAAGAAACTCCTAGGTAAGCAAATACTGAGATTATCTGTTGTTTTTACTTTTTTTGAGAAAGAAAAATTGCTCAAGCTCGAGCCACCATATATCAAATGCTTCAATACTTTGATTATTTTTCTTTCTCAGTCAATGTTTTTAGTTTCCTTAAAGATTCAATGCATTTCAAGTATAAAGTGAGGTTTATAGAAAGAAAAACCCTCCATTGCACACACAAGTTGCGAGCTTTCATTAAATGAGTATACATTTTTCTTTTCCTGTAGCTCAATACTTGAAACTCCCTACATTTTGTAATTGATGATTCTATATTTTATTTCCATGTAAAAATTAAAAAAAATACAGTATCATGGCCGCGGCTACCAAATCTGCACTTGGGTAAAAGTCCGCATTTTTATTTTTCTCTTCAAATCACCTTTTGTGTAGAACAAGATGATGTTCTCTATTTCACTTAAAAAGAAAGTCTGAAAATATTCTATCTCTGTAAATAATTTTTCTTTTCTGTAGTTAGAATCTCATGTATTTCACTTTCATTTTGTAGAAAATCTGCTCTATTATACAAAAAATAGTGAATTTTTACTAGAAATCCCTCAAGGATTTCCGCTACAATAGATAGTATTCTAGTTTTATCTATTTTCACTTGATCATAAACCCATTTTTTGTTTCTTTCTTTTATATCTTTATCATGAGCATCATTATTCTCCTGTGATGCTAAAGTGGCCAGTAGTGTTACAGTCATATTTACTATGATAAGATTTGTGCAAGATTATAATATAAGCTACTGAAATGTTTCTCTTTTGAAACCCACATATTGAAAACTCAAACAATAATCCTTTCAGTTACAAAAACAAGAAAGTGTGCTACTACAAGCTTCTTTTGATCTCAAACAAGCTATAATCTTGAATTTCTTGATCTGGAAGTTATTACCACTTGTGAATACTGTCCTTCATATGCATCACATAGATTTTGTATTTGCATAGTAGGCACCAAATTTGCATGATATTTTCAAATGAATACTATGAATGATTCTTGAGACAATCATATCTCTTCATTCTTATGAAATCTGCTCCATGTGACTATACTTGATAGCATCAGTGTTTAGCTCTGATGACACTATGATCTAATTGAATAGATAAAAGCATTACAAAGATTCCTCCATTTCCTCCATTATCATAGATATTGATTGTTTCCTTTGAATTCATTAATTGCATAGTCATCCATTCAATAAAGGTTTAGAACTTGGATATGATGGTAGTATTCTTTTTTTGTGATAGTCACTTCATTCATGTGTGACTCCTCCATATAAGTGCATCACATGTTATTACCTTGTTATGATAACAATATCAATAGCACCTTGATGATGACATTGTCTACATTCTTCATGATTACCTTGAACAGGTATATGTCACCTATGACAGTGACTGAAACTCACTATCATGGATGATGTATGGTTGTTTGAGGGAATCATAAAGAAATGAATTAAATTTCTATGCTTCTTCAAAGCACAATAAAACAAAAGTCTGAGCTCAACCCTTGTGGGAGCCACATTTTAACCCACATGCTGCAATTTGATGAAAAAAAACACCAACATACTTTTCCTATATCTGCACATGAAGCAAACAAGTTATAAAAATAGTGCATATTTTAGATGTGTATAATGGCTTTGATGCTTTTTTGGACACTTGAAGTATGCATTTCTTATTTAATACACATTGAGACCAGTCTATACGTGCATAGGTGTATGCTCATATAATGTTTGTGATCTTTCATTACTTAGAGCATTTCTCTAGCACCATTGCTATTGTCAGATGAAAAAACTAGGAACAATGAGAAATTAGGAGGGACAAGAAGCTCAGATTAGCCAAAAAGCAAGACAACACTGAACCAGTCATTCTGAGGCAATGATTGGTTACTCTCCTTATATGCACATTTTATTTCATTTACTTATTCATGTGTATGAATTTCTTAATTTATATTGAATAAGAAAAAGTTAATCTCTTGGCTTGTGTGAGCCAATGTACAATTTTTATATTCAATAAATATATTTCTTGTTCATAAAAGACTTGTATAAATCTTTCCTATATTACATGCATCTGTGTAAATGCAGTAATTTTTTAAAATGTAATCTTTTTTGAATTATTTCATTTATGCAATTGACTCTTATATAGGAGAGGATAAAATGTACCTTTTTCTTCTTTCAACTTAAATCAACAAGCCCTATCGAATTGGGCTATAAGTGAAAATCTGGTAACAATTATACTATTAACTAGTTGAAATATTAGTTACTGATATTGTTTTACCTATAAAGTTTAAGTATTTTGAATTATAACTTCACTAGAACTCCTCTATTTAATTAATTTTGAAAAGGAATTTAAAAAATATTTAAATGGGTGAGGAATGAATCTCAACCCTTGGATGAGATTTCCTCCCACCCTTGGATTAAGGGAACTTGTCAAGTTACCCTAATCTCGTATTCATAATACTATTAGTTTTTTTTCTTCTCATTTGGCCCATTTTAACACTTGTAGGTTGTAGAGAAAGCTCTCTATGCAAAGGATAAAATTATTCATTACAAACTACCATTATCTATTTGGTTTCAGAGCTTAATATTATTATTTTTCTTTACATTTTGGGATTTTAGTTTACAAGAAAAAAGATTATTTATTTACCTATTTTTATTTTTATTTTCCTTTTGATATTGTAGGTCTTCTACCAGCAATTTTGGACAATGAAGTTTATAAATGTAATAAATAGGGGTAAAAAATGTATATACATGCACACATAGTTTTAGGTTTCCATGGGTTTGAATCATTCCACCGAATTGATAAAAAATTGTAGGTTCTGATGGTGAATAAATTATACATTTTTTTTAATTTCATAAGTATTTCACAAACAATTTTAAAATATAAAATCATTGTGTAACATATAAATTTTTTATCAACATTTATGAATTTATTTTTATGAAGCTAACATATAATTAATTATTTTCTCTAGCATTTACAACTTTATGCTTTAAAAAATATCAATAAAACTTACATCTCAATATTATCCTTAATAATAGTAGTATATATATACAAATAGTAAACACGTGTTTACAAAAAAATTATAGATTGTTTCCCACAATCTAGAACATGGACCCACTAAAACTAGAGATGCCAAGAAACCAACCTTTCCACAAAATTGATTCCTTTATGATGTCAAATTTGTACTAAAAATCAGTCTACCCCCAAGATTGGGGTCACAAGGTAAAGTAATAAATATTTTAACATTCTATACAAAACAAAGCACATTAATACAACACACTAACACATAACAATAATTTATAATTCCCAAATACCCCCAAAGAAAACAACACAATTACACTCTCAAGAGGACCATGAAGAGGGAAAGTTTTGAACACTACCATTGAGGAAAAGATTATCAAAATTACAAAAATCTCTTGCAACATATTTAATGTTACTTTTCCTCCTAAAGTTGTTTAAGTATTAGCAATGAATTTAATAGATTAAATTTTAGAGTTAAGATAATTTACAAGATGTAATGTTACTAAAATGATGTGAATGACTAATATAAAATAACCATTTTAATTATAATATGTAATAATTAGACAAAGATTTTAATGTAAGTAATTAACATAGTAAATTAAATATACATCCATATAATTCAATCAGATTAATATCAAAATCATATAGATAGTATTCTTGATATATTATAACATCAATATTTTTTAATTCTTATCAGAATAGCAACACTTGGAAAAGCCACAATTTCACCCTAGGAATATGTTGGTGGTATTATCTCTTACTATGGAACAATCTAGGAGGAAACGGTTCCTTTCAAAACACAACAGACTATTGCACTCTACACAAGTGCTAGTTCAAAAAAACAATTCTCAACACAAGTGCACACCAATCTCTTGCTACAACAATCCTGAGTGTAATTTGTACCTTGATCTGGACACACTTTGTGTGCTCCCTTATCCAATGCCCATAGCTCACTAAACCACTTTCTTCTTCCTTGAATATTATCCCCCCTTTTTCCAAGTCTCACATGAATTCCTTATATATCCCTTTAAGGGGTGTTTTCCAAACCATCACACCCTTTTGCAAGAGTTTTCTTTTAATAATTATTCTTCCCCCTTTAAAAGAGTTTTTATACATAGTCTTTATTAATCTATCTTTTAACCAAAGGATCATAATATCCTGTATTTTTCTATCTTCCCTTTAATTCTAAAGGGTTATTTCATAACCTTCTCTTCTCTTGGAGAAAAAGTCACATAACAACATATCACAATAATATTTCTAATTTATCCTTCATAACCCACAACATCTCTATAGAGCTTCCCAATTCAAAGAAGCAAATAAGGGTACTCTTACCTTGAAAATTTATCTAGCATAGTCCTATTAACTCTACCCCAATACATAGGGTTTTCTTAATCAATTTGGAGAGCCTACCCAACAATACTATCCAACACTCAATAAAACACTTATGACATGTAATGCCCTACCATGCAAACCCAATAGGACACAACTACTAACAATAATAATTTTTTTTTTAAACAACAATTACATTAAACATAAATAACTATTAATCAATATAAATATATTATATAACATCAACCTAGTCACATGGGGTAACATGGTGCACTACTCAAAACGAACCCAAACCAACTACAACGTTAAACAAGACCAAACTAAACAAATGATAGAAGCGTGAATAAGAAACAATATAAATATAACATCCATCCAAACATGAATAAGATAGATAAATAAAAGCATGAATACATATTATTGCATTAAAATTTCCAAGTTCATAATTACATTCGTGGAACATATTTCCACAGATACAACAAATAAGATGCCAATATTACATTACAAAGTTGCTTCCCTTATAATATTGGGAAGTGTACATCATAATCCAGAAGAACACAATAATGAAGAATCGAATACATAATAAGGTACAATCTTCCTTTGGGAGAAGCTCTGAGATCACTATAACTGGTACATCTCCGCAACATCACGATAATCAGTGGGGAAGCCAATGGGTGCATAGCATGTTCCACCCGACCATGTGAACCCGAAGGAACACCCCTCGTGCTAGGAGATGACAAGAGGACCCTCATCCAATAAGGTGAAAAACATAAAGGACTAACACCACACAACTCAAGACCACATAACAACAATAATAAAACTTCAGAGGCAATAGAACAAGGGAAAACAATGGGCACAGTGGGAGAGTGTCATCACATGGCCTTACATGGATTCACCAGGCTACCTAACATTAGTAACTGCCTCCATCTATGTGGATTAACCAGGCTACCTAACACTAGGAACCACCTCCATCTATGCTTAACCAGGCATCCTATCTCAAGGTTTCATCCCATAGGGTGACTCATGCAGAGCCACTTACCTTTTGCGGAGACAAGGCAGTGACCTTACCAACCAGGTCTTCCCACCCGTTCTTAGCCTTTGAGAGCACTAATGACAGGGGTGAGGTGCATGTTTTAGTCTTGTTATGTGTTGAGCTAACCCAACCCACTAGATACATTAATTAGGTTATCACTTATTTAAGGGAACTCTTCCATGGACAACCACTTGTACATTGACCCCCATGAAGAGCCACTCTCCCCTACTGATACCCGAAAACCAAAGACAAGTAAATGGTGTACCTTAATGCACAAACATAAAGAACATTCTTTCTAAAACATAACACACGAGGCATGACCATCTCGTGACTACATGAAATATCAAAACTTATAAAACAAGGAGGTACCACCCATACACATATCCTCAAGGTAAAAAGATAGATATAAAAGTACCACAAAAAATGCGCAAGTGCACAATTTCCCCTAGCCTCTAGAGGTAAGTAAACATCTACCTAGGAACAAAATAACACATTTTTTTTTCCCGAAATCATGAAATAAATTAAATGAAAGTTGCTAGATATACTATTAATAGCTCTTCACAAATAAATAAATCAACAACCCATTTTCTCAATTAAAAGCAAAACTCTTTAAAATGATACATTATTCCAAATAAAAAATCATGTTTCCAAACAATATAAAATTGACATAATAAACATATTGCATAACAATAACAATTCCAACATTTAAAAATCATTAAATATGATTAAACTATTGTAAATAAAATTCATTCCAACTCTCAATATTCATTGTGGAAAATAAAGTATTTTAAATTAAACAATTAAAATAATTATAATTAATTTGTGTATATTTTAAGAAACTAATCTTACACACCATTTATTTTCTGATTTTTCTTTTTTCCCGAATCAGAAAAATCTTAAAACTGATTTTTTATATTCCTTATATCTAATATACATATTCTTTTAATAAAAATCATCTTCAAATCTGAATATAATAAAAATATAATTTTCTTTCAATTAATTCAGAACAAAAATTCACATTTGAACAATTATAAATATATATCCAAATATATGTACACACACACACCCACACATATATATGTATATATATCTGACATTAAATTAAATAATTTATTTAATGCTAGACTGTTGGAAATTACTATTTGACAACAGATTTAAATATCATTTTTTTTACAAAATACAAATCAACATATTTAATACCTCCATATTTTATAAACAAAACCAATACATTTATACATTTATACACACACACACACACACACACACATACATATATATATATATATATATATATACATATATACATGTATATATACATATATACATGTATATATACATATATACATGTATATATACATATATACATGTATATATACATATATACATGTATATATATACATATATATATACATATATATATATATATATATATATATATATATATATATATATATATATATATATATATATATATATATATATATATATATGTATATTTGTCAGCAAAATAATTAGATTTTCACACTACTAGAAATTACCATAATCAATGGATTTAATAAATAATTGCCTCCATACAGTATTGATATATATACATACATATATTTTAATAACATAAAAACTCAATAAATATGCATTGTAATAATCACATAACTCATCAAATACAGAGCAATTTAAACGCAATCCCACACACACACACACATATATATATATTAAAACACATAAGCAAACAAATGGCAGTTACAGATCCATGCACAAACCACTCCAAAATACAATAGCCAAAACGCGAGAGACAACTAAAATGAAATAAGATCCCACGCACAAACCACTCCAAAATACAATAGCCAAAACGTGAGAGACAACTAAAATGAAATAAGATCTCTGGTAAAGAGAAATTTGCAAAGTAATTGGCTGAGCAATATCAATGGATGAAACAAAGCAGAGACAATTTATTCAAGAATAAAATAAGTTTTCAGACGCTTTGCCAACCAAACTCACACATCTAAAATATTAATGAAACGATACTAGACAAGGAAACGAAGAGGAAAGAAAAATCCAAGGGTTCCAGATGACATTTAAACAACAATGATTTCACAATAACAACAATTCAAAACTCACAGAGTGCATTATGTATTACACAATTTTTTTGACAAGCAACACAATACAATTTCAAATTTTCAAATTTTCTTTTCATCTGGAAAGAATAGAGATATTTAAGTTAATTGTGCTACTTTGAGTCCTTCGTTTGAATTTAATTCATAGATGAAATGCTATGTTGAGTGCTTCCAAACAGCCACGTTCTTCACCAATTTTTGAAATTTGTAGCTTCCAGAAGCAATTTCGAAGAAAACAATATCCAGAACAAACAACAGTTCTAAAATTCTTTTATTATTAATTTTGCAAAGAAATGGTGAGAACACAATTTTTCCAGAAAAAATCGAGAATGTGAATTGCAGAGCAAAATTCCTTTCTTTATTTTCCTTTTCGAAAAACAACTAGATTGGATATAAAATCCAAAAAAGGTAAAAACCCCAAAGTTACTAACAATTTCTGAATTTCACTCCACATGGAAAATATCCACTTGCATTAAATTTTAATTTTTACTAATTTTCAATTAAGCATTTCACCCAAATTTCCTAATCTAACTATTTCTTTGAAAATATAAACAATATAATTTCCTTTTCAAAATATAATTAACTTTAAGCGGAATAAATATTATCAAAATAAATAAATAAACATTATAACCCAAACAACATTTAAATTTTAAATTTAATATTAAATTAACTACTCGATGTTAGAATTAGTCATCATAATAATAATTTCAAATGACTTAATTTAAATATTCAATAAAACAATTTATTAATTTATATTTATTTAAATTAAATGGTATTCTCAAGATAATTTAGACTATGCAGTATTCATAAAACAATTAATGTCTATATAAAATAAATAACGCTACTAGCACCTTTTCTTTTCTAAGAGAATTAATGCCATTTACTGACAATGTAATTTAATTACTTAACTATCCACATCGAAGAATAACATTTAATTAAAACAATTATTTAACGACATCAACATAGCCATAATCAAAACCTTTAATAAACATTACTAAAACCATGGGAATAATAACTCAAAATAAAACAACACTAATAAAATTATCAAAATTGATCAATCAAACAAAATTAATATTCACCTACACAAATAAAATCTTACCCAATCGACCCAAAGACCCAATCGGAAAGTCACTACATGACAAATACCCAAAGTTAAACATATAAAGCATAAAATTTCACTCATATTAACAAACACTAATAACATAAATATTCCTTCATTAATTTCTACTTAACCATGAATAAGGGTTTATCACACTCCCTTAATTAAGAATTTCCAAACAAGGCTTGTGCATCTTGATGAAGACCTCTCCCAATCTCTCCCAACCTTTCCAAAATTAGCCCAATCTTCTACTCACTATTCTCACTCAATGCTTAGAAAATTTCTTCAAAGTTTTTGAAAATTTATCCCTCAAGTTTAGAGAGAAGAATAAATAGAAAAGACAAACCTCCCATCCTTGAATTTGGAGGTGACACTTATTACCTCCACATTAGATCTTTCACTAACTCTAAGATTCATACCTTATTGACACCTACCTCCTTAAGAAGACTCATTTTGAATATTCCCTTCCAAGATGGGCCTCCATGTGTCCTCACCTATGGCAATTCACAGAGGATCTTATCCTCAACCCAAACAAACCCAAAATAACCTAGAGTATGGGATGGAATGGTGATACATCACCCAACCGCATCCTAACCTCCTTTTAATTTCGTCTCCATTTGAAAATGATAATTTTAGAAAGTAAGAAAATATTTTTATAAATAATTCTACACTCCAAAATTATCTTAACCCATAGTAATATAATCTAGGATCTTAAAATTAACTAAAAGGAATAAAAATATTCACTTTAAAGAAAACTCCAAAATAAACCACTTAATTGACCAATCTTCTCAACACATAATATTTTAACACAACTAAAATAATACAAAATTATTTCACATAAGAAATTACCATAATTTTCACATCACTTAAGAAACATATTTACAATATAATGTAAAAATTCACATCAGGCGTGACCTTAGTTCCTCCATATGAACTAGGGTAAGCTTAACTAGTTGAGCACAATTAGGTTTACCATGTAACCTTGATTCCCATTGGTAATAGTCCTATACACTTAGACATAATTGTTAGTTTTTTATATTAATAGTTATAGCCAAAGTATTGAGTAATATAATGCATTCAAATTTGACATAAAATTAATTACACATCTATTATCTATAACTCCATCAAGATATTTATAGAAACATGTCATTCCTCAATTGAGCCTTATTTGATAAGATATATATAAAATCATCATTTTAACCACACATGTAATCTAACCATAACCATTGAACTCACACATAAGAATTCACATTTCTCCATATCTCTCCCCCTCTCCCTCTCTACCTACCTATCTATCTATCACTCATTATCTCTCTCTCTACTTACCTCTTCCTACATGAAGAAAGAAAGATAAAGGAATGAAGAGTGAAGTTAGAGATAAGTAGGGATGGAGAGAAAAGGGGAAGGATGGATGGAGGGACATAGAGATGGGGGAGGAGAGAGAGAAAGAGAGGTGAGATAGAGAGAAGTTGAGAGAGAGGGGGATAGGTGAGATGGAGAGAAGTAGATAGGGAAGGAGGAGAGAGGGAGAGTGGTGAGATGGAGAGAAGTAGATAGGGAAGGAGGAGAGAGGGAGATAGATATGGAGAGAGAGTGGTGAGATGGAGAGAAGTAGAGAGATAAGGATGAGGGAGGGATAGGTAGAGAGGGATAGGTGAGATAGAGAGAATTAGAGATAGAGAGGGAAGGATGGAGGAAGAGGTAGGTAGAGAAAAAGATGTGGGAGATAGAGAGAAGTAGAGAGGGAAGGGGAGAGGGAGGGAGAGGTAGGGAGGGAGAGAGATGTGAGATAGAAAGGAACAAAGATAGAGGTAGGTAGAGAGAGAGAAGGATGGAAAAGTAGAGAGCTAGTTCTTGAGCTCAAGGGAGAGATAATCAAATAAAGGGATGAAGATAGTGTGAGAGAGAGAGGTCTATGGAGTAAGGGATAAATAATGAGTGAGATAGAGATAAAGATGATACAACTTCATTGATTACTAAAATTTGACCTCCTGATTACTAAAAGTTGACATTTTGATTACAAAGTTAAGCTCTCTCCTAGATATCTAGCCATGTAATTATTTTCATGTTTTGAGTATGTTAAGGTTTTCATCTTTAACTTTTTTGTTAGTTTATTCAAATTTTTTTCAAAAGCCAATGTGTGGTATTTTTTAATTTATTTTTTAACCATTCATCAAAATTTCAAATTAGTTACTTATTTAGAAACCAAACTCCATTCTACACACTAAATTTTTTATTTTTGATCTGTAGACACCTAAAAATGACTTAGGCCTGTGACCACTATTTTACCACCTTTCGTCATAACATGATTATAACATTTTAATTATGTTTCTAACCCACATTCAACTATTAATTAAATAATTTATAATTATTTAATTAATTTATGATCTTTTCATTCTTCATGATTATTAAATAAATAAATCTTATTTATTTATTTAATGTGTCACTAATTATCAAAGTCTTCTTATAATTAAATAAAGTCTCATTTATTTAATTGATCCTTATCATTAATATCCTCTTGATTATTAAATAAATATATTTAAAATATATTGATTTAATATGTCACTAATTCCTAAATCCTCTAAATTAAATAGATTTGATAATTTATTTAATTAGTTAACTACTTCTAAATTAAATAATTATTTTAATTATTTAATTGTTGCATGTGACACTTCTATAATAAAAATATCACATAGTTAACTGATTCTTCATTTAGTAATAAATTTCAAAAATCAATTACTTATTATCTCACAAATCCATATTTTGAATTAATTTAATTCAAAATGAAATTATCTCTCTACAAATCAAATAATTTCTAAAATTACTGATTTTCTAAAATCCCACCTTATCTTCTGATTTTTACTAATTTCATCTCAACTGTCACATTTAGTCTTGATTTAATTTATTTAATTAAATCTTATTCACACATGTGGGCATTTTGCCCTAACCCTAATTGAGAGTTGCCATTTTGAATCTTAACCATTAATTCTAGGGAATTTTCTCAATCTCTCATCTCATCAGTCCGTGCAAAATTAGATTTTCTATAAAATGACAATTTTGCTCTCATTTCAAGGATCTTGATCTTAATCTGAATTTTCTTAAAATTATTTTAGACTTCTTGCATTCTAGGCAAATAGAGTTGAATATTTGCATTTAGGGTTTTATTCTATTTTGCATAATTCATTTAAAGTAAATCCTTCAAATCTTGTTTAGGTCTAGACATTTATAGTTTTCTCACACATGCAATCTGAGAGCATCCATTTATCACAAACAAGTTAGGAGGTACAATGGAAATGAGCCATGGAGGAGAGAAAGGGGTGAGACTATTCTAGTCTCATTCCTTTTCTCACTATTTTCTCCTTTGCATTTCATTGGTTGTTGGATAATATTTATATATGCATTTATTAGACTAACAATCTTATCTTGCAGAAAATTATCTATCATTACATTGGTGAACCCGACACACTAACACATTTTTTTGCAGGATCTCGTACGCCTCAGACTTTTTTAATTTTTTTTGTAGGAATAGGTACGGAATGCCGCATTTGCCTTCTTGTGTGACGCAACTACTTTGTTGCACCACATTTGCCTTTGCATGTGACACAACTGATCTGATGCACCACACTCGCCACTCGTAGAGTCACAAATGACATTCTGCAATGCATTTGATAGAACCCGAACTGTATATGCTGAGCCACAACTATCAAAGCGCATCTGACGAGACGCATCTGCCGAGCCGCATCTACCATTTCGCACCGCAAGTGACTGGTAATTTTCATTATTGAATTGTAATCTGGATCTGACGCATCCGCAACCAGTAGTTGATTAATTTATGGGGTTTAAAATGAACCAACCCTAGGATAGACATCTAATTTGAAATTTATCAATACTAGGATAGGCAATTTAAATTGGAATTTACCAATCCTAGGATAGTCACCACATTTTATTTTTGTTTGGTTAAAACGAACCCCATGCCCTTATGAAGCAATATCTTCACTTAGAATTAAAAAAAAAATTATTTGGGTTTAAAACTGAACAAATTTGTCTACTATGTTTGATTGGATAATAAGTATATGCTCTCCCCTTTACTGGGTGATCAAAAAGCCAAACTTATCCATTTTTTTTATATATTTATGCATTTTATGTTTTCTTACAACCTTTAGAAGGCCTATCGTAGTGGGAGAAAGTACTCACCCTACGGGAACGACCTAAATGGGAACAACCAAAGCTAGGTTTTCCAACCCACTATAATCAAAAGTGAATTTTGGGGAAACCCATATTCAACGGCAGTAGGCAAGATAACCATCCCCAAAGTCTTTGTTCTAAAGATTGGGAGGTCTCCTGAGGGAGTTTATCTATTTCCATGCCGAACAGAAACCTTAACTAAGAACCATAGTGTAGAAGCCAACCGTGTCAATATCCAGACATTGTTTCAATTACAGTGCAAGGGGAGGGAAGAATCTGCCCCCAAGACACTCACCATATAATTTCCACTGATTGTTTGTTCAGGGGATTCAGTATCCACTTCCGTCACCTTGAGTACACACCTGGAAAAGATAAAAACACGGGCACCCTCTAGGGGATGACACAGCTATGTGAGTCGACGCGATTTTAAGATGTGGGTTGTGATTGCTATGATGACCTTTTGACTATTAAGAGTGAGTCTACTTGAAGTTTTTTTTTAATTTCTATGTGTTTGCCAACTATTTTTAAACAAACTTCAACAAACTGAACATCAACAATCTAGGTCCAAAACTTGTCAAATTGGCCAAACCATTTTCATTTTTTCCAAAATTTGCTTCATGCGACGCAATCGCTTTGTCAAACCGCAATCACAATATTGTGAGCTGCAATCGCTTTGTTGAGTCGCATTTGCAACATCCTGAGTCGCATTCGCTATACTAAGCCGCATTTACCAGTATCAAACCACATTCGGTATATTGAGTTGCATTTGCCAGTCCTAGAACTGCATTTGACTGTCATTCAATGCATTTTCCTAATCAAATGCTGCATTTGAAATTGTGAACCGCAATTGCTTATGGATGAGCTGCATTTTCTCTCTCAAACCGCAATAGACCTGTCATACCGCATCTGCCATATTGCAATGCATTTTCCAAACTCTGTGGTGCATCTAAGTATTCTGCAACGCATTTTCCTATTTGAAATGCAACTTCTGCTTATAAAGACACATTTGAGCCTGAACCGCATTTGAAGCATTAAGTGACGCATTTTCCTGTCTTTTGGAAAAATAGATTTCCTATCAAAAACCCGAGGCCAAACATTTGTAACCAAACTTTCTGGCATCTTTTTTTCCAGCAGCCTCTGTCCAAAACCAGGAAAGTAACTTGTCCAAGACATCCATCTTTGCATTTACATTTAGCTTGCAATCCATCATCCTCATCTTCATAGGAAAAATATTAAGGCCTCAATTTTACATCTTTGGGGTAGGAAAACTTTCCTTCCTTTGTCAAACCATTGTCTCAAAAATACATTGTCATTGGACCAAGTCAAGAAAAATCAATCTTTAGTCATTGTCCTTAGGTGAGCTACTTCTAACTCATAAGTCTAGTGTGGAAATATCACCTTGTCATCTTGTCACTTTATCCTTCAAACCATTCCTTTGACAATCCAAATTGAGACATTGGCCAAACTTTGAATGGTTAGAAAACCTTTCCTAAAAGTCTTTTGACATAAGACACTCCTTTTAGGCACTTGATACCACTTTGCATTTGAAACCCCTTTTTGTCTTCATTATCGCTTTGCATAGTCTTAGTCTCATTCCATCCACCATCATGTCTTCAAGTCACTATGACATGCTTGCTAGTCAAATTGAATGCCAATTCATTAGTAAGGGTCAAACACAATTGGCTAGGGACTTCAAAATGCTTTACCTCCAATCCAAGTCCAAATTCACCTCAACCTCTAGTCCTCCATCCATCTATCCATCTTACCAAAAATCCATGGGTCCTGGTCCTCTATCCATCTACTATCAGGGGTCCCCTAACACCACCCAAAACACTCAGTCACAAAAAAATTTCATAACCCACCCTAACCTTGACAAGGGAAACCAACCATCCATCAATCCTAGTCCATCATACGCTCATCCCTTCCAAGTCTCCTCGTCATATCCTAGTCTTCCATTCATGTCATATCCTAGTCCACCACCCACATCATATACTAATCCTCCATCCATGTCATATCCTAGTCTTCCATTCATATCATATCCTAGTCCTTCATCATAACCTAGTCCTCCATCCACATCATATCCTTGTCAGGTGATCATGTCCTATTCTAGCCCATCATCCCTTAACCAAGTCCAAAACTCCATGTCCTACCCTAGTCCAGCATACACCAATCCATTTCAGGACACTCCATTTGGTCATGAAAACAAATCTAGTCATGGTCTCCAAAGTCCCATCCCATCTCATAAACTTGAGGATACATATCAAGAGGCCAATCCAAAGCACAACATTATAACATCACCGTCATGTCAAGATCAAAGTAGTCCATTCCATGAATCCATATTTAAATCCATTCAATAAGTCCTCCTAGACAATCATGGCATCCCAAAGACACCTATCCTTGGTCAAGAGTCCATCCACAACCATGTCATTCAAGATGACCCTATCCTTGGTCAAGATCTTATTTCCAATCATGACATTCAAAAGGCACCCATCTTTGATCAAGAAATCCAAAGTGATCCACTCTTGGACCTTTATGCTAGTCACGATCAAACACTTGAAGATAACTCTATCCAAACTTCAAATATTGACACTTCCAATAGTGAGACACTTGCCTCCATGGGACACATAGATGATCTACCACTAGAACAAGAGTCTGCTAGCATGGACATATTTGCAAATGATCAAGCTATAGCTGAATTCAGTGGGCTCTATGAAAATGACCATGAAGACAGTTTTGACATAGACTTTGAAGCACCAAAAAAAGCACAGGAGTCTGACATGTCACCAAATCAGACTAAAGATATTAATCACAAATCTGTACAACATGTGAGTGAAACTACAACATCCTATCAATTAGGATCATCCATCTTTTTTAGAGCAAGCTTTCTTACAGATGAGAAGATTTCAAGCATTAATTTCCACAATAAGGATGGGTTAGCATCTTGCTTCCAAAATAACAAGTACCCCATCGAAAAGAGAATTTGTCAGAACATGCATTATCAGGGAAAAGGATTAGGCCTACACGAGCAAGGAATTATTGAACCAGTACAAGTGCAGGAAAATTACAGACATCAAGGTCTTGGATACTCCTCAGGTAGAAAATCAAATGATGTTAATGGTCCCTCTTCGATATTGGGGGAAAATTTATCTAATACAAATGTCAAAATGGGTGTTATGAGTAGTCCTTTTCATAAGATTGTTTCCAATATCCCTCCCCCCCACACCCAAAACCATCATTCTATCATGAATAAACCTTCCATTTGGAACCAAAAAAAGTCTTACAAATAAAAAATACAAAATCAAAAGTCAAAGGCCATCATATCAGACAAAAATTCAAGTGGAAAAATGAAGATAAAATGGATCCCACAACAAAAGGGACCAAGTCAAGAATCAAGCAAAGAAAAGATGCCAAATCCAAAAGTCAATCAAAATGTGGAGCCACAACATAAGAGGACTCCCACATACAATACATGTCCACCTCCATCAAAATTGCCATCAAGAAAGACATGTGAATATGTTGGTTCCAAAAAACATCCTAACCCAACACCCAAAGTTTGGAGAATGAAAACCAATACATCCAAACATCCAACCAACTCATCCACCTCCACCATCATCCATCATAATCCTACATCCTCCTTAAAGTCCAAACATCCCATGTCAAAAATCCATCACATCTTGGCAGAAACTCTCTATCATAAGGACTCTCATGGCACTCTATTTTGATGTGCATATTCAAATAAGGCCAACTCTAGTATCAACAAGGATCACAAACTCATCAATCAGCTGTATGCAAGCGCTATCATCCTGACAAGGCAACTACTTCAGAAAGGTCACTATTGGCATATCATGGCACTAGTCTCTACATCAGCACCATCAAAGGCTTCAACACAGTTAGTGGTCATCTAAAACATCAAGGCTATCTAGCAAAAAAATGCAAAAATACAAAAAAAATTGAAAAATCAAAAAAATCGTCACCTTGATGAAAAACCTGGCAAACGGGCATCTTGGTGACACCAAAAAAATAAAAAAATATTGAAAATAGTAAAGAGAAATTTTTTGTCCAATAGTGAAAACCTGGCAAACAAGTGCTTTGGATAAGTACCATGATGAAAACCTAGCAAACAGGCATCATATGTAGAATAAATCATCTATGTGGACCATTGCACTTATGGGCAAGTCATCTCATCTCCCACGCCCTTCACAAGAAATTTCCATCTATCCATCTAAACCCTATCACTTTTTCGTCCATTTTCCCCCCGACTTTGATCTTGATAAGGACTATAGTACAAACATAAATCATGCTTTGGGAAAACTCTTGACATGTCTATCTTTTGGTCATACCTTAGTCATTGAATATCATGTCATTACAGTCATAGCCTTCTTTTCACTATGCGACATCATCCTTGGAGACCATATGGTAATTCTCCTAGTCCAAGCCATCCATTTTCATTTTATACCTATCACCCATCTTGGTTTCCCTTGTCAATGGTTTATAGATCCCTCGTCATCCCATCTAGTCCTAACCAAGTCATTCCAAATGCAACAATATGGAAAACCTGGCCCATTATCCAAAACATTCCTTGGCTTTTTCCCTGGCCCTACTGCAGACTTTTATACTCTTGTCATATCATTGTCATCTTCACATTGTTTCGGGATGTGTCCTTCCCACGTCAAACAATGTTTTCATTGTCATCATCACCCGTCAATTAGTATCTAGCTTGAATAGCAGAAAAATCATGGTTGTCTTTGGATTTATGTGCGTCAACATCATTCACATGCATTTTCTCATAATTTTTGTAAAGCATCAAAAAATCCTAAAATTCTGAAAACGTCCTGAAAAAAGATAAAAATTAGAAAAAGTCCTGAAAAAGACCAAAAAAAATTGAAAAATGTCTTGAGAAAACACAAAAACATCCAAAAAAGTGTCAAAATCCCAAACCAAAGTCAAATTAGTAGCATCTTGTCAAGTCAATCACGTCAGTCAATCTTTATCCCAGTCTGAACTACGTTGTCTCTGTACATTTGCTACGTAGGCAAGATTCATCTTTGAATCCCCGAGACATTAGGTCAGTCCCTTTAGGTTTGTCCAAATAAAATCATGAGTCAAACATGGTCGCGTCAGTCAAATAAAGCAGACATAGTTGTACTTGACGCAAGATAGTCATTTGAAACCTCACCGTCAAAATTGGTCAAAATCAAACAACATAAGACAACCAATCCTACAGTCAAAATCAATCAACTTGCCAAAATATTTCTTTCCTTTTTGGTCCTCTTCAAGATGTGTCCTTCTTGGATTTGGACCTCATCAAAATTTCATCTGCCTTTTCAGGATTGTCCTTCCTGACCTTAGGCACTATCAAACCGTCAAATCGGAAAAATTGTCAAGCTTTCAAACAATTAATCTTCGACAAACAAACATTGGCAATACAATTAAATGGCTATTAATTTTTTGGCTATTTTGTCTTATTTTTTTTATTGACTTGTCTTTTGGTCATGTTACTAGCTACCTCGAGGATGTCCCATGAAGGATTTAGAGGTGCGGTGACGTCTCATGACCTATTATGTTTTTCTTTGACTGATGTATGTGGATTGTCTTGACAAGAGGACTGGGGCAAATGGGCCTCTAGTATGAGTTAGGACATTCCTTGTCTGTGATTGTTTGTCTTGCACACCTTGGTCTATGTCATACCCTGGTGTTTGTTGTCCATTTGTATCATTTTTACTGCCCAATGATGATTTGAGCAACACCTATTAAGTACCTTGGCAAATATTGAAGGATTCTAACATGCATTTCATCTTTCGCATTAACTTGCATCTCCTTCCCCATATTGGCATCCATGTCTTCTATCTTAACATTCATCTTTTTCTCTCTAACATTTCTTCTAATCCACATCATTATCATCCTTATCTATCTTTCCTATATACTTTTGTCTTTCATTGTCTAGTCCTTTCATCCATTTCGAGAGCCCACTCGTATTCTTAGAACCCAACTATCCTCTTGAGGGGGCATACCACTACCCCCTTGTCATTCTTCCTCATCCTACCTTCATTGGGGCATATTCTGGACTTTTTTTCTTTGCCACAATGTGACAAGTTGCATTATGACAAAGAGGGGCAAATGTAGACACCTAAAAATGACTTAGGCTTACGACCACTATTTTACCACCTTTCGTCATAACATGATTATAACATTTTAATTATGTTTCTAACCCACATTCAACTATTAATGAAATAATTTATAATTATTTAATTAATTCATGATCTTTTCATTCTTCATGATTATTAAATAAATAAATCTCATTTATTTATTTAATGTGTCACTAATTATCAAAGTCTTCTTATAATTAAATAAAGTCTCATTTATTTAATTGATCCTTATCATTAATATCCTCTTGATTATTAAATAAATATATTTAAAATATATTGATTTGATATGTCACTAATTCCTAAACCCTCTTAATTAAATAGATTTGATAATTTATTTAATTAATTAACTACTTCTTCTAAATTAAATAATTATTTTAATTATTTAATTGTTGCATGTGACACTTCTATATTAAAAATATCTCACATAGTTAACCGATTCTTCATTTAGTAATTAATTTCAAAAATAAATTACTTATTATCTCACAAATCCATATTTTGAATTAATTTAATTCAAAATAGAATTATCCCTCTACAAATCAAGTAATTTCTAAAATTACTGATTTTCTAAAATCCCACCTTCTTATCTTCTGATTTTTACTAATTTCATCTCAACTGTCACATTTAGTCTTGATTTAATTTATTTAATTAAATCTTATTCACACATGTGGGCATTTTTCCCTAACCCTAATTGAGAGTTGCCATTTTGAATCTTAACCATTAATTCTAGGGCATTTTCTCAATCTCTCATCTCATCCATCTATGCAAAATTGCATTTTCTATAAAATGACAATTTTGCTCTCATTTCAAGGATCTTGATCTTAATCTGAATTTTCTTAAAGTCATTTTAGACTTCTTGCATTCTAGGAAAATAGAGTTGAATATTTGCATTTAGGGTTTTATTCTATTTTGCATAATTCATTTAAAGTAAATCCTTCAAATCTTGTTTAGGTCTAGACATTTATAGTTTTCTCACACATACAATTTGAGGGCATCCATTTATCACAAACAAGTTAGGAGGTACAATGGAAATGAGCCATGGAGGAGAGAAAGGGGTGTGATTGTTCTAGTCTCATTCCTTTTCTCACTATTTTCTCCTTTGCATTCCATTGGTTGTTGGATAATATTTATATATGCATTTATTAGACTAACAATCTTATCTTGCAGAAAATTATCTATCATTACATGATCAATTTAAAAAAAAATTAGGAAGGAGC
Organism: Sequoiadendron giganteum; assembly: GCA_007115665.2. Classification (NCBI taxonomy): domain Eukaryota; kingdom Viridiplantae; phylum Streptophyta; class Pinopsida; order Cupressales; family Cupressaceae; genus Sequoiadendron; species Sequoiadendron giganteum. The sequence goes on from CM021109.1 coordinate 113,774,669, forward strand.
ATGCTCAATTTTCTATTTTTCAAAATTTGTCCACTTTGAAAATTAGTAAAAATTCATATATTCATTAAAAAATAGGAAAAAATTGGGGATAAACTACATGGTGTTAACTAATTTCTCACTGAAGCAATTTTTAAAATATTGAAAAAGAGTTAACATTTCTAGGATGACGACATTAGACACCATGTTATGTTTTAAAAAAATAAATAAGACCAATTTGTGTGGCCCCCTTTTTGAACCCCTTAATCTCTACCATTTAAAAAAAATAGTAGTTGAGAAAGTAGATTCAAAGCACTAATACTTTTTTGTTTTGTTGTAATCTTCATATTTTGAGTGTATCTATCTTCAATTTCTCATCCAAGGTCAATGTTTTCTTATTTAAGAAAAAAGTGGCCACTTAATACCCCTTTTTGGTCCCCCATATTTTTTCACTTATCCCTATTCTACATGTATTTCTAGAAAATATTTTCTCCTTGGGTATTGTAAACATCTATTCTAAGAAATTTCTCTTTTATAGATGCACTACAAAAAAGTGCCACTCTAGTATATCTTTTTGGGGGATTTTGCACATCCTATTGTCTTTTTATACTTGTACTATGTTATAAAGTGTTAGGGGGATTGTGTAGTGCCCTTTTTTTTAATGATTTTCAGATGAATTTCCCTCCATGTGATGTCAAATCCTTGTGATTCTTTCCTCATGTGTGTGTGCCTTGATTTTCACATCTTTTTTGTTGTTGTAGGTACTCTTTTATGCACATTCAAATGTTTCTTCTCCTTCATGCACTACTTGGTGACACATCATTTCAGTGGACCTATCTTTCCTCTCCCTCATCAATATTATGGGGGGTTTCCACTATTGGTACTAATGCTTCCTTGGTTTTGTATTGGAGTGATCTATGTATCTAGTTTTTTCTCCTATGCACTAGGCAGATGTAGCGATTGGTTACTCATGCATTTTGATGAGATGAATAACTTACAATATAGGCACTCTTTTATTCCTATTTATAGAGGTGACCTTCCATGTTCACTTGATCAATGTTCTTCAAGCTATTGGTACCTTTATTTTTAAATCACATCTTGCATGGTTGAGTAGTTTTGTTGGGGTCACTCATGTAAATTCATGTACCATTTGTATCTTCGTCTACTAGATGTTTGAATTTTTTTTCCATCTAACCATTTCTCAATTAGTGTTGTTAGGGGTACTCATGAAAATTCTTGTCTTCTTGATCCTTATCATCTATTTCAAAAGAGGTTCTTCATTGTAGCACTATAACAATCATCTTTCAAAAATTGTCTACAACTTCTTCATGCTTTAGAGATGTTCCTTCATGGGAACCTTATTCTTTTTGGTATATTGGTGTGGATGCTTCTTAGTCCTTCATTCAACTTTCTCTCTTTTGAAGAGGATTTTTTCACATGAATTTTTACCCTTTTCTTTAGTTATAAAACATTATATTATTTGCACATGGGTACCTCATCAGGCCGTGTTGCCAAGACTCATTCATGTTTTATTTGCTTCTTATGTATTCACTTTTAGAGTTTTTAGCTACTCCCTAAGTTACACTTAAGGGGGGGTTTGTTAGAGTAATCATTTATTAGCTAATAATTAATTAATATTTAATTTATTAACTAATTAATTAAATAATATTTAATGTATTAGCTAATAAATTAATTAATTATTAAGCTAATTTCACTATATGCATTTAATTTGAACTTAGGAGTGTTTTTTTTCTTTTATTAGATTGAACTATTATTAGACCATTATGTCTCAAGACATAGTATGTTGACACTTTCCATGATCTAATCCATTTCTCATTTAGGATTTTCTCTTATAAACATTCTCCTTCTTTGTATTTTTCAATTTTGTAAGTTTTTCTTTTTTATTAAATAACAAATCATTGTTTACAACTCTCGTGCATGGAAGATGTTCTTATTTATTGTTTGATTCTTATTTGTGTGTGTTTCACAATGTTAATAATAAGAATGTTCATAACATAACTATCCATAAAGTTATCAACTTGATGATCATAAAATTAACATAAAGTGGTATAATAAACAGTCTATGTAAGATAGGTCTCATATTAAATTGAGAAAAAACATCATATATTTTTATGATATATTTATATAATTTTAAAAGGGATTGAATTTGATCTTTCAAGTTTTAAAAGGGGGAAAAAAATCATCTTATAAATTATGAGAATAGAACTATTGATATATTGTTTAAGGAGATCAATTTCATTTGAATAGGACTAGGTATTAGATGAATTTAGATAAAAAATTATTGGTCATAATAACCAAATACTTTTGAATGTTCTCATTTATGGGTAGTAGTCACATAGGAATAATTTAAGGAAAAAAAACTTAGAAAGGGATAAATACCCACATAAACAATTCAAATAAAATATATATTAAAAAATAGGACTAAATATATATTACACATTGATCCCATTTGGAAATTTTGTATGTAGGTAGTTTGGTGAAGAGAGGAGGTTCTTGACATGTAAGTGTTTGGGTATGAGGTTTGGGGAGTATTCAAGAAATATTATAATAACTTAAATGATAATAATCAATTAATTATTCAAGAAAATCATTCAATTAAGGGTGAAATCTCTAAGATAAATATCAAGATAAAATAGATTTTGTGTATACTCAAAAGAATATTGGATGGATTGTTTGATTCCTCAAGGCTTTAGGCCAAATTTTGAGGTGAGTTTCAAGCCTTTATTTTTATATATTATTCTCATAAAAAATGATAACTTTGGTGCACTTCCAATAGGGGCACCTAGTCTTTAGAGAGTGACTCAAGACCTAGATGGTCTCAATGAGTTGAAGTCTTTGGCTAGAGAGCATACATATCCTTTATGGATAGGTTCCTATCTTGGATGGATAGATAGATAACTTTCCTATATGGACATATTCCTAACCAATATGGTTGGATGCGTATCCCAAATTAGACAAATTCTTAGCCCATATGGATATAAGTACTTGAGTATACAAATAAATGAACACTTAATAAATTAAAAATAATAAGAAAACAAAAATAGTGGTATTTTTTGGGTGTTATAGTTGCATTATTATAATTTTAATATTGACAAAAAAAAAAGATCTTAATTACACTAGCTTAACCAAATTTATTTTTTATGTTATGATGTCTCCATTAGAATTGATATCAAGATTGGCCAACTATTTGGTTGCTTGGTTACCTTCTCTAAATTAACACACATAGTGTTGGTTATGGAGCTTGGTCTTATTGGTTAATATTTATAGCATGGGGGGTGTAGGAGGTACCCCCATGAGGTCCAAGGGTCACACACCCCAATAGAGGTTTGGGGGCAACACCCCCAAAAGACATATTTTATATATATTTATTCATTGTAAATTTAGATAATCCATTATTAGATCACAAATTTGATGGTGTAGATTATATCAAATTTTCTTTCCCTAGAAGTCAACTCCTCTTTTATGTGAGGGCATTGTATTACTTTGGTAGACTATATTGTATTGTGAGGATACTCTGATAGAGATAAAAGGAAGTTACAATGGATATGTTGTAGGTTGTGTCCCTTCATTTTGCTAGATGAAATAAAGGAATGACTATTTCTTCATGGACATAGCCCATATTTGGTGAACCACATATATTTTTCTCTATGTTTTTATATTATTTTATATTTAATCTTTGCATTCATTTATTATATATTGCTTTGTTTTTTATAAGATAAGAAGAATTTACAGGGTGTTGTACCCTTTACACATCGATAATCAAGGGCCAAAAAAGATTAGGTCCATAAAACATAACAAAAAAATCACCAAAACAAAACACAGTAAAAACAGACTAACAATTGATAGTAAAACAACCCAGAGGAATAAACACAACAAAAACAGACTAACTAGCATTCTCCCAATTCTGAGAGAGGAGGAAAATAACATCCTCCCCAACCCAAATAGGATCTTCCTTAGTAGCCTTTTTATCCATTTCCTCCTCCAAAACAGTAGAGAGGGAGTCAGCTGCATGGTGCACCATCTTGATAGTGAACCAAGCCAAGGGTGATCCCACAATACTGGTTTACAATTTTTGGCCAAACTGGACACTAAAATAATTGTTTCTAACTAAATCTTCACTTTCGGGCACCTATAGCGGCTAAACCACGAGGAATTTGAAGATGATGCAAACTAGTGATTTGTGACATTTTGTTTGTAGATTCTAAATATATATTTTTCAATTATTTTGGAATTAGACTGCACTTTATTTTCCATATCCTTTGAAAACTATTTTTTCAGTAAACAACATTTTTAAGGAGTGATGCTCATCATATACAACATAAATTTTTTTCATGAAGGATAAAATTCTAATTTTTTTGAATTTAGATTTGTAACTATGATATCTAGTGCTTGCAATTGGTTTCATTGTGTTTTATTGAATATTTTTTCCTTAATCAAGTTTCAAAGTCAAACCAATTACAACTCAGACATAGGCGGACCGTATACAACACAATTTTTTTTGTATCTATCAAAATTATTTTTTTGTTGGATCAAGGACTTGAATATCTATTGCACTCATATTTTTCAAATTTTTTTGATGATCTACTATTTTTCCATATGTGCAGAACATAGAGCTTGATTTTCGGTGAAAAACCTATGTTTAATAAAACTAAAAACACAAATACATAATAAAACCAAACATATTAAAATAATATTCATTGGATAGCTCATTCTAAGGACTACCATCATCCCATTGGGTCTATGAAGTCTCCTCCATTTTCATCCTCAACCCGAGCTTCAAAGGGAAAAATTATAGAGTTTTTTTGGGCCAGAGGGTGAGAAAGTGGGAAAAGGGGGCTTCATGCGAACCAGGGGGGTTCAAGCGAACCCCCTTTCAAAAAAGGTTTTTCTTTTTTTTTTACGAGAATGGTGGGCTCGGGGAATTTAATGGGTTCACTCAAACCTGGGTTCTAGTGAACGCTCTTTTGATTCACTCAAACCAATAAGTTCGTTTGAACCCCAAAAACCAAAATTTCTGGCATGGGGTCATTTTTTGCAACTTCTCCTTCCTCACTCGAATTGTAAACCACTTTTGTGGGTTTACCCCTAGACCAGTGAACTTCTTGTTGAGCTTCTCCACCCACTCCAATAGCTTGTAATGATCCTCCCCTTTTTTCACAATCTTCTCAATGTATTCATGCTCCATAGCTTAGGGGTTAGAGGACTAGAAAGTTGAATTCTCCTTTAGCATTTTGTTGAAGTCAGAAAAGTGGCTAGGCCCTTCAACAAATTCCTCCACCTCTTCCTCTGTGTCTTCCTCATTCCTATTGCCCTTGCTAGAAGACTACTCCTCATCAGTAGAAATTTCATTAATATGAACTTTCTTGCTATTTTTCACAAGCCTACCAGATCTCCTAATTCTGGTATTCTCAACCCCAGTCTCCACCATAGAAGAAACTATAGTATCCCCCTTGGATTCTCTCCCCAATGCATCCTTCTTGTCGTTGGCAATAGTTGGTGGCTCCACCTGACCTTTCCCCTCTTCTTTCACTTTTTTCTTAGCTGCTAGTTTTCCATCATTCTTAACGAGGATGGATTTGAGCTCGTAGAGCCCAGCTGCAACATTCGACTGGGCAAGCCCCACACCCCCCTTTTTATTTTTGGCTCGCAGTTTAGGCCTAGGGGTTTCATTATTCCCTAGAGAGGTTTTTCTTTTAGGGCCCTTAGACTCAATTGGAGAGATATTGGTGTGAGTAAGGGTTTTGAATTCCTTAATACAAACATCAGAAATAAGTTTGGGTGGGCAAAGTGCGAGGTGAAAATGATAAATCCTCAAGATGAGGCCTTTGTGGAGTGGTAGGTGAGGATAATCCTCAGGGTTTTCGGTAGCAACATCAAGGGATTTCTCAATAAAACTTTCTAAATCAGAAAGTAAGAAAAATGGGAAGCTCAACAACATTTAATGGTAGAGGTGATTTAAAATAGGCAAATGATATTAATAGAAATTTTTATATCTACCCTCTAAAGTGACATACTTCATGAGAGTGAGCCAGACTTGGTCCCAAGGCCGTGGGAGAGCTTCTCTTTCAAAGCCGAACTGGGAGTAGACAAGTTTTTCATTTCCAATAAAGAAGGCATTAAGGCTTTCATTGTCATGAGACTTGGTGTGCTTAAGATAATTCTTCTTGGTGCAAGAGAGCCTTGTCGCTTGAGCTATCACCTTCTCATTCAATTTTAAGGAGATACCACCCATGGTAACCCCTCTTTCTTTCTAGGAGCTCACGAATTATATTGACATCCTCGAATCATGACCAACCAAGCATTCCATTAAAGGTGCCAACCCACCTTCAACATAGATGTGCCAAACTAGTGGGTCCTTATGGAATTCCCCATAGTTGTTTGGTTTTGTCCTCACCTTGTCACCACCCGTTTCTCCACTCTTCACCTTGCAAAACCAAGAAACCTGTGAGAGAAAAATAATATATATTTTTTTAATGTGAGAAGCCATCCAAAAAACTTCTTCTTTTAAGCCAACCAAGAAGGCTTCAGATAATCAAGATGGTATGCAAGACACATGCTTCAAGAGTAAAATCCAAAAAGGAAATCTCCATGATCCCATTAATGCAAATCTTTAAACACTTGCAGCTAGGTTTATGAAAAATGATCAAAATGGAAGGTTTTCCTTCCATGTGGCCATTGCACAAGTACCAATGATAGTTGGCCACAGGGCCAAATTTAGGCTTCCCTAAATATCTATCTTTTAGCCTTAGAAATTTTTTAGTGGAATTGATAAGACAAAGCAAGCGCTTTACGCCATAATTATTAGTCACATAAAATTTGAATTTGGAAATCTGTAAGGATATGGGAATGCTAAGACAAGACCTTAAATAAAGATTATGTAAGGCCTGACCCAACTTGGTCGTTACCCCATTGTACTTCTCACTGCTCCTCATAATTAGCTCCATAATATCTAACTTCTCCCCATAATTCAATTATGCCACGAATTAGACACCTCAGCATCAATTTTCATCCACATCACCCAAAAAGAAAATATGTGGACCACCCAACAAGCCATGACAAGCAAAAATTTAGATATCATCATAAAAAACAAATGTGCCCTACTCTTTGAGGATTAAACCTTGAATACCTAGCGGTAGGTTCCCCATATTCCTCCAACACTTAGAGTCTCTCCAATGGTAGCCCAGATTAGCAAGGCCATCAATAACTTGATTACCCTCCCTAAAAATGTAACTTACAATCTTCATATCCAACATTGACACCAGATGATTTATGTCTAACAAGATATCCCTGGTACTCCATCCCAAGAATTTTCTTAGATTTACAGAATCAACCACCAACTTAGAATCCCCTTCTATGTGCAGTTTATTTATCCCCATAGTAATAGCTAACTAGAAGCCCTTTAGTCTTGCCCTAGATTTTGTAGTCATGGAGGTATGAATCCCTATACCCCCTGAGTAACAAGCCACAAAGATAACCCTACAATCCTTGATAATATCCCCAATGCTCACCCTACCCAGGTTACCTTTGGCAACTCCATAAAAATTGAGTTTATGTCATCCACAATCTGGGGGTTTCCAAATAGTGTATCATCTATCTTGGGATTGAGAGTAGTCAAAGGAATTGGGCTTCAGATTTTGGTACCAAGCTTTAGCCACTTTATTCTCCCCTTCAGTAGGAGCTTTGTTTAGGGTTTTCACTTGAAAAAGAATTTTTTTTTCATAAATTAGCCTTAGACATATACCAAAAACATCCTTAGGACTCATCTCGATATTCCTGAATATTTGGTTGTTCCTTTCTTTCTATAAGCACCAACAAAGGATGGGGGGAACTAGTTCCAAATATCTCTAGGTAAGGAGTGACAGAAGGGGCTAGACCAACTCAAGATAAAGGATTTGATGTCCTTACACATATTCCAGTGAGTACCCAATTTCTCCAAATCCATCTCCCATACACCAACAACAAATGAGCACTACAGAAGTAAGTGATCCGTAGATTCTTCATTGCATTTTCACATCAAAAACTTGTTGGGGATTTGAAATCCCTTTTTCCTTAGGTTATCTTGAGTGAGGATCCTGTTGTGGCAAGTTGTCCACTAGAGAAAAATATTTTTAGAATCATGTGCCTATTTCAAACTCATTTCAAAGGTTCATGCTCAATATCTTAAACCAAAAATTGATTGCAAGTTATTCTAATTATTAGATTTCCTTCCCTATCATTATTACAGTAGAATTCATCCTCCATATTGGATAAAGGTAATCTGGTAAGGGAGAGTAAGTCTTACAGGGACTTAGCTAGTGTTAAAAAATCAAGGGACAAATGAAAAAAAAGAAGTATATCTTTCCACCTCCAAGCCCTCGGCTGACTGAGAAGGTAGTCACCAACATACATACCGAAGAAGTGTTGCACTAGTCTCATAAGATTTCTAAATTTAGAGTGTGCAAGGGGGTGTCAAACAACCAAGGGTCTTCCCAAAATATGATATTATTACCATTTCCAATCTTCCATTTCATCCTGCTCATGAGCAACCCCTGCATTCCACAAATTTTCTTCCATGCCAGAGATCTAAAGGGGTGATCATCAAAGAGGAGATTAATCATAGGTCTATTGTGAAGATACTTAACATTCATAATCTTGTACCAATCCTCTTTATTCCTCAAATGGTCCCAACCAACCTTAGCAAGTAATTCCTTGTTGGTGCATAGGATATTCCCAATTCCAAGTGCACCACAAGATTTAGGTTTATAGACCTTGCCCTAGCTAACCAGAGAAAACATTTTATTTTCCTTAGTCCTAGACCATAAAATATTCCTTTGAATTTTTTCAAATTTCTCAGCAATATATCTTGGGATCTTAAAGATAGAGAGGAAGTAAACAGGGATCCCTGAAGAGTAGTAGACAAGAGTTGCAGTTTTCCATCATGGTTGAGAATGGAGCCTTTCCACCCTGCCAACTTTATTTGAATCCTTTCAAGAACAGTGTTCCAAAAGGAAAGAGTGACTTCCTTAACAGTAAGGGGTAACCCAAGATACACCGATGGGAGATAGCTACTCACACAACCTAGAACAATAGTCACATGATATTGTAGAGAAGGAGTGTTTTTGAAGAAGTATATCATGCTCTTATTATAATTTATACATTGGCCAGAGCAAGCAACATGACTATTAAGACAAATTTCCCATTTTTTGGCTTCAACCACATAGGCCTTCCCAAAGAGTATCATATCATCAATGAACTATTAGATAATAGTAGGTTCCAAGGAAGAAGCAGGTTTGACCCCTTAAATAGACCCCCTTGAGAAAAAGTTTAGATATATTGCTTCTCAAGGCATCTGCGAGCATGATAAATAAATAGGGTGAGAGGGGATCACCCTGTCTGATACCTCTCCCAGCTTTGAATAAACTAAAGGGGGCCCCATTAACCAACACAAAGTATCTCATTGTGGAAATTCACTCCATCAAGAGGTTGACCACCCCATGGTCAAAACCAAACTTAGCTAGAACTTTGGGGATGAAGTCCCATAACACCTTATTATATGCTTTTGAAATATCCAATTTGAGGGCCATACTAGCTTCTTTACATGTATCCATGGAGTGGAGGATTTCATGTGTAGTTATGGTGGCATCCAATAAATGACAACCAAGAACAAAACCTTTTTGGGTAACTAATTATTTTATCCAAGAGGGGTTTAAGGTGGTTTACCAAAACTTTAGAGAAGATTTTGTAAATAGTATTACAAAGGTTAATGGGCTTGAAATCAGTCATTGACCATGGTTCAACAACCTTGGGAAGCATGGAAATGAAAGTGTGGTTCATCTGTTTCAAAATCTTGCTAGATTTGAAGAAATCCTTGGCTGCCAAAACAAGATCTTCACCCATAATGCCCCAAAATATCTAGAAGAAAGGAGGGGGAATCCAACTGGGCCTATTGCCTTATAGGCACTCATACTGAAAGTATTCAGATGAACTTCCTTGGGAGTGACAACACAAAGAATTCTATAATTATCATCCTAGGTTATGGTGGTCGGGAGGGGGTCCAACCATAGATTATCCAAAGCTGGATTGGGAGCCTCGAGAGGAACTAAATAAGCCCTTTGAAAATAGTCTAATGCCAATAGCCCAATCTAGGTAGGTGTATCAACCAAAAGCCCTGATTCATTTTGAAATTTAGTTATATGGTTCATTTTCTTGGGTTTAAGAGTAGAAACATGAAAGAAATAGGTATTTATGTCACCCTCCTGCAACACTTGAACTCTGGATTTTTGTTTCCAGAATATTTCCTCCTTTTTAATTTTTTTTTCCCATTCTCTATGATTCTCTCTTTCCTAGTTGTAGGATTGTAGGCTCACATCCCCTTCTTCCATTCTTTTTTGGATGAACTTCAACTTATCCCCTAAGGCACTTTTTTTTTGGAAGAAATCTCCAAAAAATCTCTTATTCCATCCTTTCACCATGCATTTTTGACATGCTTAATTTTATTAAAGATCCTGAACATTGGGGAGACACATACAAGGATGTTCCACCATTCAACAATTTTATTCCTAAAGTCTGGATGCGAGTTCCACATTATCTCAAACTGAAAATGAAAAGGTCTAGCAATAGATAGATCATTCATGACCAACAATAGAGGATTATGGTCAAAGTCAGTACGGGGAAGACCAAGAAAATTAGCATTGAGCAGGGCCATCCAATTATGAGAACAGAGAAACCTATCCAATCTGACCTGAATCAATCCATCCCCAAGGCATCTATTGGTCCATGTAAAGGATTGACTCAACAATTCAATATTAACCAAGTCGATGACACTCAAAAAATTCACCAGATCAACCACGTTGTAAGAGTAGTCCTCTAAACCTCCACTCTTTTTTAAAGGATATAAAGGAGAGTTGAAGTCCCCAACCACCAACTAACATGACCCCTTGTTGATGGTGAAAATGACACAAGCAACGTATAAACAAAATATTTCTATTTTATTTCTCTTGAAAAAGAAAGACAACGTGTAGTGGCCTAACATCCAAGCTCCTGGTAGTTGGTTCTCAACTGTCTGGTGTCACTCAATCAATTCATGCAACTGTAATGTTCAAGGGGCATGTGCTGGTAACAAAAGATTCAAGCAATGACTCATTTTATCAAACCATTATTGTAAATAAAGGGGGTTTAAAACAAAAGAAAAAGATAGATAAAAGGGTAAACCAGTAAGTATGAATCAAATTTATCTGGTATCCGGACATATACCTTCAACAATGACTATTTTCTAACAGATCACAAAACCAAAGCATGACACAATTTATAGAATAAACTGTACCATTGCATGCATCTAAGGTGCTTAATTTAATACCACTATTTGCATATCACAACTATCTCCTAAATTTCAAAAGAACACACACACCCATTCATTGCCAAGGTCATATATCAACAAACTTTAATAACTTAAATTCAATGATAATCTAACAAGATAATCCTTAAATATGATTCCTTCAAATGAATTTCATCACTCAAGAAACTTTTATGTTTCAACACAATCACTGCATACAAATAGATTATAACTTATCAGCCTTATCATGCAAAACAATTTTAATTCTAACACCATATTGTGAGAAAACCTGTAATTTTATTAACTGTAAAGCATCTAATAACAATGTATCTCAATAATCACTACAAAATTCTATCTCCTAACATTAGGTAAGCCAATCCTATTCTCAATTAGCCAACCTTTACAATATGATACCCATAGGGTATTTATAGATATACAAAATTCGAAATCCCCTTCTATTTTAAGCCATCCACCCTTTTAGGAACAAAAATTTCTTGGAAACTCAGATCGATTTGATCTTGAGTTCTTACATTAGATGTTTAGTTTTGATTGGAAAATAGAAAAACAAAAGAGAAACATGCCATGTGCATTAACTGTTAGTGTTGCATGCAACATGTAAAGAAGAAGAAAATCATGCATGCAAGATATTTATGCATGTGAAGCTGGATCTGCACTGAACTCATCATAACTAGCGAAGACTTGCTGTAATGTATCTATTTCTAGCCCATCAATCTAGCTATCTTCAAATTTAATTCAATCCAATTCTTCAGCAGCAAACTCTCTCATACCTTTTATCTTTTTCAACTCTCTTCTAGCAGCTTTTATTTCTTCTTTGACATCCATTAGTCGATCTATCATCAAATCTTTTCCATCATCTCCTTTTTGCATGAGTCCTCTGAATCTTTCATCCCATTTCTCTTTTATCTGATTCAAAGGCATGCCTTCTTTTGTTAACACATTTACAACTACAATGATAGAAATGACTGCTTCTAGCTCCTCAAACTGCTCAGTCAGATTATTAACAGTCTCTTGAACCTCATTCCTATGTTTATACAAGAAATCTACTTTGAACCGGAGTATACGAGAGGTTTTTCCAACAAAATCTTTATTCTCCTCCTCAAGTACTGACTGTTCAAGAAGAGTAGTCAAAGGCAATGTATTAACCTTCTCCAATTTCTGACTATACTCTTTATACTCCTCTTCTTGTTTCTTTGATGCTTCAATGTATTGATGCATTTCTCTTATCAATTCTTCAGTGCCTTTGTAAACTTCAAAACCCTCAACCAAAACTTCACCTACCTCTCGATTCAACTTGTCTACCCACCTGTCTACCATCTTCGCTTTACCTCTTACCTGCACCAAATCATCTACCTCCTTTTTTCTTAACAAAATATGAGTCTCAATGGTCATTACTTATTGTGATCTTGGAGAGGAGACACTTTTCAAAAATGAATGTAATTGATCTAATTGAGCCTTAAGCTCATCCTTCTTTTGTTTATCCTTTATCATTCTTGACTTGGTTGTTGAAGCCACCACATCAATTAGGTTCATCTATTGATTCCTAGTGGGCCTTCCCAAGTTAATAGTAATCAACTGATAATCTATTAGCTACATATCCCCTACCTCCTTTTTTGTCATTGGCAATTAGCAACAATCTCTCCTTTGTCCATGAGTCTGGTAGAGTGTAGAATCTTGGCCTTCATTTTAGGCCTCTCTTCTTCAATCTCCTTCATCATATCCTCCCAATTAAGAGGCTATGAAGGTATTACTACCCTCTTTTGTAGGTCTAGTTTTAGCCAAGTGGGAGCACATGGAGCAGTAGTCATCATGGTAGAAGAGGAAATAATGGTAGAAGGTGGCTACATATTTACTTGGGGTTGAGAATCACCCCTTGATTTCTCTTGTTGTTCTTGCACCACATGCATCTACACAAGCCTTTCAACCCCTTCCCTATCTTTCTATTCTTGTATCTTCTTATCTTCCTCTTCTTTCCTGAACCTTTCTTCCTCCAACCGATCTATCTCCACTTTTTCTTTTTCCAATCTTTCTTTTTCTATTTTTTCTTCCTGTAGAGCTTCCTTTGCTAGTTTGTCTTTCTCCAAAGCCTCTAGTCTTTCTCTCTCTAGTATTTCTGCCTCCAAAGCCTTAAGCTTTTCTTCCTTTGATTCTTCTTCTTCTTGTTTCTTTGCCAGCTCTTCGGCCTCTCTTTCCTTACGTAATTGTTCTGCTTCTCCTTCATTTTGGGGAGCTTCCTCAACAAGTTTTAACTTGGCAACCAATATTTCTTTCTCCCTCCAGTTTCTTGCCTTCTCTTCTTCAAGGTCATGAATATTTTGTATTAGTTCCAACTTTTCATTCTCTTCTTTAACCTTGAGTTCATATTCTTGTTTCCTTTTATGTCTCTCTACTTCATCATCTGTTGCCTTAGCTTTAATTTGTTTGGCTTTTAATTGTTGATGGTGCAGTATAGCATCAACTTGTGCCTTAGCATCAATTTCCTTTTATTTCTGTAAGGCTGTAGCCCTTGCATCAGAATCCCTTTTCGCCTCTTCAAACAACATCCATTGATCTTCTTGTGTCAAAACCTACTCAGTATCCTCCTCTAGAGGCATATTTTCTTGCATATCTCTTTCTGACAAAGTTTCATCTGAATCTGTTCCAACATAATGAATTTCCCTCTCCACTTATTTTCCCTTGGCAGTTTCAGCCATGCTATGAAGAGCTCCCTCTTGAACTTCTCCTCTCTGTTGTTTTGTCAGTGGGATTTGTGTGGAAGACTCACCCAATGTAGGTGTTCAAACAACCCATCCTATTGGAACATCCCCTTCTTGTATTTCCTCTTCATCCCCTGCCGCTTCAAGTTCTATCTCATCAACATATGGGGGAAATAACTCCAAAGGCTCCTTGGGAGGTGTCTTCCTTTTGATCCTTTTGTACCCCTTACCCTTCTTAGGGGCTAGTCCTTGAGGAGTCTTGGTTCTTAGAACTAACCATTGCACACTCCTATCCAACACTGTCCTTCCGATCTGCTTAATATCAATGGTTTCCTCACTGTCCCAGTTAATTGGATCCAGACTCTTGGTTCCAATGTTCAAAGCTTCATAGGATGGATCCAATACAATTCCATCATCCACCAATGTGTCAGGAATGTTATCTTTAACACCAAGCTTTGACATGAGTGAGACAGATAACCTTTCATAATTCTTCTTTCTTAGATCATACTCATCTTGTCAATCACTCCAGAAGTCTTCTAACAAATTGAAATGTTTGATAAACACCGAAGGAAACAAGCCATACAGCTTACCCTTCAGATCAAAATACTTACGAGCTGTTTATAAACCCAATTTCAACTGTATCAGCTCCCTGCAAACAACCTTTGCTCCTACCAAATGCTGACATCTATACTCACCCAACTTCATGGGAAACTTATGACATCCAGTTTTATGTTTTATCCCAAACTGAACATTAACTCCAAGAGCCTAATATACAAACTCCATCAACACTATTTTATTATTGCAACACCTTGGAAGCAAATGTGGATGACCTGAAATATGTGAATTTGGGGTATTGAATGTACCAACATCCCCATTCAGCAATGAATGCCATGGCTTCTTGACTCAACCTGTACCCTGCATCTCCATTCAATTGATTGATGACTACATATATGAATGCATCATTGACTCTTCTGACATGAGTCTCAACAACCTAAAGGGACAACTGGTCATATTGCTCCCACACTTTCTTTTGTCCATCCAAGACTCCCATTATGCCCACTCTGTTCAAACCTGGGAAAATACCCAACCTTGCTACTGCATACACAATGTAAGAAGTCATAAAGAAGCATTTAGTTTGCCTAACCATAGTTAGTTGATCATGAATAGAATTTGACACAATCATCGGCCAATCAAACTGTTGGGCTCCATTTAAGATTGTCTGGATGAAAGGAAACATCCACTGCTTGAGCTGAAATGTATCTCTCTTCCCAAAAACTCTAGACAACATCATGATTAAATCTGATACCTCCTTATAGAAATCTGTCGTCTTTAACTATTCTGCAAGCTTGCTTAGAGACTTATTTTCTGTCTTCAACCACTTTTTGTTCAAATGAGACTTATTGGAGTCCTTATAATTACTATATTTCTCCAAGGCCTTTGCCTCATCCAACTATACCAAGCTCTTAGTAACTGGGACATTAAATATATTTTGAAATGCCAAAGGAGTGAGATCAATGATCACATTATTTTGGGAATCCATGCACTGTCTAGTCGAAGGATTGTAGGCACTGGCTTCTATCAAGATCAATTCCGGGCATTGGATTGACAAGGAAAACAAAGTGATATGAGCCAAACCAGACTCAACAATCCTCTTCATTCTAGGTGTCACATCCTCATTGAATGTTTCAGCATATGCCTCCTCAAAGTTGTACTAGCCCAAGTTTGTATCAATGATGTTTGACCAGTCGGATTCTACCTTGCTCACCTTCACAACAGGACTGCTATGATTATACCTCAAGGTATAAGGTAATTGTGTAGGATTAATCTTCTTTGGTTTAGGCGCTACCTTTGATGTTCTTGCAGGCTGATTCCTCTGAGCAGCTTCTCTTGATGTTCCTGACATTTTCTAGCTTTCCTGCCACAAAAAACTCTAATTAGATCTTTGAATATCATCATAAAATAGGCTTTAAAACCATACCTTTCATGTATATATCGAAGACGGAACCAGGCAAAAACATATTCTAAACAGTCTCTTTTAACACACTATCGGGATCGGAGTCGAAACTGGAATGGTAACTCTCCTAACAAGAAGCGAGCTAGGAGTCAAAACTGGAAATGTGATCGGAACCAGAACTAGAACCAGAATAGAAACGAACTTGGTTTTCCTCAAATTTTCTATTCCATATTCTTATTTCATTCCGATTCCGCTTCTATCTAGATTATCATTATTTTGAAGGAAGGCTTCTCACTATAAGTGAAGCCGGAGATAGAATGTAAATAGAATCGATACCTTTTGAAAAACATAATTTTCCAAGTTCAAAATTGATTCCGATCCCAGTTCCGGCCTAGTTGACCATGACGTCATAAACAACTTCATCAATTTAATGCAGAACTTCATGGTTTCAAACTAGGCAATTTTCAAAATGACATGGGGCTAACCTGGAGCTCGATAGAACCATCCTCATATGACCAGGGGTGACCGTATTCTTAGGGGATCATTTTGAAACCTTTTAAATTCAATCACTGAAACACATGAAACCCTAATCTAGAAAACATGAAAAAACTAGGGCATGGATTCAATGCCTCCTAATTTACCAGATTGAATGTGCGACAAAACCCTAAGTAAAAACAAGATTCAACTATCCGTAACTCACTTTAAAGACATGAATTTAATCTACCTCACTGTGAAAAAACCCTAACTAACTCTATATTTAAAAACCTAACCCAACACGACGTGATCACAAAAGAACGTGAAAGCAACCGTGCCCTAACTCACTATAAAACCAGAAACTCAATCATAAAATCAAGAATAGCAAACAAAAATTAAGAACACATACACGCAAAACCCCAAGAAAGCGATTTCGTTCGAAGATCCCAATCAAACAATACGAACGAAGAACACGAAAGAAAAAAAAAATGAGAGCAAGACCCTACCTCAAATGCAAGACCTAGCTAACCTTCAGAATTGATTTGCAATAATGATCTCCTTCCCCTTCAATTGATTCGCTTAGATGGACTCCACAACAACTCTATTTCACTCTTCAATTTTTAACAATGATACATTTAATCCTTAATGAAGGTAAAAATATGAGTTCTTACCTACACCATGCTGCTGTCATTAATGCATTAAATGAAATTTAAAGTGGAGTCGGAACTGAAAATAGAATGAACACTTCACTATAGTGCGACTTCAGTTAAAAGGTCAACGACCCAGAAAATGGCGGGGGTGGAATCAAAAATGGAAACTGATTCAAAAACTTAAAAAATTTCCTAACTTCATTCCCGTTCTGGGTCCGGGTCCGCCAACAAAGCACAAAATGAAGCCAAACACAAAGAGTAAAACAAAAGACCGACATAATAACACTTAACACAAGAACTTAGTCTAAACCCAAAAGTTGAAATAGCGGAGGCGGAGATGAGGTGAATTTTGATTTCGCAATGTTCAATAAACACCAACTTAACGCCCACTCCTGCTCTGACAGAGACAAAACAAAAGATTAAAAAGAAAGACTATCGGGATGGGAAAAAAAAAAAGTTTCAAAAGAACTTTCAGAACCCGATTCAGTTCCGGTTCCGCTTCCGATAGAGAAACTTAAGAAAAACAAAGTATTGGAAAAACAAGACTCCAGACATTGTTTGAAAAACAACTAATGACAAAGAAAACAAGGGGGACCCCTTTTGACCAGAGCACAAAATGGGGTGGTTATGCAAGGCATAAAAAATGGCGACTCGGCTGGGAAAATGGTTTACCCATTTTCAAGATACCCAAAGAAAATTTAAGTCATCCAAACAAAACTTCTTAACTTATAAACACTTTAACTTAAATAAGATCAGTTATACATAGGATAAGTTTGAGTTGGAATCTCAGACGTATGTGCTCATGAGTTATTTCTAAATCTGAGTGTGTACTTATATTGTGCATCATTCTTCATAGATACTTTCTCTACTTTTTGAACCACCATACCTAAAATTCAAGCTACATGAGTTGAGTCTTTTAACTATCATGCAGAAAAATCCTGGGTATTGCTCCACTACCAGACAGGTGTCCATAACCCCGATGGAGATGCCTCTATTTCTCACAAAGCATTGCTCTACTGCCAGCCAGGCGTCCATAGCCCCGATAGAGATATTTGATTACCCACTTGATATTGAGCTTGCCTTTTCTTTCCTTATTTTTATTCTCTTTTTTCTTTACTTCACTTGTGGAAATTCTTTTATGCATCTTTCTCAATACTCAGATTCAGTGAATCTAAAATGTGGGTTGAGAACTACAATGGATTTCATGATAGTCTTGGAATCGGATTTTTCACTTAAACCAAAGGTAGAGTCATTCTAAAACAGATAGGAATTTACTCATGTAGATGTTTTATCTAATTTGGTGACAGATTTTTGATGATAATTCATGAGATATTCACAATGTATCTTCTTATCTTTAAATAACTTCTCAAACCCAAACTAGAATGATCATAAGACATAAGTTTCAGAATGACATCCTTTTCAATGATGATGATGAAAATACCTAAACCAATTTCTCTCCTAGTACCAATAGTATACTTTGAATAACAACCCCAAGTCTTGAGATGGAAAAAAAAAGAAAATCCCCAACGAAACAAAAAACACAACAAAACAAACAAAAAACAAAACAAAGAAAACAAAGAAAAAACAACAAAACAACAAAAATCAAAACAAAGAAAATAGAATAAAACAACAACAAAAAGAACACCTAACTAAAACAAAGAATTAATTACATATGATACAGTATAGTACATTCTTTTCCAAAACATCAGACCTTCTATGCACCAAAATAGTGCTTGAGAAACTGACCATTAACTGGTAATGGAACAGGCTCTCCTGTTAAGGTACTCAAATGAAAAGCATTCTCACCTAATATTTCAGCCACTTGATAAGGACCTAACCAAATTCTATCAAACTTCTGGTGATCTCCCTTCTTTTCTCTAGCCTTATCCCATAATAACACGAGATCTGATATTCTAAAGGCTTTTATCTTGGATCTTTTGTCAAACCAGCATTTGACAATAGCCTAATGTTTAGAGAATTGTTGCAAAGCAACATCTCTTTGTTCTTCCATATTTAACAAATTAAGTAGTCTAACCTCAATCCTATCATCCTTGTTATAAAACTCATGCATAAACTTCAGAACATGTATTTTTAAATGAATGGGGAAGATTGGATCTTAGCCATAGACTAACTTAAAAGGTGAATTCCCTAGGGCTACTTTGATTCTGGTTCGATCTGCCCATAAGGCAAATCTCAACTAGGTGTGCTAGTCCCTAGGGTTACTTTCTAACAACTTTCTTATAACTTCCAACAAGTTCTTATTTGTGGACTCAACCACTCCATTCCCCTAAGGGTAATAATTGGAAGAATACTTCAACACAATCTTATGTTCATAGGCCCATGAAATGAACTCAGCAGAAGAAAAAGCAAGGCCATTATCACATACCAGAGCAAATGAAACTCCAAACCTGGTTGTGATGTTCTCAGTTAGAAACTTGATGACCACCTCTATGGTACTATTCTTGCAAGGTTGTGCCTCAGTCTAGCATGTGCAATAGTTAGTTTCAGTCAAAATGAATTTATGCCCTGTAGAAGAATTTAGATTAATTACACCTAAAATCAAGTGCCCATTGAGCAAATGGCCTTACCTCATATACGGGTTGTAGGGGCATTGCAAGATTTCTTTCTCTAGGTGCGTAATTTTGGCATACATGACAAGTCTTGTAGTATTGATTTGCGTCTCTAAATACATAAGGCCAATAATAGCCTGATCTTAAAATTTGATGAGCCAAAGCATCAATAGAACCATGTCCTGTTCCATGCCTTCCATGAAATTCATTTATGGCATGCTTAGCTTCTTGCTGATCCAAACAACGTAGATAAATTCCTTGAAAATTCTTCTTGTAAATTGATCCCCCTTTGAGGATGTAATGGGAGATCTTCATCCTCAATGCTCTCCTTTGAGTAGCATTCCTTCCTTCTGGACATTTTTTATTGAGGAGGAAGAAAACTAAATATGTATACTAGGGATCCTTAGTGAATGATTGAACCGTGTATTGTTGACAAGTAATACTTTTGTCCACTTTTGTCATCATTTTTGATAAACTTTGGCCTCAAACAAGTTTCATTGGGTGAATCTCTAGGTCAAATTCTTGTAAAATGACCATCCATTTTCCTCTTCATTCCCCTAATTCACTTTGCATCAGAAGAGATTTCATAGCTGGATCTGGAACTATGGCCATCACTTGACTTTGAATTATATAATTCCTGAACTTCTTCACTACTTGTACCAATGCAAAGACTTGTTTTTCTAATGGTGAATACCTTACTTCTGCATTCTTAAATGGAGAGCTCATAAAGGCAATAGGTCTCTCCTCATTCTCTTCTCTTCTCCGTGTTAAAACTGTTGCACATGAATGCTCAGAAGTAAAAGAATAAATGTAGAAGGGCTTTAGATAATCTAGGCTTCTCAAAATAGGTGCCTCAGATATAGATTGTTTAATCTGCATGAAATTAGACTTAGCCTCTTCACTCCATTCAATCTTTGCATCCATCTTCATCATTTCATTGAGGGGTTCGACAATCTCTATAAACCCTGTTATAAATTTCGTAACAATATTGATCCTCCCAAAGAAAGACCTCATTTCCTTCTTACTTCCTGGCTTTGTCAATTTCAAGATGGCCTCCACTCGGTCAGGATCTATGGAAATGCCCTCCTCTAATATAATGTGACCTAAAAAATTTCCTTCAGAAACTCCAAATACACATTTCTTTGGGTTAAGAGAGACACCATAACTTATACATTTCTTTAGCACCTTTTCCAAGTCAGCAGCATGATCTTCTCTATTCTTAGAGAAGATGGTCAAATCATCAACATAGATGATTATACATTTCCCTATCAGATCTTTAAAAGCTACATCCATCGCCCTTTGAAAAGTAGCACCAACATTGATGAGACCAAAAGGCATTCTTCTATAGGAAAATGTGCCCCATTTTGTAGTGAAAGCAATCTTCATCCTATCCTTATGAATTACAAGGACCTGATTGTATCCTAAATAACCATCCAAGAAAGACATCATCTGAGATCCATTAACTTTTTGCAATACTTCATCAAGGGAAGGTAATGGATAGTTGTCCTTCTCAGAGGCCTTGTTTAAATTCTTCAAGTCCACACATAATCGAATTTCACCATTCTTCTTCCTTACAGGAACTAGATTAGCCACCCAAGTAGAGTGTCTAACTGGAAAGATTATTCTTGCAGCCAAAAGTTTCTGCACTTCTTTCTGAATTAGAGGCTCAATTAATGCATTGACCGGGTGTTGCTTTTGGCGAAACGGCTTAGCTTCTAGCTTGAGAGGAATTGTATGTGTGATCACGGATGTATCAAACATTTTCAAGTCATCATAGCTCCAAGCAATAGCTTTAATATTCTGATTCAAGACTTTGATCATTTTGTCCTTAATTTCCTGAGGACAAGTCTTCCCTATAAGAACGTTCCTTTCTGGGCCTGAGTGAGTCAAATTAATAGATTCACACGTACCTCCCTCACTCTTTGTAGGCACTCTTTGATAAGCTTGTGGATCTGAATAAAATATTCTTTCTAATGCTATCATCCCCTTTGGGATGTTATTGCTCTTTAAATCCAATATCCCTTCTGGACTGTTATTTTTCGGATCCCAATCTCCTTGATCTCTATCAGATTCATCAATTATCTACCCTTCAAAAACATCAGAATTTTCCAAAAAGGCCAATATATGCTGATCATCATTAAATATGTAAAAGTGTTTGACATTATTAGGAATAGCTGGTACTGAAATCAACTCAACTAAAACCTCTTAAGATTTGAGTCTTGCATAGGCTCTAATGTACTAGCAGCAACATCAAGAGCATCTGAAATTTGATTAGCTTCCCTTGGGATGAGAGTAATCCCAAAGGCATCAAAATATTCAATTAAATTCCAAACCCTCTTTCTATATGCCGCCAATCTTTTGTTATGGAATGTGTATTGGCTACGTACTTGTTTCACAATCACCTCAGAATCTCCCATTACTGTAAGAGCAATAACCTTCTTCTTATGAGCAAACATAAGCCCAGGAGCAAGTGCTTCATACTTTGCCACATTATTCATGCATCCAAACTACAATCTGTAAGAAGAAAAATAAGTCTTTCCTTTTGGATTAGTTAGTTCAATCCCTGCTCCACTTCTTGCTTTAGATTTGGAAGCATCAAATTTAAGAGTCCATAATTAACCCTTGGCTGGGAGTTCCTTCTTCTTAGGAATAATAGGGGATGACTGACTTGAGACATGTGGTGGCTCAGACTTTAGCTATTTATCAGCATATAACTCAGGACAAAGTTGGGTTGAGGATTCTTCTATGTTTTCAGCCTGCCCAGGAATTACTTCCTGAACACCCTCTTGGGTCAAATTACCATCCAACTCACTTCTTATTAATTCCTTAGGTATTGGCAAAGTATGTGGGGCAGGTGTATCAAATAGGAACTAGGAAATCTCAAGTTCCTTTTGAACTTTAGAACAAACAACCTGAATCTGTTCTTCTGGTGAAAGACCTTCCTGTTGAGAAAGACTAGCCTGTGTAAGAATAGTTGCATCCTTAACTTGGAAGGAAAACTCATTGATGGGGGTCTGGGCTTGTCCCTCTTGGTATATTTGTTGATGTTTATCTACATGACTTAGAATATCTAAGCATGATTGAAATGTTAATTCTGAATGGTTATGATAATGTATCCTACACCAATTAGGAAGCAACAAACTACTCAAATCAGTTTCTGCTCCTAAAACTAGCTTATCTTGCTATAATTTTCTTATCAGAACCTACTGGTTGATGCAGATCATTGTGTCATTGTGTTCTAAGGATAATGTATCATCAGGACTAGCTACAAAGAAAGTAAGAACTTCTTACTTGTAAACACCTATCTCAGTCTCAATAAAATGCTACTTCATTTGAAGCATCATATTCTGTGATCATGTGTTTGAGCCTAGGTTCACTTTCAATTCTTATCTATGTGGCAACTCCTTTCCATGGTAACCACATGTGCAAGAAATCCAAGGATAGATACCCCCCTATGCTCTTCATTAACTCCCGACTTAGAAGCATACCATATGTTTCTGGTATATCGGCTACTTGGATATCTATATAGGTCTGGATCCTTGGGTCTGATCCCACCTGCACATGCATGTTCTTTAATTTACCCACAATATTGACTTCAATTTTATCCAACTGAATCACCTTTTTATTGGTGGGGATAGGACTCAATCCTAACTTCTTACAAATTGAAAAAGGGATGACATTCTCTGAGGCTCCAGAATCTAATAAACAATTGTGCAGATTCTTTCCAAAGATTCTTAAACTTAACAAGAAAGGTGGGGTACTGGTCTTACCTTTATAAATGGCTGCATTTGTCTCCTTTGTTGGATTCACTTTACCTTTCCATTTTAGGCGATCTGCCTCTTCCAAAGCTTTTAATACCACCTCCCTTTGAGCTGGTCACCACTTCATGATGTCAAAGAAAGACATTGATGTCTTCTGCCTTTGTAATTCTGCAACGAAATCAAACTCTGAATCATTCCTAACTTGATATTTAAGAAAAGGAGGTAGATTACCTCTATTCTGAGAATTAGAAGGTCCCTTTGGTGGTGGTGGATTTTTATCTGCATTCTGGTTAGGTGGGACCATATTATTAGGGGGTGTAGATGTGGTGAATGGGCCCTTATTCTGATTTCTCAGAAAGTGACCTCCTTTGGACTGAAAAGCTTGAGCATCATATACATCTTCCTCTGGCTCATTATCTACTTGCATAGGGAATTGATATTTTTCTTCAATGGTTTCATAAGTCATGGCAGTGCTGACTGGCCCATTATCCTGATTGGAATTTCCTGCTAGAGGATGGGCATCAGCCTGTGCAATTTTCACAATTTTCTCCATTTCTAGGCAATTGACCTCAGAATGTGTTGTTGTATCATGCGGCCTACACCAATTGGTCATAAAATTCAAATCAGCAATATTAGCAGTATGTGGTCTTTCCTCACGTGTTTGATAATTACGAGGAACTGCCCCATTGTTAGGTCTAGTATTTCACTGCCTATTGTTGTTGTTGTTGTTGAACCTTTGATTATATCCTTTGTTCTGATTCTGATAATTTTGGTTTGAGGAGTTCTGACTCTGGAAGTTCCTATTGGTGTTCTAATTTTGGTTCTAATTAGAGTAATTTCCTTGATAGTTATAACCTCCTTGATTGTTGTAATTCTAGTTTTGATTATGGGGAGGGTTTTTCCTGAGTTGTGCCATGTCATTTGACATCTGAGAGAGCATCTTCTTGAGAGTCTCTAACTCACTTGTGAGTTGAACAATTTGTTCATTCTGCACATTTTGGACTATGGATGGGGAGTGGACATGGGTTGATCCTCCCACTTGTTATGGTTGATTTTGAGGTTGTTGTTGTTGAGGTTGATGGGAGGAATTTTGTATACCATTTCCAAAGAAGGGCACAATGGGTGGAGCTTGCAACTCAGATACAGGTCCATATTGGGAATAAGACATCCCTAGGATAGTATTATATATTGGTGGATTAGGCATCTGATAATTCATGGGAGGAAGAGATGCTCCTAAACCTCCAGATTGCAGACTTATCTGATGTTGTAATTTGATACCTAGATGATGAATCTTAGACAGCGAGTCAATCTCGGCAGGTTGATAAGTTCTTTGCAAGAACAGGCCAATCAAAGGATCAACAACTCTTAAATATGCCTATATGGTGGCCATACCCTCTAGCACTAAGTAAGGCTCTTGTAACCTGCGATACATCATTTGGAACCTAGTGTTGAACAAGGGAAATGGTTCATGATGTTCCTTTCTTATGGTGGAAAATTGGTGATATAATATTATAGGGTCTACATAAACCTTGAATTGATTAATAAAAGCATTTTCTAAATCTGTCCAACCCAGAATAGATCTTTGGGGCGGATTTAGATACCAATTATGCCATATCTTCTAAACAGTAAGGAAACAATCTACATACCACATCTTGATGAGCAACGTGAGCTCGTGTGCAAGCATCTTTGAATGCTTGTATATGCTCCTCAACACTTCTCGATTCTCCATGCATGTATTTCGGATAAAACCTCTCTAGGTTCTTTGGTAAATCATGGAATCCCCTAGGAATAGTCCCTAACGGGGAGGGATTATTCACAAATTAAGCCATCAGTGGAATTGGCTGGGCAGGTGGTGATATAGGCCAAATTGATGGCGACACAGGCCTAATTGGAGGTGGTGATGTAGGTCGAACTAGTGGTGGTGTAGGTGGATTTGGAGGAAATCCAAGTGGAGTAAGTGGTGGTGGTAGTGTAGGTATCAAAACCCTATGAGCATGAGGTCTTGGTCCAACCAGAGTTTGCAATCCTTGTAATGGTTCAGGATCAGTAGAAGATCTAAGAATCCTTACGTATTTGTCTAGTGAGAACAACCCTATGCGAGCCAGCTTGTCCTTTCAGGGCCCTCCTTCTAGCGCCAATTTCTGTTGATGGTGAAAATGACACAAGCAATGTATAAAAGGAATATTTCTATTCTATTTCTCCTTAAAAAGAAAGACAACATGTAGTGGCCTAACATCCAAGGTCCTGGTAGTTGGTTCTCAACTATCTGGTGTCACTCAATCAGTTCATGCAACTGTAATGTTCAAGGGCCCTATGTTGGTAACAAAAGATTCAAACAATGACTCATTTTATCAAACCGTTATTGTAAATAAAGGGGGTTTCAAACAAAAGAAAAATATAGATCAAAGGGTAAAACAGTAAGTATGAATCAAATTTATCTAATATCTGGACATATACCTTCAACAATGAATGTTTTCTAACATATCACAAAACCAAAGCATGACACAATTTATAGAATAAAATGTACCATTGCATGCATCATAGGTGCTTAATTTAATACCACTATTCGCATATCACAACTATCTCCTAAATTTCAAAAGAACACACACACCCATTCATTGCCAAGGTCATAGATCAACAAACTTTAATAACTTCAATTCAATGATAATCTAACAAGATAATCCTTAAATCTGATTCCTTCAAATGACTTTCATCACTCAAGAAAATTTTATGTTTCAGAACAATCTCTGCATATAGATAGATTATAACTTATCAACCTTATCATGCAAAACAATTTTAATTCTAACACCATATTGCGAGAAAACCTATAATTTTATTAACTATAAAGCATCTAGTAACAATGTATCTCAGTAATCACTACAAAATTCTATCTCCTAACATTAGGTAAGCCAATCCTATTCTCAATTAGCTGACCTTTACAATATGATACCCACAGGGTATTTATAGATATAAAAAATTTGAACTCCCCTTCTATTTTAAGCCATCCACCCTTTTAGGAACTAAAATTTCTTGGAAACTCAGATCGATTTGATCTTGAGTTCTTACATTAGACATTTAGTTTAGACTAGAAAATATAAAAACAAAAGAGAAACATGCCATGCGCATTAACTGTCAGTGCTGCATGCAACATACAAAGAAGAAGAAAATCATGCATGCAAGAGATTTATGCATGTGAAGCTAGATCTGCAATGAACTCATCATAATTGGTGAAGACTTGCTGTAATGTATCTATTTTTGGCCCATCAATCCAACTATCTTCAAATTTAATTCGATCCAATTCTATTGCAGCAAACTCTCTCATAACTTTTATCTTTGTCAACTCTCTTCTAGCAGCTTTTATTTCTTCTTTGACATCCATTACTCGATCTATCATCAAATCTTCACCATCATCTCCTTTCTGCATGAGTCCTCTGAATCTTTCATCCCATTTATCTTTTATCTGATTCAAAGGCATGCCTTCTTTTGTTAACACATTTACATCTACAATGATAGAAATTACTACTTCCAGCTCCTCAAACTGCTCAGTCAGATTATTAATAGTCTCTTGAACCTCATTCCTATGTTTATACAAGAAATCTGCTCTGAATCGGAGTATATGAGAGGTTTTTCCAAAAAATTCTTTATTCTCCTCCTCAAGTATTGACTGTTCAAGAAGATTAGTTAAAGGCAATGTATTAACCTTCTCCAATTTCTGACTATACTCTTTATACTCCTCTTCTTGTTTCTTCGATGCTTCAATGTATTGATGCATTTCTCTTATCAATTATTCATTGCCTTTATAAACTTCAAAACCCTCAACCAAAACTTCACCTACCTCCCAATTCAACTTGTCTACCCACCTGTCTACTATCTCCACTTTACCTCTTACCTACACCAAATCATCTACCTCCTTTTTGGTTAACAAAATAGGAGTCTCAATGGTCATTACCTGTTGTGATCTTGAAGAGGAGACACTTTTCATAAATGAATGTAATTGATC
This sequence comes from Sequoiadendron giganteum, assembly GCA_007115665.2. Taxonomy (NCBI): domain Eukaryota; kingdom Viridiplantae; phylum Streptophyta; class Pinopsida; order Cupressales; family Cupressaceae; genus Sequoiadendron; species Sequoiadendron giganteum. The sequence continues at coordinate 113,802,100 of CM021109.1, forward strand.
TAACTGAGCCTTAAGCTCATCCTTCTTTTGTTTATCTTTTATCATTCTTGAATTGGTTGTTGAAGCCACCACATCAATTAGGTTCATCTATTGATTCCTAGTGGGCCTTCCCAAGTTAATAGTACTGAATTGATAATTTGTTAGCTGCATGTCCCCTACCTCCTTTTCTATCATTGGCATGACACACCCAACAACAATCTCTCCTTTATCTGTGAGTCTGGTAGAGTGTAGAATCTTGGCCTTCTTTTTAGGCCTCTCTTCTTCAATCTCCTTCACCATATCCTCCCAATTGAGAGGCTTTGAAGGTTTTACTGCCTTCTTTCGCAGGTGTAGTTTTAGCCAAGTGGGAGCACATGGAGCAGTAGTCATCATGGTAGAAGAGGAAGTAATGGTAGAAGGTGGTAGCATATTTACCTGGGGTTGAGATTCACCCCTTGATTTCTCTTGTTGTTCTTGCACCACATGCATCTGCACAAGCCTTTCAGCCTCTTCACTATCTCTCTATTCTTGTATCTTCTTATCTTCCTCTTCTTTCTTCAACCTTTCTTCCTCCAACCGATCTATCTCCACTTTTTCTTTTTCCAATCTTTCTTTTTCTAATTTTTCTTCCTCTAGAGCTTCCTTTTCAAGTTTCTCTTTCTCCAAAGCCTCTAGTCTTTCTCTCTCTAGTATTTCTGCCTCCAAAGCCTTAAGATTTTCTGCCTTTGCTTCTTGTTGTTGTTGTTTCTTAGCCAGCTCTTTGACTTCTCTTTCCTTTCATAATTGTTCTGCTTCTCCTTCCTTTTGGGGAGCTTCCTCAACAAGTTTTAACTTGGCAACCAAGATTTCTTTCTCCTTTCGGTTTCTTGCCTTCTCTTCTTCAAGCTCATGAATCTTTTGAATTAGTTCCAACTTGTCATTCTCTTCTTTAACCTTGAGTTCATATTCTTGTTGCCTTTTTTGTCTCTCTACTTCATCAGTTGTTGCCTTAGCTTTAATTTGTTTGGCTTTTAATTGTTGTTGGTGCAGTATAGCATCAGCTTGTGCCTTAGCATCAATATCCTTTTGTTTCTCTAAGGCTGCAACCCTTGCATCAGAATCCCTTTTCACCTCTTCAAATAGTGTCCATTGATCTTCTTGTGTCAAAACCTGCTCAGTATCCTCCTCTAGAGGCATATTTTCTTGCATATCTCTTTCTGACAAAGTTTCATCTGAATCTGTTCCAACATAATGAATTTCCCTCTCCACTTATTTTCCCTTAGCAGTTTCAGCCATGCTATGAAGAGCTCCCTCTTGAACTTCTCCTCTCTGTTGTTTTGTCAGTGGGATTTGTGTGGAAGACTCACCCAATGTAGGTGTTGAAACAACTGATCCTATTGGAACATCCCCTTCTTGTGTTTCCTCTTCATCCCCTGCCGCTTCAAGTTCTATCTCATCAACATCTAGGGGAAAGAACTCCAAAGGCTCCTTGGGAGGTGTCTTCCTTTTGATCCTTTTGTACCCCTTACCCTTCTTAGGGGCTAGTCCTTGAGGAGCCTTGGTTCTTAGAACTAACCATTGCACACTCCTATCCAACACTGTCCTTCCGATCTGCTTAATATCAATGGTTTCCTCACTGTCCCAGTTAATTGGATCCAGACTCTTGGTTCCAATGTTCAAAGATTCATAGGATGGATCCAATACAATTCCATCATCCACCAATGTGTCTGGAATGTTATCTTTAACACCAAGCTCTGACATGAGTGAGACAAATAACCTTTCATAATTCTTCTTTCTTAGATAATTCTCATCTTGTCGGTCACTCTAGAAGTCTTCTAACAAATTGAAATGTTTGATAAACATCGAAGGCAACAAGGCACACATCTTACCCTTTGGATCAAAATACTTACGAGCTGTGTATAAACCCAATTTCAACTGTATCAGCTCCCTACAAACAACCTTTGCTCCTACCAAATGCTGACAGCTATACTCACCCAACTTCATGGGAAACTTATGACATCCAATCTTATGTTTTATCCCAAACCGAGCATTAACTCCAAGAGCCTGATATACAAACTCCATCAACATTATTCTATTATTGAAACACCTTGGAAGTAGATGTGGATGACCTTCAAATCCAACTAACTTGAAATATGTTAATTTTGGGTATTGAATGTACCAACATCCTCATTCAACAATGAATGCCATGGCTTCTTGACTCAACCTATACCCTGCATCTCCATTCAATTGGTAGATGACTACATATATGAATGCATCATTGACTCTTTTGAAATGAGTCTCAGCAACCTAAAGAGACAACTAGTCATAATGCTCCCACACTTTCTTCTGTCCATCCAAGACTCCCATTATGCCCACTCTGTTCAAACCTGGGAAAATACCCAACCTTGCTACTACATACACAATGTAAGAAGTCATAAAGAAGCATTTAGTTTGCCTAACCATAGTTAGTTGATCATGAATAGAATTTGACACAATCATCGGCCAATCAAACTATTGGGATCCATTTAAGATTGTCTGGATGAAAGGAAACGTCCACTGCTTGAACTGAAATGTATCTCTCTTCCCAAAAACTCTAGACAACATCATGATTAAATCTGATACCTCCTTATATAAATCTGCCATCTTTGACTATTCTGCAAGCTTGCTTAGAGACTTATTTTCTGTCTTCAACCACTTTTTGTTCAAATGAGACTTATTGGAGTCCTTATAATTACTATATTTCTCCAAGGCCTCTGCCTCATCCAACTATACCAAGCTCTTAGTAACTGGGACATTAAATATATTTTGAAATGCCAAAGGAGTGAGATCAATGATCACATTATTTTGGGAATCCATGCACTGTCTAGTCGAAGGATTGTAGGCACTGGCTTCTATCAAGATCAATTCCGGCATGGGATTGACAAAGAAAACAAAGTGATATGAGCCAAACCAAACTCAACAATCCTCTTCATTCTAGGCACCACATCCTCATTGAATGTTTCAGCATATGCCTCCTCAAAGTTGTACTAGCCCAAGTTTGTATCAGTGATGTCTGACCAGTCGGATTCCACCTTGCTCACCTTCAGAATAGGACTCCTATGCTTATACCTCAAGGTGTAAGGTAATTTTTTAGGCTTAATCTTCCTCAATTTAGGTGTTGCCTTTGATGTTCCTGCAGGTTGATTCCTTTTAGAAACTTCTCCTGATGTTCCTGACATTTTCTAGCTTTCCTGCCACAAAAACCTCTAATTAGATCTTTGAATATTATCATAAAACATGCTTTAAAACAATACCTTTATTATATACATCAGAGGTGGAACTAGGCATAAACATATTCTAAACAGTCTCTTTTAACACACTGTCGGGATCGGAGTCGAAACTAGAATGGTAACTCTCCTAACAAGAAGCAAGCTCAGAGTCAAAACTGGAAATGTGATCGGAACCGGAACCGAAATAGAAAGGAACTTGGTTTTCCTCAGATTTTCTATTTCATATTCTTATTTCATTTTGATTCCTCTTCTGTCTAGATTATCATTATTTTGAAGGAAGGCTTCTCATTATAAGCGGAGCCGGAGACGGAATGAAAATAGAATCGATACCTTTTGAAAAACATAATTTTCCAAGTTCAAAATCGATTCCGATCCCGCTTCCACCCTAGTTGACCATGACGCCATAAACATCTTCATCAATTTAATGCAGAACTTCATGGGTTCAAACTAGGCAATTTTCAAAATGACATGGGGCTAACCTAGAACTCAATAGAACCATCCCCATATGACCAGGGGCGACTGTATTCTTAGGGAATCATTTGTAAACCTTCTAAATGCAATCACCGAAACACACAAAACCCTAATCTAGAAAACACGACAAAACTAGGGCATGACTTCAACCCCTCCTAATTTACCAGATTGAGTGCGTGACAAAAACCTAAGTAAAAACAAGATTCAACTATCTGTAACTCACTTTAAAGACATGAATTTAATCTACCTCACTGTGAAAAAACCCTAGCTAACTCTATATTTAAAAACCTAACCCAACATGACGCAATCACAACAGAACGTGAAAGTGACCGTGCCCTAACTCACTATAAAACCAAAAACTCAATCATAAAATCAAGAACATGAAACAAAAAGAAAGAACACATACACGCAAAACCCCAAGAAAGTGATTTCATTCACAGATCCCAGAAAAACAATACAAACGAAGAACACGAAAGCAAAATATGAATAAAAACGATAGCAGGACCCTACCTTGAATGCAAGACCTAGCTTATTTTTAGAATTGATTCGCAACAATGATCTCCTTCCCCTTCAATTGATTTTCTCAAATGGACTCCACAACAACTCTATTTCACTCTTCAAGTTTTAACAATGATAACAATGATACATTTAATCCTTAATGAAGGTAAAAATATGAGTTCTTACCTACACCATGCTGCTGTCATTAATGTATTAAATGCTTTTTAAAGTGGAGTCAGAACTGAAAATAGAACGAACAATTCACTACAGTGCGACTTCAGTTAAAAGGTCAACGACCCAGAAAACGGCGGGGGTGGAATCGAAAATGGAAACTGATTCAGAAACTTAAGAAATTTCCTAACTTCATTCCCGTTCTGGGTCTGGGTCCGCGAAAAAAGCACAAAACGAAACCAAAGACAAAGAGTAAAACAAAAGACTGACATAATAACACTTAACACAAGAACTTAGTCTAAACCCAAAATTTGAAATAGCGGAGGTGGAGACGAGATGAATTTTGATTTCACAATTTTCAATAAACATCAACTTAACGCCCACTCCGGCTCCGACAGAGACAAAAAAAAAGATTAAAAAGAAAGACCGTTGGGATGGGAACAGAAACAAGTTCCAAAATAAATTTCAGAACTCGATTTAGTTCCGGTTCCGCTTCCGACAGAGAAACTTAAGAAAAACAAAGTATTGGAAAAACAAGACTCTAGACGTTGTTTGAAAAACAACTAATGACAAAGAAAACAAGGGGGACCCCTTTTGACCAAGGCACAAAATGGGGTGGTTATGCAAGGCATAACACCCCTTATTATTTTTTATCCAATTTGTGAGATCTTGCCATAGGGAATTCCTAGCATTCCTCTAGTTAGGGGCATAGAAATTAATGAGCAACCAAGAGCCACCTGGGTGAGAAAACTTGACTCCCACACTGCTCCGACAATAGAAAAAATCTAACCTAGTGAGCCTATTAGGATTTTGTAACACAACAACCTCACCAGACGCACCCTCAATATCACTACAAGAGAAAAGGGCACCCGACCAAATATACTTAGCAATATTATCAAAGTTGGTTTTCTTCATTTTAGTTTCCTATAAAAGTAAAACATCAATCTTCTATTCTAAAACATAGTTTTTCAATGCAAGCTATTTGTGAGAGTTGTTTAGCCCTAACACATTATAGGACATGACCTTCATTTTTTACCCTTCTTTGAGGATACTTCTAATGTCCTTTGTTTACCAATGGCTATCTCTTTCATTGTCTCCTTATGCTTGATCTGTTGCTAGTTGGGCCTTCCTAGTTTAGAGTCACCACCCACATCCACTTTCCTTTGTTTCCCCTTCTTTTTTTGAGTTGACCAAAATTCCTCTTCCATTGTTTTTTCCTGAGTCAAATCCTCAAAAACTATTTTAACCGTTTCCTCTTTAAATTTTGAAACCTCTTCTTCCACTATTTTTCCTTCTTCACCTCCATTCATTATTGACGTAGTTTTTTAAGTTAATCCTTTCTTCCTTCAAGGAGTCACCATTTTCACCATCTTCCCACAATACCTAGCTAGGGGAAGGAGCATTAGCTCCCTGAAGCCCACCACCAAGAATAACCAAGCTATTAGCCAGATCATGAGCATCAAGGACCAAAACTGAATCCCTGAAGGAGACCTTCTCTCTAGTGGGGCAATCAGAGCCGACCTAGGAGTCAACCAACCTGGGAGAGCTAGGCTTGGTCGGGGAGTCAACAATCTTCAGAATATCTTCTACAAATGGGTAGTGGTCATCAACAAAAAAATCACTAGGGTTAGGAGCATTTTTAAAGGAGGATTTGTAGTTTGAGATTAGGTGACTAGGTTTAGCACATTTTTGGTAGTATACTACAATATTCTCATAACAAACTTGTTGGTTCCAGTAACCAAACTTAGAACAAAACTTCATTGAGGTGGGTAGATATTTATGCACTTCAATATTAACACAAGAATGAGCAAACACTAACATGGATTTTTACTTGGTAATGGAGTTTGAAGTGATGAACTAACCTAGGAAGTTCCCATTACACTTGAATATGGTTTCAGCCCAGTATTCCAAAGGCAAACTAGGAGGAAAAACCCAAACTAGTGACAATTTGTTGAGATCCGCTACAAGGTCAAAACCTAGCTTCCAATGACACAAAGCCATACTATGCTTTCCATAGACCCAAGGGCCAAAAGATAGGATTGAGATCAAATCTTCAAAAGCCATGAACTTGAAGAGGAAAATCCCACCCACCATAACACAAATATGCACACTTCCTTTTAGGTGCCATTTAGTCATAGCCCATCTTTTGACCATATCCACTGTGGGGCGAAAGGACCAAAAATGACCCACCACCACATTTTCCATTGAGGAGACAATCCTTTCACTTATAGAATCATGCATAGTGAAGTCAATGCATGAAGCAGTAATCGCTTCCTCAAGTTGAGGTGAGGGTCCCTTAGCTATCTAACTACCATTAGTCAGCACATTCTTCCATCCTTTAACTTTCAAAGAAAAATTGAACACTAACACTTCACCACCAGATAAGTTTAGAATCATGGGTGACTTGGGCTGACCTAAAATCATGGGATCTCCATAAATGAACAATCCAGTAGTGACCCCTGATGGACATGAGCCCACATGCATCTGGGTAAGTATCAGGTCAGGGGAGGACAAGGGGGGACCGTGGGATACCTACAACATAGATTCTACCATGCATGCAGGTAGTTCAAATATTGGAAAAGGAGAACTTACTCAACATAGAAAATCCTATCAAAGGAAAACGTAGTCCTAAAACACAGAAAATCCCATCAAAGGAAAACTTACTCAACAAGGCCTCTTTAATTAAATTCAATTTTTGATTCTCAAAGCTTATTGTGGTAATTAGATCAATAAAAAAAAAAAGAATTGTTGCCTATAATAATGTTCCATAGTCACTAATTAGAACCAACTAAATTCTAGTGGCTAACCTTTATCCTTCTACAACATTGTTTTAATTTTTTCTTTTTCTTTTCAGTGTTTGAAAAGAGATTAAAAAGAAATCACTCACCGTATTGCATCATAAAGGATGTAGTCTAACACTTGATAATCTTGGGTTTCCTTTTAAGGTCACATTAGTTAAGGTTTGACCTATTCATCTTGACCAATAATCTAATTAACTCCCACTCACAACAAATTGCACCTTGTAGTGATCACAAATAGACATAATTTGAGCTTTGATTAGCATTGTTATATCTAATGATCCCTTTCACTAAATCCTTTCTCTTTCTATGGTGTATGATTTCTTTGACTTATTAGTAAATTTTTCCCTTCCTAAACTATATTATTTGGTCAAATGCAACTATAATTGAACCTTATCTTTATAAGTTTCAACATATAGTAATGTCCAAAATTAAAACCTCAACTTACATGTTATGGGTCCACTATACTTCTATTGTGCATTTTAATTCTTTCTACATAGTTCATACTGAGTGTCAAGTATAAGCATAGTGAGATAGAAAGTATAATATTGTAGGTGAAATTTTAAAACTATATCCCACTTTTTATAAAATAAATTGCTAGCACAGATATATTTTTCAAATTGGAGCTCTTAAAAGTGATATACATGTGTATGTTTAAAATTTCAAAATGATACAAACTAATGAAATATGAAAATTTTAGTGTAGTTCATGTTTCTAATTTTTAATTTTTTAAAAATCAATTGAAAATATCCTTTTTTTATAAATTGAAGAGAATATTTAAATTCTAAAAAATTAAAAAAAATGACAGATGGGATTTGGGATTCTGCTTTTAATATAGTAAATTTGTTTATTTAATGGTGAAATATTTTTGGCTGAAACCATTTGTGTCATATAGGTGCCACATAGTTTAGGGGAAACCATTTCACTTGGGAAATGTTTCAAATGAAACTATTTTTCTCAAAAATATTATGTTGGCCCAAAGTGGGACACAACTCTAGATTTTCACCTTGTCAACTTATTCCCAAAGTCTAGTGAGCTATATAGGTCTAGTCTATGAACTATGTTTTAATAACAATTCAACAACCACCCTTATAACTACTATTTTTTCATCATAATGATTATAGTTTCATTTCAAAGTGTGACACATCACATGTTTTGTAAATCTATATTCTTCATAGGACCTAAATAAAATAACCAACCACTTGATATGTCATAGTTATTGACCTTTCTATTAAGTATGGTACACTTTAAATTATGGAACCAATGATTCATATAATTATGATTTATTTCAATTTAGAAATGTTATCCTAAAACCTTAGTAAACCTTGCAATGGAAACAACTCTCTACCACTACTTCAAATCATGCACTATATAGGAAAATATCCTAATATCATGATATATCCATATCCCTTGATGTACTCTTAGAGGCTTCATTTCAAATGGCCCTACCTATATATCACTTTTAATAAATTAGAGGGTTTGTAGTTTATGCCATAAAATTTCGCATCTTTCATTTAGAATGGATTCAAAGAAAACATCCCCACCAAGTAAGGTTAACAATTCAAGTTAACAAATAATTAATGTTTATATCTCAAGGAATTTTTTAAAAAGAAACTATATAAACCATGCCCCAAAAGATAACTTTCCAATAACATGCAACAATTCTAATTTTGTGGGAGGACTCCCAATACTTATAATAAAAAATATGCCAACTTAATTGGTTGTTCAATAAATATTTACCAACCCAAATCATGAAATGGATTAAGTATTAAATATTAAGGTATGATGTCAATAAAATTGTTGACATTGAATATGATCAACCCAATATTCTAATAAAAGTACCTACAATTCACAATCTTCTTTCAAGATGTATAAGCTTGATGATTTAATCTTACCATGATTGTAATTATAAGCTTTTAATATCTTAGACACTTCTATAACTAATACTTTATCTACTCAACCTTCATCAAGTTATAATATAACTATTCCATGTGATTTGTATTCAATTTGCATGACATAATATCATGGTAAATTGTAACAATCAATAATTGACTATTAATATCAAGCTCAAAAGATATTTTCTAATCATAGTGAAAAACTAGCCAAAATAAAAGTTTGATGTACTCTCCTACAATTAAGGGGAATAGCTATGTGTTGGGTGTAATGTAGAAATATAAATATAAATTATATCTCAACCAAATATAATAGGGACAATTACTTAAAATCACTTCACTCCACTATCCATCATAATAATATGTGAACTAAATACAAAGAACCCAAGTTTACCAAATGAGGGTTAAGGGTTACTTAGTACAAAAAATTTCCTAAAAAAATATCATTACCTCCCAATAGTTGTATGCCAGGTAATTTGGAAAATACATTCCTACCATATTCTTGAGTATTGAAAACCCTAGATAATGTGCTTAGGTTCCCAAAGTTATATCTATCTAGCAATTACAAATAGAATTCATATACCAAGATCAAACAATATAAATTTAGTATATAGTTCAACAAACACATAATAACTCATTACTATAGATATAAATTCAACATCTCCTAACATGGAATTTGTTACTATTTTATTAGTGTGATATTAGACTCAATAGGTAAGAAGGATCTAACCATTTACCATGTTATTTCTATTGTTACAACTTTTCAACTAAATATCCCACAACTTAGAATATGTTTCCTTAAGGTATTTTTTGTAATATTTAATACTATAAAATATATAGAGGGTACACTGATTATCATTTCGTAGTGTGTGGTGATACCACAAATTGTTATCATGCATATCATATAACACCATATCCAATATTGAGCTTAGCAACAATCCTTGCTTGAGTACAATTTCTGTATGAAAGTTATAAAATTAAAAAATCACAAACTTAGAAGACAAACTCATCAGATGAATCTAAATAGTCATTTATCATTCTTTCATATAGCCAAGAGAAAAATAAAATTGAACAACATCAAAATTTCATTTGAATTTGTATAGTTCCACCACTACCACTCATGATCCTCGATTGCTAGTTGAAAGGAGGTAAAGGAAATATTAATGAAGGGTAAACTCAAAGGTTAGGGGGGTGAATAAAATTGAAGAGGAAGGTGTATATTCTAGGTATTAGTCAATAAAATCACTTTCAAACTCCCCTAAGCCCAATCTAGGTTAATCCAATAAAATGCATACATATAAGCATAATTCAACTTAGATTAATTATTTTTAGCTATCTGAGTGCATATTTTATAATTTAATACTATAATAGGAAATCAATTGTGAAGGAGGTCTATACTTAACTATAAAAAAGATATTGAAGATATTATTAACTTGGCACTAAAATCTGCCTCAATTTCAAGAATGATGTTGAAGATATTTCTAAATTAGGTAATACATAACTACATAATGCATGTTTGTAGATTTTTTAAAAAACAATTGGGCTTCATATAATATTTGATGAATCATATGCAACACAACAAGCAATAATAGTGATGATTTTATTTTCAAAGGCCAAGTCATTATCTTTCGAGGCCTCTTTTGCCAAAATTGAAGGAAATGAAGACCTGTATCCAAGCAAGATCTGTGAGAGGCATTTATGTACATTATATTCTAATGGATTAAGATGACATAGTGGTATCACATACTATCTCTACTACTCATATCCATGATTTTTATTAATCTAAAAACCACTCTTTTTTCTAAGCTTCTCCTTGATGGCTTAGTGGTATCACATATTATCTCTATTGCTCATATCCATGATTTCTACTTAATTTGAAAATCACTTTCTTCTTTCTAAGGTTCTCCTTGATGGCCCAATGGTATCACATACATCTTTGCTACTCATATATATGTTTTCTACTTAATCTAAATTTTACTTTCCTTTTTTTAAGCTTCTCTTTGTCATCTATCATCCATTCCCTTTTATGAATTTGTTTTCTTGGCATAGTTTGAATCCCACTCCATTCTCCTCCAAAATATTTCATATAAATGTGAATTCCATGGCCAAAAACTTGTAGATAAGGAAGGGAAACAAGAATGAAAAAATTCCAACACCTAGTTGACCCTTTTCTCCTCTTATCAATCCTTGTTTTCATAGCTCTATATCCCTTAAAAATATTACAACCCCACTAAAATGGTATTTTATGACATGTAGGGTTTTCCTTTATATATTCTTTATTTTTCATGCTATTTTCCACATAACATCCTCCTATCTATAATTTTTTATGATGGTGACTCATACCTCACTAATTTCATTTTTGTGCCTCAAGTCATGCTTTGACTTGGTGTACTATAGTGTTCTCAATATTTCCACATGTAGGGGACATATTAATTCTAAGGAGTTCAAAACACATACTCACATTGCATATATGCCATGTTTGGTAGAGTGTTTTTTGTTCAATTTACATTGTCACTTTTCCTTTCACCATTTTATGCAATTTTTATTTAATTACAAACCCATATAATATTTGTGGTTAAAATTAACCTTTAGTTGTTGATATGTATAGTTTGTGTCACTTTGTTATCGACAAGGTAGATCAATGTACCTATCCACAATGAGCTAAAATGGTTGCCTTTATAAGATGTGATAGAAGTGTTATAAACACATAATAATGTCATGAGACATTCTACAATGACAACACGACATGATGAAAAACCTCTTTTGAAATAAATAAAAACAAAATAATTTTAAAATAATATAAAATAACTCTTAAGTAAATAATGAAATCATAAAAGAATCAAATAACAATACTCCCCATGCTTGATCTTGAATCACTTCTCTTGCTCTCCTATTTCTCCTTATGAAAATCTTCCCTTAGATTTGTTCTAGTACTTGTGCAAAACTTGCAAATGGTAAGTAGAGGGTGGAGATAATTAGTTGTTAAGGTAAAAATGGAGGAGAATGGTCTCTTTTATAGACAACCATTCAAACAGATGACCAAGATCGATCCTCTAGAAGGATTCCAAGATTGACAAATGAGAATCGATGAGAAGGAGGTTACAAAATGAAGGGTCAAGATCAATCTTTAGGGAAGATGCCAAGATCAACAGTGGAGGATTGATGCACCAAAAGGAGGTGGGCTATGAAGGCTATGATGTCGATGGCTATGATGCCCGACGACTATGACACCCGACGACTATGACAAAAATGAAGGATTATGACACATGCGTCTATGATAGAAATAATGGCCATGAACAAGGCATATTTGACCAAAAGGGAGGGATAAATAATTTATTTTAAATTATTTATTTGAAAATGGAGAAAATGGACAAGTGGAAAATACATAATTCATTCGAATTATTTATTTGGAGGAAAATGAAAAGGGGTATTAAATTATTAAATTGACTTAATTATTTAATACAAGAGACACATGGACATTTAAATAATTTTGATAATTATTTAATAATAGATGAATTAAAAGAGGAAGTGAATAATGTATTTAATTATTAGAAAAAGGGGGATATTAGAGACACAATTAATTTATTTAACTGGCTAGGATAGAATAAAGATTAAAGAATTAATTAATTAAATAATTAAAATTGTTTAATTAAATAGAGGAATATGGTTAGGGATAATCAAGTAATTAAAATTATTTAATTATCAGAGAATGATGACCAAGAAAAATGGTGCTCGCAGACTTAGGACATTTTTCAATGTCTACAATATCTACAGTCATATCATTCCAACTCGCCTCTCTATTAAGCACCATTTGTTTTGTGGATGAAAATTAGCCTCATGCTAGTATAAAAATTAATGAACCAGTATTGGAACTCTAAACATGATCTTTTAGGATTGGATTTATTTTTTGTATATTGATAATAAATGTTTTAGCTTCTTGATGCCCCTATTTTAATGTCATTTTTTTCTCCTTTGATGTGTTTTTTTCATTCTCATGATCTATTTGGATTTCAAAGCCTCCTTTTGCAGACGCTACTTTATATATTAATATATTATTGGTGCTAACACCTTTTGCCTTAAAAAAATTAAAAATAAAAGCTAGCTCATGTATGATTAATGGTAGTATTTATAGGAAATATTTTCCTAACTAAAGAAATTTGAATGTGATGAATCATCAAGTAAGAAGATCAAGCAAACAATTACTTGCTAAATGTAGAAGATACCTCTCAATAATGTGATGCATATGCATGAGTTAGCACATACATAATTATAAATATACCTAAGCAATCTTATTATAAGTACATGATAAATCATGGATAAGTATATTAATTCATATTATAATATAATGTAATAACTATCATAGTGAATCAAGGACTCAAGATCCCAAGATCACCTATAAAACTAAAATATCCTTCCACAAGAGAGAAAATAAAGAGAATAAATTTATAATAATAGATGCAAAATGATATTAGATCAAATGTGATCCTATGAAATACTATGGAAAATGCACATATGTGACCTTAGTTATATAAAAAATGTTGAGAGATAGGACAAATCAGGATGATGGCTAGTGTCTTAATACTATGTCATGTGAAAAATAGGGGATAAGATCACATATCCACAAGAAAATTCTAAAAATATTCTTAACCCACTAAGTAAAATGAATGTGTAAATAGGTCCTAAATAAGAACTAGTTAGACAATGTGCCTTGTTCACATGAAAAATGGGGAAACCAAATAGGAAAGACCTATATTCACACCAACACCCCCTATTAAGTGTAACTTAGAAAGAATGATGAAAAATAAAAATGATACAAAGATGAAAGGATGGGTCTCGACTCTGAGGCCATGTTAGGTACCTATCGACCTCCTATAATGATCTTAACAACTAATCCTTTACAACCATGATTCAAAGATTGGACATCTGACCTGAATAGACATCTTAACCATCATGAAGGTACATTTAAATTGTCAACCCAGAGATGTGAACTTGAAATGGGTCAGCACAATATGTTCACTAGGAACTTTCAAGTAGTCACCTTCATTCTATAACTAGGAAAGAATTAATACTAAAAGTAAATTGCATGAAATGAAATAAAGAAAATTTTGAACTTCACTCAATCAAATCTAAACTGAACATGCATAACAGGAATGAAAGTCTAAGTAGAAAACAGGAAACTACTCTGCCCGCCTTGGCTGTAGGAACAGTCACAGAATGGACATCTAGTGGCTGCAGGAATAATCAATGCCAGATTCTTACTAAGTACTAAATAGAAGCTAAATATAATCTATCTAATCTAATGGATTACTCACCAAGTGGCCCCCCTTAGATGAGTATCCTCTAAGACTAATGCAAACATAGATTAAACTTAGATACTCAACTTAGAATCTCATTTCATTCATTGGAAAAATGCAATTACAAAAGAGTGTGTCCGGTATTCTATGCTTATACAATAACTTGGTCATCAAATACCTTTGAGAAGGAGGATCCAAATATTATTTATCATCTAATGGGGCAGTCAACTCCCACTAACTGAGAGGATGCCATTTAGGGAAAGCAAGAAAGAGAGTGGAAGAGCGTTTACGCATACAGGGGAATTCACTCAGACACGCAGGCCCAAACATGGACTCGACCATTGCAATAATGCCCACATTGCTCAATGTCGTAAAATATCAGCATAGGGAAATTGCATGTGGCTGACAAGGGAATCTTCCACCACTATCCTCCAATTGACCATTGTGTGCATCCTCTGCATGAGCAGCTGGTGGTTGCATTTCTTAACTTGGAATTTCCAATGAAGTCTGCATGGAAATTTTAGTACACATAATAAATGTATAGCTAAAATTATCTAAAAGAGCATCCATCAATCACATGCAAGATAATATAGATAGTTCACATATCAAGTCAAATATCATTAAAACTAGCAGAGAGAGAATTAAACCCAATGTCTGAAGGTTTGAAAGAAACTATGTAAAAATGTTAGCATGTAATATGAAATTTCATGATAAATTCAACAAATAGACCATGGATTCTACCCATAATTAACCCAAAAACTAGACTCATCACTCTCCCCAACCTAACGTTTTGCTAGTCCTCCAATAGGGGAAGAGTTATGCTTCAGCTTAGTCATGGCTTTGAAATCTGCAGCTAATAATTGTCCAATGACAGTGTCTTCTACGGGTGAATCAGGGTTCCAGTAGAATCCTCCCAACTAGCTAAGTCTCTTCCATCTTTGGTTTTCCTCTGCAATGTCATATCGGAAGAATCTAAAATTTGGTACAGGCCGCATGAGGATGGGTGGTTTAAAATTTAGTGGAAGCCATTCTCGCCATTGTGATCTCCCAATTTGAATATGCCTTTTATTTCTCTTCAGTGCAAAAACATAGTTATGGATGGAATGTGTCTCAGCTTTTTTTTGCTCATCAGTTAATGTGTTCCATCTCTGAGATAAGTATCTCCTCATAGTATCCTCTTTTGTTGTTTTTTTGACCTCTTATTCACTGTATGCTGCCTCTATCCAAGGCATAATCTTGTTTCCATAGCTCAGTCTCAAGAGTATTCTATTCTAGTCTATGTAAATGATTTTGGGGTTCTTGGATTTAGCTCTAATAGCCAAAGGAGTACTGGATTCCTTCCCCTTATAGGCATTACATTTTTCACCCCAACTAATTTCATTTTGTACCCATGACATAAATTCTCTCAATTGGGCATCCCCCACATAAAGCAGTGGGTTCCAATCTTGGTCTTTACTGTCAGGAAAATTGTGTAAATATAATTCACATAGAAAAATTTTCATTTCCGGGGAGGCAATTCTGTAAGCATTGAAAAATTCCATAGGAGTTTCAATTGAAGGATTCAAACCTAAAATGTGTCTTGATAGCTTAAAGGAGAGATACTTTTCTTTTAGGTATAGGGCATAAAATCTTGGTGGTGCTCTACATGCTACAATTTGTGGCACCAAGGTCCCAATATTTCCCATCCTCTCTTTCAGAGAGGCAATCTCCTGATTCTTGTCCTCAATGATCTCATCCTTCTCTTCAATTTCCTTTTTCAGTATCTTCTTCTCCTTCTTCCATTCTTCCTCCCTTCTGTGTATCCTTTTCCACAAATTTAAAAATGTTACATGAACTGTAAAACCAAGGGGATTATGGACTCCAACCAATATCTTTGTTGATGCTCCATATAGTACCAATTGCATTGATTCAGGCAGTCCAAAAGGTTCTGATCGTGGGGGTACACTTTCTTCTTCCACTTCCTACTACATGGCTTCTTCTTCCTATTCTTGCAGTTGCTGCAAGAACTCTTATTCTTGCTACAGGAGCTCTTGATTTTGTCATAGGAGTTCTTGATTTTTTCATGTTCTTAGGTCTCTACTTCTTTTGCAATGGCAACAAGGTCTGCCAAGGTCATTTTTGTTGCTTCTTCAAATACATCCTTTTTTTTAACAGTTTCCTACCCCATTGGGGCCTCAACACTCTCATGTGATGTCCTTTTATGCCTAGGGCTTTTTATTGAATGCATATCAATAACAGGTGTTGATTTCTCAGAAGGGATCTCATTTTTTCCTTTTGTTGTACGATGAATAGTTCCAACCTTTCTCTTTCTAGTACTTGGCACCTTCTTATCTTCAGACTGGGCTTTGGATTTTCCTTTTCCTTTTTCTTCTTGTGCCCTTCTTTTTTGGGCCCTAGTTCTCAACAGGGTCCCAAGTGGGACATCATCGTCAGAATTTGAGGAAGAAATTTTTCTTCCAGAGAGCTCAGTTTCTGAGGAACTAATTTCTATAGTTCCTTTTTCTATAGGAGAAGTCATATCAGCACCAGAGGTCAAAGCATTAGGGGTGCTTCGATTGTGCTTAATTTTCCGCCAGACCTACATGCTCGAGATGAAACCCTAGGTTGCAACTGCTCAGGTTTGAACTAATCAATTTGTACAAAATCCTCCTAGGACATTCTAGGTGTAGCATCATGCAAAGATTTTACAACCAATAATTTAATTAGACAATGATGTGAAATAAAGTTATCCCTACCTTTTTGAGTTTTTGTTGCCATGATGGAGAAAAGGTTGTATAGGATATTGGGTGCGTTCATCCTCCTTCCATGCCTCATATGAATCAAAAATTTGAAATGCACCGAATGTAGGTTCGACAGTCGACCCTCACAAGTGATATATATAATGATGTAGATAGCTTCCTGATTCCATGGTTCAAGCAAAGAGAGTCTCTTAGCACCTTGTTTGTCAATAGTGATGGGGGGATCACCATGCACTATGAATATAGCCCTGGCTGACCTAGCATCTCTCAAAACAGGGTAAGGTTCACCATCGGATGACAACCATGTTATCTTCACAATTCATTCCTCTATTGTGACAACCTCAAGCCCTTTCACTATGTATTTTCCATCTAAGAATGTCTAAGAAAAATCCAATGCAATCCCTTCATCGAAACCGTCCAGTTTCAAAAAAATAATCCATCTAGCCACAATTTTGAAATGCTACCAGACACTATGCATCCTCCAACAAAGTGTCATGAACTAAGGGCTCATTTTGGATGAGTCTTCCTCCCATTTTCTATAACCAATCTGTTACTCTACAAGATTTCCTTCTGTGATTCTCGTTTGTAATAAAATTCCTTCTTGCACACCTACTAGCTGAATTGTCAGCAAAATTCCTTTACTCTGTTTTGATCAATTAGCATTTACATTTGAGGATTATGACAGGGCAATAAATGGTAATAAAGGAATAAAAGGAAATGGTGGTGGCAGTCTAGTGTCACATCAGATCATATATGAAATTTCAAATCAGCTCGGCCAGGTCATGGACTGACATATGGTAATAAATTCACATCTTTCGTACCCCTCCCCCCAACCTAAATTTGGACATGTGTCAACACATGTGAAATGGTGGTAGTGATTTGATAGGGGGAGTATATGAACATCCATACTAATGTACAACAATTAAATGAAATGCTCTAAAAGATAATTAAAATTGAAATTAATGTGCACATACTTGAGGGTGTACAAACATGATGGCGTAGAGGATTTATTGCAACGATCTCAGAGAAAGTGTCACTTTCCTTTTTAATAAATAATTGAGCAATTAATGATGAGGTGAAATGGAGCGAGGTGGAATGAAGTGATGGAAGAGAGAGAAAGGTGGTATGGATGGATGGATGGGAGGATGGGTGGAGAAATGGACTTCTACAAAAGTAGAAGTCTTTATTATGACAAGTACGTACCTTAGTCAATTGGAAGGAAGGACACTAGGTCCACCGCCTTCAGCTACAGGAACTGTGCTCAGGAGTTGCATGCTGGATAAACTATTGCAAGAACTCTTCTTTGGAAGCTGGTTTATGATATAATCAGATACGGTGCCCATTGATTAGTAATTTGAATTTGACAGGGTCAATGGTGGTGAACTACACAACTCCATTAGGAAATACCTTAACAACTTCATATGGACCTAGCCATCTTGTCTGCAATTTTCCTGCATTATCTTGATACCATGTCATAAAGCAATGCCTAGTCACCTAGGTGAAATTTATTTTCTTTGATAAATTTATCATGCCATTTGACTCTTTGATTCTGCACTACTTCAGTATGATGCAGGGCTGATTTCCTCATCTCATCCAATGCATTCAGCTGCATGATCCTTTCTTTTGTTCCTCAAAAATTTCCATTCCTAATTCAATTGTAGTTCTGAGAGTCTTGTGCTTGAACTCAATGGGCATCATGGTTGTCTTCCCATACAATAGCTCAAAGGGGGTGAAGCATGTGGTTTTCATCCAGGTGGTTCTATAAGCTCAAACTGCTTCTAATAATCTATTTGCCCAATCTTTTCTATGAACATGCAATATTTTGGTTAGGATGCCCTCAATCTCTTTATTTGTCACCTCAACTTGTCCATTTTCTTGAGGGTGATATGGAGTAGAATTTTTGTGCCTTATGTTGTATTCATTAACTAATGTTGTAACAAGTGTTAAGGTAAATTGAGCTCCTTGATCAGTTACTATTTCTCTATGCACTCCATACACTGTAAATATTTCTTCATAAAGAAATTTTACAACTTTGTTGTCTCTAGCATGTTTCATGGTTTTGACTTCTACCCACTTAGTTACATAATCAGTGCATACCAGAATATAAGACTTACTGTTAGATGGTGGATCAATAGGCCCCACAAAATCCATTCCCCGATTGTCAAAGGGAGTAACCACTATTTGGGGACAGAGTGGCATCTCATTTGACTTTGTTGGCCTACCCATCCTTTGGTATCTGTTGCATTTCCTTGTATATCTTCCTGCATCTTTGTGGAGTGTAGGCCAATAGTATCTTGTGTTCAAGATTTTCATTGTTGTCCTCTTGGCTGCAGAGTGTCATCCACATGGTTCATCATGGCATGCATGTAGAATATCATAGGTCTCATCTTCCCTCACACACCTTCTCATTACATGATCTGGTCCAGTATAAAAAGGCATCCAGCTATCCATGAAAAAGGGAAATATTTCTCAATCAACACTCTTCTCTCTCTTGGAGAGAAGTGAGGGGGAACTCTCCCTGCTACAAGGTAATTGACTATGTCAACATACCAAGGTGTATGCACACTAATGGAGAATATATGCTCATTAGGGAAGGAGTCATCTATGGCTCGACTATCTTCTAATGTGGTCAGCCTTGAAATAAAATCTGCAACAACATTGGCCTTCCTTGGTTTGTCCATAATAGTTATGTCAAACTCCTGCATCAACAACAACCATCTGGCCAACCTTTTTGAGATTAGAGGTTTTTTCATAAGGTATCTAATGGCTACATGATCAGTGTGTACAAAGATCTGGTAACCTGCTATATAATGCCTAAATTTATTCAAGGCATAGATCACTGCCAACATCTCTTTCTCTATTACCGTGTAATTGAATTCAACCCCTTGCAAGTTTTTGCTGATAAAATAAATGGCATTTTCAATAGATCCTTATTTTTGTCTTAGGACTTCTCCTATGGCATAATCTAAGGCATTAGTATGGATGTGAAATGGAATTTCCCAATTAGGTCCCTTAAATACAGGAGCATGAGTCAAAGTTGTCTTTAAATTAGAAAATGTTTGATCAGAACCTTTTGTCCATTAAAAATCGACATCTTTAGTTAGGAAACTATACAATGGTGTTGATATCTTGATGAAATATTTGATAAAATTCCAATAATATCATGCATGACCTAGAAAAATCCTAACATCCTTTTGTTTTGTAGGTGTGGGAAGATTAGCAATTACCTCAATTTTTGCAGGGTCAACCTGAATACCGTGGTGTAAAATATAGTGGCCAAGTACTAATCCCTCTTGCATCATCATGAAGAATTTATCACTATTTAGAGATGGATTATGGTCTTCACATCTCTATAAAACTTTCTTCAAATTTTCCAATGCTTCATCAAAATTTGCACCTTAGGTAGTAAAATTATCCATATAGATCTCCATGCAGTCAAGGGAGATGTCTGAAAATATGTTGATGACTACTCTCTAAAAAGTTGATGGTGCATTGCATAAGCCAAAGGGGAGTACTGAATAGGCATATGTACCCCATGGAAATGTGAATGTAGTCTTCTCTTGGTCTTCTGGTGCAATTTGAATCTGATTGTAACCACTAAATCCATCAAGAAAAAGAGAAGTACTATTTTACTGCAAGAGAGTCTAGGACTTGATCTACAAAAGGAAAGGGGAAATGGTCCTTCTTAGTAGCAGCATTGAGTTCCCTATAGTCGACACAAACTAGCCATTTTCCTCCTTTTTTAGGAACAATCACCAATGGAGACACCCATTGGCTGTCTAAAATTGGGTAGATAAATCCTGCATCTAATAGCTTTTGCAACTCTATTTTGACAATCTTTCTTAATGCAGGGTTGATTCTTCATTGTGGATGCCTTACATGTGTACAATCATCTTTGATATATATCCTATGAGTGTAGAGATTTGGATTGAGTCCCTCCATATCATGGTAATCCCAGGAAAATGCTTTTTGATGGGCTTTCAACAAATTTTCCAGTGTCAACTGTTGTCCTTCACTCAATTTACTATTGATATTCAAACACTTTCCTTCAGACACCTATACTTGTGTAACTAACTCGATCATAGTTTCTTCATTAATACAAGGTACCTTAAGTTCATGTGGTAGCATTGGGTGGAACATACCTATTACTACAGGAAGTTTGGTTGCTGCAAGAGTGGCTATAGGAAGTTAGTTCACAGAGACAATGGTTGTAGAAGAGTTGTTGTAGGAAGTCTATCTGCAGGAACAATGGCTGCAGGAATATCAGGCATAACTGACAGAAGTGTTTTTATGAGGTCTGCAGAACCAGACACATTAGGGGGTGATGCTTCCTCTATCTAACAATGGTTTTGAATGATACTAGATAACAATTCATCTTCATCTTGAAGTTGTAGGAAAGGACTTATTCCTAGCATCATGAACTATGCCACAAAGTTGACGTCTCCGGTCTCTTCACCAACATGTGGCCATACAGAGCTATCCTCATCATGTGATGGTCGAGAAGGGTGATAAAGAACAAGCTTTTTAGTGTTCCTACCATCAAAAATGGTCATATATCATTTGACCAACATCCAATATAAGTGTCTGTAGTTTCTAGCCATGGTCGACCAAGGATAATGGTATACCCACCAAGTGTAGCTTTGGGAGAAAGAACCATAAAGTCAGCAGGATACTCCCAAGAGTCTAGAATCACCACAAGGTCTTCTACTATGCCATCAGGCTTAACTGTGGAACCATCAGCAAGCTATAGGACAGTAGGAGTGGATCTCATATTTTCAATATTTAGTTGTTGTAGGATGTATTTAGTCATCGCATTGATTGTTGCATCCAAGTCAATCAAGGCATTCTTTATGTTTATCCCATTTATAATGAATTTAACTATAGGACTACCTAGATCATTGTACTTGGGGATAGTTACTTTTCTAAGCATGATGTCAACAAGCTACCCCACTACATGAACTGTAGCTGGGTCCTTCTTTTTCTTGCCTGATTTCTTGAGGTATGCTTCCTTAATTTATTTTCCATAGATAGAGACATATTTTATGGCTTGGAATAGGGGTATCTGGACACATATGTTCTTTAGCTAATCTAGAATATCAAAAGTGGTTTCCTCCTTATCTTCATTTTGCTTGGCCACTTCCAATATTTGGGGGATTGGTGGATCTTATGTTGTTTGCTTGGCTAGAGTTGGTTTAGGATTTTGAGGTGCACAAGGATGAATGGGATCAGTTAGAGATTCTTCTTTCTCTTCCATAGGAAGCTCAGTGATAATGGGGGTGGAAGGAGCTGATAGGGTTGTTCCTAAATGTATATGTATGTCACTTAAACTCACAACATATGCAAGAAATTGATTTGTATTGGTAGAATGTTTAGGTTGCTTCTATGGTTTATTATTTGGGTTGGGTGTGGGTATATTTGCAGTTGGATTAGCAGGATGAGACATTATAATAGGTTGTTGGGGTTGAGAGGATGGTTGCATGTAGCTGGTTGTTTGATTTGGCCATTGATGACCACCTCTCCATTGAGATGTTTGTTTCCAAATTCCTGGTGGTGGTTGCCAAGGTCCTTGATACTATTGCTAATTACCTTGAGGTTGTTGCCACTAAGGTGATGAATTTTGATAGTTGGACCAAGTATTTGGAGGGTTACCCCAAGACTGTGATGGATATCCTCCATAGTTGGATGGACAGGGTTGTTGCCACTAGTTACCAGATGAATAATAATTAAAATATGGTCCAAAAAAAGATAATGGATCTGGTGGCATACCTTGTCTTGAAGCCCATGGCATTTTGTGTGTAACAAAGTAGACTTGGTCTTCCTTAGTCTGGATTGGTTTGAACTCCGGTGGAATCTGTTTACTATCAATGTTAGCTATCACCTTGCATATGCAGTCCCTCTTATTTTGTCTAAAATGAGGAAAACATTTCAGCATTACCTCTGTCTCCTCATGTTTCTTCTTAGCTTGAAGTGTATCCAGATGAGTAGCTAGATTGTTGATTATATCCTACTTGAAATCTACCAATAAATTAGTAATCTCCATCCTTGAGACTCCACTATTGGATGAATTACCAATAGAGGATTGGTAGGCTCCTCCTTTCTTTGAAGCTTCCCTAGAATAGCTCTGGCATATCTTCTTGATACCCTCCCAAGGGACTTGAGTGATAGCTCCTCCTACCATCAGGTCCAAGGCATCAATGCAACTTTCACTAATTCCTCCCAGGAAAATAAAATTTTGTGAGTCTTCATTGAGTGTATGATGTGGAGATTTATGTAGATAAAACAAAAACCTTGAAATGAAATCCTCCAGGCTCTCATCCTCTTTTTGTTGCATTCTGAAAATGTCACCTCCTCTCATATCACTACCCCTGCAATACTCCTTATATTTTTCAAGGAACTTTGTCTTCATATCTTCCCAAGTTTGCACAGTGTTTCTACCAAGGCCCATAAACCATCTTAAAGTAGCTTCTTTCAAAGTGGTAGGAAATAGCTTAATTATGTGGGCATCAGTGGTATAGTCATAGCTTTTGCAGAGTATATGAAATTCAAACAAGAATGTATCAGGGTCTTCTGTGATAAGTCCATAAAACCTAGGAAGGACTAAAGCAGGGATATTCTTGAGGTTATCTACTTCATTCTATTTAGCAATGGGAAAAGGAAAACTTGGTTGGTTCTGCCCGTTAGGCCTGTCTCCATTTGCATCAGCCATGCCTACTTGATGAAATTATAGAAAAGGTTCTTCAGCAGGGTTCTAATCTTCAAGGGAAACTTTAGAACTAGTCAAGTCAAGGAATATATCAGCATAGGGTTGTGGTTGTTCTTCATTTCTAGGCATATTTGGAAGCTCTACTAGCTGAAATGGTTTTGGATTATTAGGAAGAAATCTCCCATAAGCATCCCTTCTTATTTTATGTATGCGATATCAATTCAGTATCAACCAACTCACACAAAGAATGGGTGAGAAAGAATTGTGGGTCATAACTTCTAACACTAAGAGAAAACTCCAGAAATACTATAGTAGAAAAACTATCAATGACTTCAAAGGACTCCCTAGTTTGACACCATCCCCGACAACGATGCCAAAAATGTCGGCCTCCTACAATGATCTTAACAACCAAGCCTTTACAACCATGATTTAGAGATTTGACATTTGACCTAAATATCCATCTTAACCATCATAAAGGTACATTTAAATTGTCAACCCAGGGACGTAAAATTGAAATGGGTCAGCACAGTATGTGCACTAGGAACTTCAAAGTAGTCACCTTCATTCTACAACTAGGAAAGAATTAATACTGAAAGTAAATTACATGAAAGGAAATAAATCAAATGTTGAACTTCACTCAATTAAATCTAAACTAAACATGCATAACATGAATTAAAATCTTAGCAGGAAATAGGAAACTGCTCTTGTAATGCCTCGCCATGTGAACCCCAAAGGACAAAAAATACCACACAATTTTTATACAATCACATGTAAAGCAGTTATACAATTACAATACCAACTACATCCTCTAGGGTACACGAGATGACTTTATAAAAACCTAAAATAATACCATAATGATAATGAATGAATTCCAAGATTACATTATAAACCATCCATTCATGAAATTGCATAAATGAGAATTATCGAAAAATGACACATAATCAAGAGAATATAAACATAGATACATTACAATGATCAAATTAGATTATACAAATACATTGATAATCATAATTTGTATTTATTTTAATATTACATATGCACAACCATGCTTCCCAACACATAGCGGGAATAATACATTGATACAAGAGAAATACATAAATGGACATGGTATAACTGAAATGTGGTGAAGCTTTGGATTCTTTGCAATGACACAAACTTCACGCTTCACAAACACTAACTGGGAACCCAATGGGGTGCATAGCACGTTCCACCTGACCATGTGAGTCTAAAGACCCACCTCCCATGCTAGGAGTTGACAAGAAAGACCCTCAACCAAAACAGTCAAGTGAACAATGGCTAAAAAGACTCCATGAAAAAAGAAACATCAAACACAAGAACATTCGCTTCCAGAGGTACAAGAACAACGAGGGGGAAACAACAAACACACAAGGTTGCTAGAGGGTGGAGTGTCGTCACATAGGCTTGATATGGGCTACCCAATGTGTATCTTCATAGGTTATCGACCCCCTACTAACAACAAAATAATTGTAATCACAAACAAGAAAGTCAACTTGCAAAAAATATCCAGGCCAAAAAGTAAATACATCAAGTGAGGCATGCACCATCTCACGCTAGAATTCCATAAATAAGCAACTTCCAAGTGCAAGGATAAACCCACCAAAATCAAAACGAGCATAAGAGAAACCATTCACAAAACCAAAACGGAAACCAACTATGAAGCAATATATTATTTTCCCTCCTCTGGAAGCCCAAGAAGAATGACTAACCATAAAAAACCCACAAACGAGGATAAAACGAAGCAACATGGTTCCAACACAAAAATTTGACATATAAAATCCCCTCAAGACAAAATCAACTCAAGAGGAAAACCCAACAATTTGGAATCATCAAAACATACTTAACTCCCACTAACATATTCAAGGTACAAGATATCAAGGAACACTCACATAATCACTAACTTACTCGACTAATTTATAACAAGAACTCAAGTATCCAACATATTCATGAAATCAACAAATCATCTAATACATGATTATAAACAAAACCACTTTTAAAAGGATAATCCACTAACTTCTTAAATAAACCCTTCATTTATACATTTAATTTATCAAATATAATCATTTATTTAAAGAGACCAAAATATTCTTTTCTAACATTTAACTACACAAGCCCCTTGATCAATAAGAGAAAAACATAAAATATTGTCATATAAATTTCTTCAAATTTGGACTTTCCCTAAGCAAGCCTAAATACCCCTCTAAAAATAATTATCTATCCAATTTTATTAGATAATATAATTAACCAATGAATAAGTGGCAAGTTATTAAAAGGAAAAGATCTTACTATCTCAAGCTCTATCTATAACGTCGATTTCCTTTATGAAATAAAACACAATTTTAGAGAAATACAATATTTAATTAGCAAAATTTCAAACTTTGTTTATGCTACTAACTCCCTTATAATACTATTTGCCTTAAGCTATCAAATTAGATCTATTTTGTTAAATAATGCTTTAATCTTTTTTAGAATACTCTTTAAAGTAATTAAGTAGCACTATTTTTTTTCCTTCTCATTTATCCACCTATACAGAATCACTTAAATGAAGCAATATACGAAAGTTTGTCCACAATGTAGATCCCTTCCATTTTATTTTAAAAAAAAAAGAACTTAAATATTTAAAGCAAGTACTCAGTTAAGCAACACTAACAGGAGGTCTATTTATAACGACAAATCTCTTAGTCATCTAAATATACTTAAATTAATTCATTTTCTTAGTACTCCATTTTCTAATTTATTCACCAACGAGTCACTTGTTACAAAATAATTATATTCCCTTCCTAATCTATTTTTCCTACAAAATCAAATATTCTTAAGACAACAATATCACTTAACAAAAGAAACACATTAAAACCCTCTTATTAGTTGCAAATACTAAATATAGATGTTCAAATGTTTAAGAATACTGATGGATAATTACTAAGGCAACCTTGACACGCAAAAATTTACTTTTCATTTATTCTAATCTAACTATTTCACATATAGACTATCTAATTGTTTTTAAAATACACTAAGCAATCATTATTTAGTCTCTAAACACAAATATTTTATTTACCTTAATAAGTAATTTTTAAAATATTAATAGTGATTGTCTTTTATAATTAATAAATTAATAAATATTCTATTTATCTTAAGAATTAATTTAAAATAATAATAGTGACTTTCTTTTATAATTAATAAATTATTCCATTCATTTATATATTTACTTTTTTTATTTAAAGAAAGAACCTAAAGTAAGGAAGAGAATATCTTTTCTTTATATAAATAGTACTTAACTTTAGGAAGAAAACCAAAATGATAAAAGGTAAATCTCTTTTAACATATAAAGTAGATATAAATCTTAACCTTTTTACATACTTTTATTTAGAATTTTTTATTTTGGCTTCTAACTTTTAAATGGCGTTGTAATCCTAATTTAATAACTTATAGATAAAATACGCTTATATAAATTAACCTTAATAAATATCATAACTTAAATTTATAACTTTTAATTAAAATAAAATAATTTAAATCTTTTTCCTTCAAATAATTTAGGTGTGTGCACTAATAACATGGCTGAAATGGAGGCTCTGTGGCTTAGTTTGCAACTATGTGTACATAATGGCATCAATACAGTTGAAATAGAAAGGGACTCAATGCTCTGTATCTAGGCAATAACATTAGGGAGCTCCCAAAATTGGCGAATCAATGATTGGATTGCACCAATAAAATAATTATTAGGGAAGATAGAATATTATTCTCCATCGCATGTGTACAGAGAGGCAAATAAGGCTGTGGACTTTTTGGAAAAATCGGGAGTGGTTCAATCAGAAAAAGTTGTCACGGGTTCTACAACAGTACATTGGTCAAGCTTGCAAGATGTGATCTCAAAAGATATGACAAGGTGTCGAGCTAGTACCATGGGCTCATGAATCTGAAGACAAGGAGGATTCAGTACCGCGGAGCATGAGAGAAAATATTTAATTAGGATTTGGGGCATAGATTGTTCGATGAGTATTTGGCATGCTATGGTTTTATGGGGAAACCCTTGTGGTTATTTAATGTAGGGAAACCTATTCAGTTACTTAGAACTTGAAGATACAGAGAGCTAGTCACCGAGCCAAATTGGGGTTTCACTTCGGTCTACACTTCCAGTGCGCTAAGGAATCCTTAACTATGTAGTGCTAGAGACTCTTCAAAATACAAAATCCGACAGTGAGGAAGGCAATCGAGGACTTTGGTCGCAGCAGTATTGAACTTGAACCAACACTGGTGTGATGGAAAGATATATGAAATAGTGATCGGTGCCCTGTAGATGTCACTGAATCTAGAGAAAAAGTGGTAGTGTGACTAGATGGGTTCGTGGAACTGATTGATTCCCAAGCGGTCGCTAGTGCCATTTTGGAGCTAAAACTGGATGGGTGGTGTTGATGTTTTAAAATGCAAGCCAACTAGGCTTTGAAATTCTCTAAGAGGTAGCCAACCTCTATATTAAAGAACCACATAGGATAGTGGCCAACTGACAGGAAATGGAATGGATAGACATTTCCCCTGCACTTGAGGCTCTGTAAGACCTAGGGGGGTAACCCTTTAGCAACATCAAACAATCTAGACACACAAGTAACAGGATATTGCTTAACAGATTATGTTCTCACATAATTGTTGAGGAACCTAAAATATCACTCAAAATTGGCTAACACCTTGAGTAAATTTCACTAATCAGCATGGAGAACATGACAAACAGAACTCAACAAAACAGATTAGAAATGGTTTTTTGATTCAAAGAGTTGGGACCAAACTGAAAACAATAGAAACATGATAATGGACTAGTGTCATAAAAATGGGCTATGGAGTCATATAACTATCATTCATATTTGAGTGTTGAACATTCTCTGAAGGTCTTGCAAATGTTGTCACATTATGACAACCAGACTACTGAAGCTTTCTCTGATAACTCTTCTTATAAATCCACCTGAAACATAACACTCCTATAACTTTTGTCAAAGCAATTACACTATCCCTGAACAATAGGCAATAATAAAAGCAACTTGTGCTTTTATTAAAGCAATTACACCATTCATAGAATAGAAGGTAACAAAAAATGTAGCTCAAATGCAGCAAATGTTCATGAAAAGACTCAGATAAATTTATTATTGAATCCAAAATAGCATTACAATTCAGCCATGGAGACAATTATCAGCAAAAATAAACATAACAGAACAATTTAGAACACACACTTTCAGATTAAAATGACTAACAATCATATTTCCCCCTAGCTTTACAATCTATCCATAACTTCTACCTGACTTGCAAAGCTTTCAGAAATTGGAACCCATACAATTGAGAAGAGAAAAGGAGATATAGAAGAAGAGAAGCAAACAAGAGCAGCCCTAAATTTGATCTACAATTGCCATCTAGAAGCTCCATTCCTGTTGATCAAACTGAAAAAAATCTCACCACTCTCTTCCTTTGTAGCAACAAACTTATTCTCTCAAAATTGCCTTTGCTCATCATTGCCTTGCAACTGAAATCTACCCATGTGGGGAATTTCATCATTTCACCCAGCTACTGGAAAAAACCTCTTTCCAGTGCAAAATTTTGTTTCAGCTCTCTTTACTTGTTGCACATTATACTTCTCCAAATATTAAAGTTTTGCAACTTCAATATTTATCCCTTTTTACTTTATTTCTATTCCCCAGCAAAGAGAATGTTCCACATTAAAATTCTCCCAAATACAAAATGAATATAAAATTCATTTTACTTGCTGCAGCCATACTTTGTAATTTTATTTCCAGCACATGATACATGTTTATAAAGTGAATAAATTCTCTTTATAAAATACCCACAATGAATATTTAATCCACTCTCCATTTAAAAATATTTCATGTACATAAAGAATTTTAACGGTTAAAACTTTACCTCACACCTCCTTTAATACTTGAAATGTTTTATCTAAAAAATTTGCTCAATATTTAAATATTGCATGGGCATATTGTTTTCACCTTTGCACACTTAATAAATTACTCCCCATAAAATAAAAATTCACACCCCAACATAAAATATTCTTATTTTTATAAATGAACAAATATTTTGTTCAACTATTTTATTGGGCCCCATTTTACTTTACCTTGCTCAATTCAATTTTTTGAAAATATTTGAGAAGGCACTTTGCACTGTATTTGGGTAAAATTAATTTACCCATACTTTATACTCACTTTCCCATTAAATATTTTCCTCACCAGTGCACGAGACATTACCTAGGCCCACACCTTAATGTACTCTCATACATTCTTGCCAACCTCGCAGTTATTTTGATGGCGTTACCAAAATCTCGCGAGGCTTGCAAGGATTTCCCTAATCCATTTTCTATGCATCTGCTCACATGCTCTGCATTTGGCTTCCCCTTTCACAAAATTCCCGAGCCTCTATGCTTCCTTCCAGGCACCCTCCATCGAGCTCCCTCCTGTCGCACCCAACAACCTGGTCTTCTCCTCACCAGGCGCATGCCATTTTCTTTGTCTGGTCACGCACCATACTTCTAATGGATGTTTGTACCCTTCTTCAAGCCACGCCACTTAGTGGTTCCATTCCCTGTGCTCTAGTGTGCGCGCCACACCCAATCCACTGGTTGGTTGCACCATGCCCTGCCAATGGCAGTTGCTTGAAGGTTACTAATGCCTTCTCAAAAGCCTATTATGTGTGTACTCTACCATCATGGCATTTCCTAAGACCACACACCTGCACCCAAGATTCCTCTCCAATGCGTGGGCTTCCTCTTCCATATGTTGTTCGTGCCCAACCAATACTCCCCATTTGCATTCGTTGATTGTTACAAGGGACATGAATAAAAATAAGACCATTTAATTTATATTTTGCCTGACTGCTTGTGTATGGTTGTGTGCGACTCTTGTCTAGTTTGATGGCTTCACTTCTTTCATCTTGGTACCTTCTCCCTTCGTGAGTATGCAACAAGTAAGGCAATCATCATTGCATTTATCTGAGGCACTAATTGTTCATTGTGCCTTGATGGATATCCATTCCATGTCTCTTTTTAATGAGAAAAGGTTGCTCAATTCACAACACAAACCCTCTTCAATCCATGCATTTACTTATAATCTTTTGAAGCTTTATCAACAAACACATTCCTTATGTAGCCTTCAATGATGGCGCCGCTCACTGCAAATTCTTCATGCAAATGGTAATGGCGCTCTATCAAGACTTCATCTTTTATGTCTTGGAAGATCTCTCTTTGCCTTTTGATTCATTTGCATTTCAAGTGCTGGCTATCACACATGGTTTTTGTTATATCATACACAATGAAATGCTTCAAACAACTGCTTTCTCCTTAAAGCGCAGAGCATGTATGCTGAAATCCATAGTCCTAAGTTGGATATCTATATCCTTCTCAAATAATTCATGTTCCATTGGGCATATTATTCTGTATTGCACAATATAAAATAGAGTATCCTCTACCACCCAATATTACTGTTCCAAGAATCTCAACCTTTTAGTATCATAGAGTTGCTTCACACCATCAAGCAAGATTAGAAGTGTTATGACTTTCTTCATGGTAATTCAAATGGACATCACTGTCCCCTCCCATGTAAACAACTTGAACAACATTTACTAACATATCAACTGGATCATTCTCACTACAAGACAACCATTAGATTTTTGTTTTACCTCTTCAGGTGAGCAACATTCTTGAAGTAATTGACATACTACAACAATTCCAATTTCACAATTGTGCAAAACATGTTGCATCCCCA
This sequence comes from Sequoiadendron giganteum, assembly GCA_007115665.2. Classification (NCBI taxonomy): domain Eukaryota; kingdom Viridiplantae; phylum Streptophyta; class Pinopsida; order Cupressales; family Cupressaceae; genus Sequoiadendron; species Sequoiadendron giganteum. Next base: position 113,833,658 of record CM021109.1, read on the forward strand.
TGTGGGCCCGGCTAATTTTTTTTCATTTTCAAACAATTTTTACCCTCAAATTGACTTGATACAACTTTTGAACATTCCTAAGATGAAAAAATGAACTGGGTTATGATTAAAAAAAAAATCAGGCACTTTTGCAAAATGGTCAAAATAGGCCAGGTTGACTTTGGAATCGCCTTTGAAAATTGATCGAATGACCTCCCGAAACCATAAAAAATTGTAGACATGTAATCATTTGACCCGAGAATGCAGTACACCAAACGTCTCAGAAAAAGGAGTGACGAGGTGGAAAATATTAATTGGCAAAGTCGCTCAGTTGAACCTTTCTAAAACAATAGCCTATTCAGAACCAATTAAAACTGATCCAAATGTCACTTTGCAAAACTAGAAAATCAACTCTTGACAAGCTGCCACTGGACACAGTGGAACATTCAGGTACCCTGAGCACATGTGCAAAATAAATTTCTTGAATCATCACCAGTTAAAAGATATTGACGCTCAAAGTTCACCTTTCTGAAATGCTGTCAGGAAAGCAGATACAAAACAGAACAAATTGCATTCGATTTTGATTTGTTAAAAATAGAAAATCAGATCACGAGACTCTGAAAACTAACATGTGAGATCATTTAGGTATGGAGAATATGGAACAAAATTCATTTTTTCATGACAGTCAGTTGGTTGCGAAATCCAAGCTCAAATAGGAGGCCGTTTCGCAAAACTGACAATCTGCAAACAACAGAACAGTGTCAAAACCCTCCAGCTTCACTTTTCGAAACTTTGTCAAAACTTATTGTGGGAAGATGAAAAATGACACACAAATTCACATATGTCAACAAAATATGTTTGCAAATGGGTTTTGCACGACAATCAACAGACTTTAAATTACAAGCCTCTAAAGTGGGTTACTCAGACTGATTCTTTAGGTGCACTTCTGAAAGTGCAGAAGCAAAATTTTGAAATGGGCATCTCAAATTTGCAAAATTTTAGAGTGCCATCAGATGGGTAAGCTTTCTAGGCATATACTTTGACCCTGCAACAATGGGGGATGGGGATGATGGTGATGAAGAACATGAAGGGGAGGATTCTCAGGCACTTCAGGATCAATGCATGGGAGGTTTTTCGTACTGGAGTCAAGAATGCAAACTTGGAGGCATTTGCTAGATTTATTGACTCCAGAAGCTCATGGCTCGAGGAAGGGAGTCTAAGAAGGTTAGTAAGGCTAGGAGGCCTTCTGACAATCATTTACTAGCTTTAGGAGTGATATTAGCTAGGGATACCACTTTGCAGTCTAAGTTTGTAATCAGGCATTCAAATGCCCTTGTCTGAATGTACATGGGACCTACCCCCTTTGGTAGTACTCACCTATAAAAAAATAAAAATTTAAATATTTATCCTTAATTAAACTCTATCTTCCTAACTAGTAATACGATGTTTTGCAAAGACATAATTCCTTTGTTTAATTAAATCATTTCTATTAACTAACTAGGTTATATATATACTCTTCTTTTAAATTTAACAAATTTAACTATTCCTTTCTAACAATTATCCAAAAATAAATATAAATATATAAATTTACACTTATATATATATACTTACATATACATATACTCATATATATTGATATATTTATTCATATAATTTTTTCCTCATAAAGATGTCAATATAAAACACAAATATAATAACATAAATCTATTTTAACTAAAGTGTCCATATAAACAAGTTTCATATTCTCTCTATATATATATATTTCACAGAATTAATTACATTTAACCGAATTAAATAAACAACCCTAGGTTTAAAACTAACAAAATACTTATTTATAAAACACCACACATATACATATAAGAATGGTTATTTTATATTAATTTAAAATGCTAGCAAACCAAATTCATTTCCACTGAAATAAACAAAGAATAATAATTAATCAATTACATTTTATACACCAATTTCACTTAAGCTAATACAACAATTTATAGCTTTATATTCACATATATATATTTTATAAATGAACGGAGGAGATAATGTATGACTAAGTAACCATTTTAAATCTTATATGTTAAAACCTATTGTTGTGATTAAAAGAATTAGCACATAATAAAATAGAGCATAATAAATGCTTACATTTTCAATGAAATAATACGCATATATGTTTACAAATTGTAGCAATGATCCAGATTTACACACATACATCTGCTTGTTTATAAAATATATATATATATCCATGTTTTAAAATAAATATAAAATTAAAGCTAAATGAAACCCCCAAGCAAAGACTATATATATGTGTATTAAATTCTTTAGAAAAAGAAACAACACAACTGAACACTAATACCTAGAAAATGAAGCTTGAAGGTGGTGACGGAGTTGAGTCAAACACTATTTTACTAGAGCCTGTAGAGTGAAAACTAATTTTCTCTTTGACAATTCCCCGAATGATCATTTTCACCGCATTCCCCCAAAATACATTAAAGATGAGTTCTAAATTTTTTCGATAACAAACAAAATAGATGGCAAATTCCTAAATTCTTTTCCTCCACCCGTCAATTCACTTGTCACCTATTTTACCACCTGGAGGGTAATCTTTACATTTAGTAAAATTAGAAACCTAACTCCACTACTAAATTTAATAAATCATATTGCTACCGAAATAAGATTCACCCTTTATTTTAATATTTTACCCATTAACAATATGTCATACTTTTTTTTTAATTAAATAAATCACTACGGTTACGTAAATCTTTTACTTATATATATTTTTTGAATTTTATCATTTCAAATATAATACTTTATTAAATACCTCTCATCAAAATACTTTAAATTTAAAATAAACTTTATTAATAAGTGGATTATTAATCCACTATATTAAATTTGAAAATAAACATTATTTATAAATACCAATTTATGTTTTATTTAAATTTTTCATCTTTAATAAAGTAATAATTTAATTTAGTAGTTTAATTTCTCTTTAAGTTTGTTTGCACAAACACGATAATATATATATATATATATATATATTATTTAAATATCTTGTTTAAACAATAAATATTAATTTATTATAATTAAATAAATACTTCCATAATGTTTAATTTAATTTGATTCTTTGATTTAATAAAGGATTTTATCTTCATTAGTCCAAGCCTACAATTTGACAATTTAAATTTAATGAAATAATCGAACAAAACAAAATTCACGAGCATGAATCAATGATCGAATAATCAGACAATACCAATCAAAACCCAACTTTACAAGCGATTCGGAAGTGACCCAAAGACAACACAGACGGAGGGGCACTACATCCTCCCCCCCAAGGATTTGACTTACTCCTAGAAGTTGCAAGGCTAACACATACGAAAACAACATCAACTCCAACAATAACATCATGACATAATCAAATAATGAAAGACAACCAACAAAAAAACTGTCAACACATGAAAACCATACTGAAGTATTCCAAGGTGGGGGTACTCATCCTCATCAAGGATGATGGAAAGGTTGGGGATCCTTCTTGTCAAATCTATGTTTCCACATCATACCCATTGGGATTTATGAGGCTCATCCTGTCTTGATAATGCAGGTGGAATCGAGACTTGGGTACTTGCAATCTTGCATACAACCAAGTGTCGAAACAACATATATATATAAAAAACAAACACATCATGAGAGAAAGTCATAGTGTATTAGGGAACTCATGAGCAAGTGATACTACACCATCCCTCTCACCAAGACCATAACAGTAAACACAACATCACATAACATGAATTATATCATTTATAACACTAATTGCATCATAACCAACATCTCATCACTTAATCAATGCATAGCACTAAGTCCCCAAGATGAGCATAACCAATTAATTTACCTTCATCACCGTGATTCAAAGTTGACAACCTAAAAATCACAAACTAGGGTGGAAACATAACACATTAGTACTAGTCATTTAAAATGATTCATTACCTTGAAATGCTACACTTCTATAAAAATGCAATATACTCACACACAAAGAGCACCCATTTTTTTGTTAAATATCATCATTTACACACAAGGCATTCCTCTTAATTCACAAAATTTCACCACATATACAACAAAGACTATCTAACAACACCTCTTCAGAATCAACAAAACACGATGTATCACTCCCCAAGCATAAATTCCAATTTTTTCATTTCATAGTTACTATTTCTATAATTTAACATACATTCTTTGCATACACTCAAACTCACATCACAAGGCTACACAAGGATCCATCTGGACGTTGAAAAGCAGCATACTAATCCATGATACAAAATCCATGAGACAAGAGCCAATATCCATCTCACATTATCCATTCCTCACATTCATTGGCTTGATGGTGTTAGGCCACACACACATGATGAGACCATCCAAGCAAGACCACAATGACCTATCCCTTGTTGTATAAGGTGTTTATCCTCCAAGAGATAGTCATCACACATAGGTGGGTAGTGGGTCCTAGCTGTAAAACAGCCTCACATACCCCCATCCTTAAGGTTCCCTGTGTCTGCTTCCTCATATACACTCACCAAGTTCGCCTCATAAGTCATTGGAGAGGAATCACAATATGACACATGGCCGACCCCAAAAAAAAATAAAGATAAACTAGTTTAGCCACCAAAGTCATAAAATAACCATCAAATAAGATTCAATTTCAGCAATAAAGCAAGAAATGCGCGCAATGTCAACACTAAATCAAATGTAACCATGATGAATATCAGAGAATAAGATCACAAAGTGTGGCTAAACCATTACAATCAAACATAAACAAAATTTCAGCCTTCAAATTCAATCTAAAATCATTAATAATCATATAGGAGGTTCTCAATCTTCAAAATTGCACAATACAACACTGTGTGCTTAGATACTAGCCACCAAACAAGGAAGGAGGGAACATCATCAGGCTATAATAGTAGCCCTCATGTGGTGCAGAGTGAGCACACCATCCACATGACCCAAAGTGTGCTCCTCAGCTACACCCTGCCTCATGTCATCATGCAACATGGTCATACGCCAGCTGGAGAAGGCACACACTGGTCATATGTCGCATGGCAATGTGTATGTGGCTCTGCAGAAGTAAGCACGTGTAGACACACCCCGCATAGCGATACCTTGAGGAGAAGGCACACACAAGTAATTGATGTTGCTAGAGGTATACATGGCTAGGACATACCCATATGCTAACTGACCCAAACACTGTCAAAAGAAAACATGAGTATCCCTCTACAAGTGTGTGAGACCCCATTAAACTCATCGCACAAGTAGGCTATCATAACACAATCTCATAATGCACCTTCATGTGTCTATTCATGTGACATCATTTCCTCGAGCCCATCTCACTACCATTGGCAACATGGCATCATCAACAACACTGTTTTAGAACATCAGCGAGGTGTGGCATTGTATCCATTGTATCATGTCAGAACATGTGTAGATACAGTGTATATAATATATATATAGAATATCAATATGGGGCTACTCGAGCTTCACCTCTCATATAGACAAGGTTGTCTTGCTAATGCCAGCTCAACATCCCTACAGATGGCTAGGCATAAACTAACAATCCAATGTTGTTGTACTCAAAACTACAAGGTTTAGGCTAGCACATATGGATCAAGTACCCTGATCCATCATAAGGGGAAGTAGTGAGTAGGTTTCCTCAAGATCAATTGAGCTAAGATCGCTCTGCGTCACAATGTGCATATGTTGTACACTCTTCCCAAGAAAATTTGTGACTGCTACTACCCCTTCACGGATTGAGGGGCTAGAGAACCAAAAGAAAATAATCTATGAAACTATCTTTTGAGTACTCTTATGTATATATAGATTTTCAACCACACGTGGGCTGGCCCTCAATTAGGTAACAAACATACAACACACACATAATGGTATGGTTAATCCCACACTGAATACAACATATTGTGAATGGATGGGTACACTATATCACCATCCCATGGACCCTGTGGGTTATGGGCCCACAAAACAAGTATGGGGTATTCACAACACTCAACCAATACACAGTTACTGGTTTCTCACATTTACAGGGGAAAGACAATTACATACAAAATTCCATAAGTACACTTATTTCCATCAACGATGTGACTCTTACCATTACATCCCTTCCACAACCCTTTAACAATTCTTCTTTCACTCTAATCTTTTCAATAGATCAAAAGATGCCAAACATCAATTTCATGATCATTGTGATCACTTAAAAAATTCACTAAGATAACATAATGGGCTCAGATGGAACCAGAGTGCCCAGTGTATGAACCTAGGCTCTGATACCAATGATGTAATGTCCCGCTGTGTGAACCCCAAAGGACAAAAAACACCGTACAATTTTTTTTTTTGAAAGTGAAACATTACACAAGATGAATATGAACATACATCACATATAAAGTAGTCATACAATTACAACACCAACTACGTCCTTTGAGGTACACGAGATGGATTTACAAAAACCTAAACTAATACCATAACAATAATGAACGAATTCCAAGATTACATTACAAACCATCCATTCATGAAATTGCATAAATGAGAAGTATCCATATACAACACATAATCAAGAGAATATAAACATAGATACATTACAATGATCAAATCAGATTATACAAATACATTGATAATGAGAATTTGTATTTCTTTTAAGATTACATATGCACAACCATGCTTCCCAACACATAGTGGGAATAATACATTGATACAAGAGAAATACATAAATGGATATGGTTTAATTGAACTATGATGAATCTCTGGATTCTTTTCAATGACACAAACTTCAAGCTTCACAAACACTAACTGGGAACCCAATGGGGTGCATAGCATGTTCCACCTGACCACGTGAGTCTGAAGACTCACTCCTTATGCTAGGAGTTGACAAGAAATACCCTCAACCAAAACAGTCAAGTGAACAATGGCTAATAAGACTCCATGAAAAAAGAAACATCAAACATAAGAACATCTGCTTCCAGAGGTACAAGAAAAATGAGGGGGAAACAACAAACAAACAAGGTTGCTAAAGGGTGGAGTGTCATCACATAGGCTTGATATGGGTTACCCAATGCAGATCTTCATAGGTTATCAACCCCCTACTAACAACAAACTAATTGTAATCACAAACGGGCAAGTCAACTTGCAAAAAATATCTAGGCCAAAAAGTAAATACATCAAGTGAGGCATGCACCATCTCATGCTAGAATACCTCCCAAGCTTCACTCATGAAGTTCTACCTCTGGTTTTCATGCTACTCTTTCTCTACCTCCTCCAACTCTTCCTCATCATCTAACTCCTCATTTGCGATTTGGGAGGGATCGAAGTATTCCCCCAATGGGCTTACCCAGCCATCCGTCCCAAATCCATGATGAAATTTGCTATTGTGGCATGGTTAGGCAGGGAGATGTAGTCACAACACAAAACCACCACCTTCTCACATGAGCCAGTCATGTCTACCAGCGGCTTCAACGCGACTTCATAAACCTGTCTGTCACAGCGATGCCTCCAAATATTTCCTCCCTGAGTCACAATGCCATGAATTGCATTCCATACCTTTGCTTGATAGACCAGGAATGAGCAGCAACATTGAGGTTTGATCCTTTCCTGGCAATTCAGACAACTTATGCCAAAAATGTGCGCCATTCTTTTCTGGTTTTGGCCGAGAGTTCTGACCCTTTTTAACCTTTGCCAAATAGGAAGGAGGATCACGTGATTAGCATTTACGCTGCATTCTACTGGCACTGGCCGCTAGGATAGGGGAGTTATCTTTTAAAGTTAGGTTGCTCGTGCCTATTCCTGTATTGTGGATAGGGGAATCCAACATGAGATGCACATGAGATAAAAGGATACAAGCACCAAATCCCTCTTGGGATTTTGGTTACTCCTTTCCCAAATTGCATTCGACGAGGTCTTTGAGTCTAACCCAATGGTCAGGATCCGAATCCACTTTTAATCCTTCAACCTGCCATACTCCGGAATTTTCCAAGTAGTCTACTACTTTATTGGCTTCTCTATAAGCATGACCAATGCTATAGTTATCCAATTTTGCAAGAAGAGACTTTATCTAGGCGGCCCATACATCTAACTACCAGCTGGCCAATCAGCCGTTTATCACTGCTTGGATGCAAACCATTGAGTCCCCTTCAATTTCAACTGATTTAATCCCTTTACTAATGAAGAGCTGCAGACCCAACATTAACGCCTCGAGATCAACTACCTTGTTGGTACAAACCCCCAATGATTTAGATGACACCCATGCACAAAGTCCTACTTGGTTTCTGATGAGGCAACCAGCCCCAGCGGTACCCAAATTTCCTTTTGTAGCTTCGTCAAATTTTAATTTCCAAGGAAGCACCAATGGCTGCTTCCAGTGTACCATCCTTCTATCAATTTTGTCTCCCTTGATAGGTCCCACCCTCGGTCTTCTTAAATCAGACCATCCTTTTTGGATCTCTTCGTCCCATTTTGTGAAACATGAATTTTCCCTCAGCCTTGTTCTATTATTTCCCACCTTGATTATTGCCTCCTTTATCCTGGCTAAAAGCCTATTATAGTTGAGAGCTTCACCTTTGAATATTCTTCGATTCCTCTCTTTCCACAAGTGCCAGACTATCATTGAGGGTGCTAAAATCTAAATTCTTTGCCAATAACCATTACTATTGCTAATTTTCTAGGCATTGAAGAATTCTTTCAAATTCTCTTGTCTGGGTCCTTGAATTTGAAATGTATTTTGGAGCCAGTCCCAACAAGTTGATGCCATAGGACAGGAGATGAAGAGGTGGTCCACTTCTTCCTCTTTGTGTTCACATAGTACATAGCGGGTGGGACCAACCACTCCTAGTCTTTTTAATCGTTCCAATATTAGGCATCTTTTGTGGAGGGCAACCCAAAGGAACACACCAACTTTGGGGAGTACTGCCTGGTCCCAGCAAATTTTTTCCATCCAATCCACCCTTACACCACTTTATATTTGTATTTGATATCCAAGTTTGGCTATGTATTCACCCAATTTTCCTCCACACCAAATGATGGAATCTTCTTCTTTGGAAGCACATACCACCCGCTTATTTAGTTCATATGTTATTGCCTCCAATTTAGCTTGATCTAGATGTGCCTTCGATAAGTCTCTCCATTTTGTTCTCCCTCCATCACCCGTTTCTTCCCAGTTAACATACTTGGCTACCTCTATTCCCAATTCACCCTCCAGTCGATTCAAATCCTGAGCTAAATCGAATTGTTTTGTGAGACTCCTGAAGCCATTCCAAGAGTCTACCCAAAACCTTTCCCTTTTACCATTGCCAATTTTCCATGATATATGGCTTGTGATCAATGAGTGACAACATTTGATGAATTTCCAAATGGCTAAGCCACCCTGGATGTTTTCAATTGTGAGAATCCTAATTGGGGACTCATTATCCAGATACTTATTCTGAGCTATGCGGCACCATATTTTTTGTGGTTGTCGATACATTTTCCAAATCAACTTGGTGCCCAGCGCCAAGTTATGCTTTCCCAATTTTCTTAGTCCCATGCCTCCTGCTATTCTTGGCTTGCAAGTTGTTTCCCACCCAATTAGGGGTACTTTCTTATCTTCTTTCGACCCTTCCCACAAGAATCTCCTGAGGACCCTCTCTATATCTCCTACTATTTTCTTTGGGGCTTCATAACATGCAAGTGTATAAGTTGGGATTGCTAAGAGAACGGATTTGGCCATAGTGATCCTGCTAGCCAGAGTCAACCATTTATTCTTCCAGGACTATGCCTTGCTTTTACATCTACATACCACATCTTCCCAGTGCTTTAACCTACATGCACCTTCAAAGTTTTGGACCCTTAGAAATTTAGCAGGGATTTTGTCTATCTGAAAACCCAGTAGGGTTGAAATTGCCTTCTGGATCTTGGCCTTGGTGTTGAAAAAGTAAATTCTTGATTTCTCCTTGCTCATTTTCTGACCTGACTAGGCTTCATACTCTGTCAAAGTTTCACTGATGTAGTTTTCCTCCCTAACACTTACTTCCCTAAACAGGGTTGTGTCATTAGCGAATTGAGAGTGAGTGACTGGTTCCACATTCGGGGCTATGGCGATACCATCCCACTCGTCCAACTGTCTTCTTCTTTTGATTGCATTGCTTAACACCTCACCCCTGATAACAAATAACAAAGGGGATATGGGATCCCCTTGACGAAGACCATTGGTTGCCTCAAAGAAACTATGAAGCGAATCATTGATTAGGATTGAGAATCTTACTATGGAAATGCACTGTTTTACTAGTGAGCACCATAAATTACTGAAGCCCATGCATTTCATGACCTTGAACAAGAAGTGCCATGAAGCTTTGTCATAGGCCTTATTAACATCTAGTTTAATTACCATTTCGGCATTATGGATTAATTTTAGTGTGCGAACCACTTCGCTAATTAGCAATATGCTTTCCGATATCTCTCTTCCTGGCACAAAGCCATTCTGTTTAGGGGATATAATTCTATAGACAAGTTTCTTCAATCTATTTGCCAAGACTTTCACAATTACTTTATAAATTGTGTTACAAAGAGATATTGGCCTGTAGTCACCGAATGACCTACACTCTACTTTCTTGGGGATGAGTGCTATTACTGAATTGTTGAGATCTTGGACAAATCTTTTTGTCTTCCTAAATTCTTCTACTACTGACCAGAGATCTTTTCCTAGGAATCCCCAACATTTCTGGAATAATCTAGCTGGAAAACCATCTAGTCTCAGGGCCTTGTCAGGGTTCATTTCAAAGAGGGCTACCCTTACTTCTTCAACTGAGATTGGTTCTACGAGAATTGTGTTATCCTCTTTGCTTACCCTTCTTTCAATTTCCTCTAGTATACTACCTTCCATGTCTACCCTAGAATACCCACCTAGCAGGATTTTGAAGAACTTTACCACTTCAAGGCCTACTTCCAAACTACCATGCTTCAAGCTTACATCCTGAGACTGGATTGTTTCTACTTTGTTTTTTGCTCTTCGAGCCAAAACTAAGGCGTGAAATAATTTTGGATTCGAGTCCCCTTCCTTGAGCCAAACTTCTCTAGATTTTTCCCTCCAATATATTTCTTCCTTCTTAAGGATTTCTGTTAGTTCTATTTTTCAGTTCCTTTTCTCGCAAGAATTCCTCATTCCTCATTCCTTTTGCTATTACCTTTTCATTTAGAGCCTATAGTTCTACCTCAACCCTTGCTTTTTCTACAAATATGTTTAGAAATTCTGACTTGTTCCACTCTTTGAGTTTTTCTTTTAAGTACTATAAATTTTTAATGAATTTGAAGTTGATTAAGCCCCCAATTCAACACTCCTTCCACCATTTCTCCAATAGGCTTAGGATCCCATCATCATGCCACCACATATTCAAAAACCTAAAGGTTGATTTCCTCAGTTCTAGGTCTTTGCTTATATGGAGTTCAACTGAGAAGTGGTCTGATATGGATACTGGTAAAATGTGCATGTCGATGATGGGGTTAATGTTGCACCATTCAAGGGATATCAAAAACCTATCCAACCTTTCTGATATAGCCATGAAGTCCTCGTGTCTGTTCATCCATGTGAACACTCCATTAGTGGTCAAACAATCCTTTAATCTTGAACTTGCCACAAATGTCCTAAAATTGATCATAGTTTGGGACTCCTTCCTTATCCCATCACTTTTCTCTGATAATTCCAGCATGGCATTGAAATTTCCACCAACGATTATGCTCGAATTCGAATGGGACTTTGTGAAATTCAGAACCTCCCGCCAAAGTGATGCTTTCTCATTTTTTCCAATGGGTCCATAGATATTAAGGAGAAAAAATGTCAGGTTAAGATCCATACTGAATACTTCTTCCGCCAACTAGTTCAAATGAGAATAGTGTACTTTCACCGATACTACTGACTCCTTCCAAATCAGCCTAATGCCTCTTGAGGCTCCGTCCGATTCTTGAAAGAATCCATTCCAGGTCTTGATGTAGTTTTTAGAAAGCTTCTACCTCAGATTGTGATAACTTGGTCTCTTGTAAAATGATGATATCACTTGTACATGATTGGAGGTGATGCCTAACCAAGCATCGTTTGTTAGGGGCCTTTAGGCCCTTGATGTTCCAAGTGGTGAGCTTCATTGCTTCCGAAGAGAGGCTATACCTCTCTTGGTAGTTAAAAAATCCTTGATGCTTGGATAGCTTCTTTTTGTCGCTTCCTCTTCCCTTAATGTTTTAGATGACTTCCTTCCTCTTGTCTTCCCCTGTTTGCCTATTTTTCCCATACCGAGGTGTGTGGCTGTTGATTGTGTTATGCTTCTCTCATCTATGATTTCAAGTTCATCCTCTAGTTCTTATTCTGATTTTAAGTGTTGAATGAGTGTTGGTTCCTCCAAACTTGCTTCTTCCTTGATATTAGGGTGTATCATCCCCTCTAAAGGCCCTTCCGGCACAGTTTCCTTGCTCACTCTTTGATCAGTGTCTAGTCCTACCTCTTCCTTTTCCTTTGCATCCTTTAGCTCTGCCTTAACTAGGCTTGGGACAAAGGGGACAATTTGCATACTATCCAACTCTACTTCTCTTTCTTTTTCTTCTTTCTTATGCTGAGCCTTTCCTAATGTTTCTTTGCACATTGTTTCATTATGCAATCTTGAACCACATCTAAAACAGTACCATTTTTCTTCTTCCACCTTGATTTCCTGGTTCCAAAATTCTTCGTCAACCTGTAATCTAATTGAACGGGGTATTGTGTTGATAGCCGCAAGCTTCATCCTGGCATATTTGTATAAATCTACATCGATGATGTCCATATCAATGTTGATCAGTGTTCCTAATCTCCTTCCAATATTTTCCAAGCATTTTCCATTCCAATACTCAAATGGGATATTATAAAGGCGAGTCCAAACCGGATTGTCATAGGGCTGAATCTTGGTAGGGTCAAAGTTATGAGTCCAGAGCTGCATGTATAATGGAGAGTTTTCTTTATGCCATACCCCGCTATCAGTAATTTCCTTCTTTATTTCCACATTGGGAAATACCACCACAAAATAATTTTTTGGGAGGAAATAGATTAGAACTTCAGTGTACCAATTTTTTGAAATCCATTCTTTGATTGCTGACCTGCTAGGGTTGCTCCCAATGAAGCGACAGATGAGTGCCATATCCCTTAGAATCTCTGCATCATATTTTATTTCTTGGGATAAATCTATCATTGGAGTTTCCCTATCCTCCATTTTTTTGGGAGTTTGGGTTTGAACCCTTTTTCGGTTCCTCTTCTCCAAATTGACCCCTTGATTGGATTTTTTATGAGCCACCTTCTCCTTATGCTTAGGCTTGTTCCTTGCAAGCCTAGGCCTAGGCTGTAATTCCTCCCATTATTTATTCTTGAACCAACCATTTTTTCTTGTTTCGGATGGCGTATTGTGTCAAGTGCAAACATTGTTATCTTTTTGGTGGGCTGATGATTACTACTGGTAATGAGGATGGAAACGATCGATCCATTCTCCATTGGTGTATACCCATTGGGGCCTGTGACCATTATCCTTTGGTGATGCTTCATGGTTCCTTATGACTTCGTCTGCCCAACTGCCCCACTACTCTCCTTTCTGGCCTAAACCCTTCAAATTTTCCTTCGCCAATTTGGCATTTTCGCACCTTCTGCTCCTCCCGCGCTCGCACCGTTCTGGTCCATCTTTTTTTTTTTCTTCGGCTTCTAACTTTTAAATGGCATTGTAATCCTAATTTAATAACTTATAGATAAAATGCGCTTATATAAATTAACCTTAATAAATCGCATAACTTAAATTTATAACTTTAATTCAAAAAAAATAATTTAAATCTTTATCCTTTTTAATCAAATAAAATTAATGTCAAATAATGATTCTCATAACTTAAATTTATTAAATTTAAGTAAAATAATTTAAATCTTTATCCTTAATTAAACTCTATTTTCTTAACTAGTAATATGATGATTTGCAAAGACATAATTCCTTTGTTTAATTAAATCATTTTTATTAACTAACTAGGTTATATATATACTCTTCTTTTAAATTTAACAAATTTAACTATCCCTTTCTAACAATTATCCAAAAATAAATATAAATATATAAATTTACATATATATATACTTACATATACATATACTCATATATACCGATATATTTATTTATATAAATTTTTCCTCATAAAGATGTCAATATAAAACACAAATATAATAACATAAATCTATTTTAACTAAAGTGTCCATATAAACCGGTTTCATATTCTCTTTCTATATATATTTCAGAGAATTAATTATATTTAACCGAATTAATTAAACAATCCTAGATTTAAAACTAACAAAATATTTATTTATAAAACACCACACATATACATATAAGTATGGTTATTTTATATTAACTAAAAATGCAATTTATAGAAGTAGCAAAACAAATTAATTTCCACCAAAATAAATAAAGGATAATAATTAATCAATTACATTTTATACACCAATTTCACTTAAGCTAATACAATAACTTTTACCCATATATATATATATATATATATATATATATATATATCCATTTAATTTGAAATAAAATAATTACTATTTTAAAACATCAATTTACTCAAAACACATAAACATATATATTTTATATTTATATAAATACATAAAATTTTAACCTAATCTACTATCTCAAACAATGAGCATGCTTAAATCAATTATAAGCAGCTTTATATTCATATATATATATATATATATATATATATATTAAATAAATGAACAGAGGAGATAATGTATGACTAAGTAACCATTTTAAATCTTATATGTTAAAATAATTAAAAGAATTAGCACATAATAAAATAGAGCATAGTAAATGCTTACATTTTCAATGAAATAATACACATATATGTGTACAAACCGTAGCAATGATCCAGATTTACACACATACATCTCTTTGTTTATATATATATATATATATCCGTGTTTTCAAACAAATAGAAAATTAAAGCTAAATGAAACCCCCAAGCAAAGACTATATATATGTGTATTAAATTCTTTAGAAAAAGAAACAAAACCACAACTAAACGCTAATACCTGGAAAATGAAGCTTGAAGGTGGTGACGGAGTTGAGTCAATCTCTCTTTTGTAAAACGGCTTCCTCCAAATTCCTTTCGGCTGTAAAATTCTTCTTAACTTTTACTAGAGCCCTTTGTAGAGTGAAAACTAATTTTCTATTTGACAATTCCCTAAATGAATTTTTTTTCCATAACAAACAAAATAGGTGGAAAATTCCTAAATTCTTTTCCTCCACCTGTCAATTCACTTTTCACCTATTTTACCACCTGGAGGGTAATCTTTACATTTAGTAAAATTAGAAACCTAACTCCATTACTAAATTTAATAAATCATATTGCTACCGAAATAAGATTCACCCTTTATTTTAATATTTTACCCATTATAAATATGTCATACTTTTTTTTAATTAAATAAATCACTACGGTTACACGTAAATCTTTTACTTATATTTTTTTTTTTTGAATTTTATCACTTCAAATATAATACTTTATTAAATAACTCTCATCAAAATACTTTAAATTTAAAATAAACTTTATTAATAAGTGGATTATTAATCCACTATATTAAATTTGAAAATAAACATTATTTATAAATACCAATTTATGTTTTATTTACATTTTTCATCTTTAATAAAGTAATAATTTAATAATTTAATTTATTAGTTTAATTTCTCTTTAAGTTTTTTTGCACAAACATGATAATAAATATATATTATTTAAATATTTCATTTAAACAATAAATCTTAATTTATTATAATTAAATAAATACTTCCATAATGTTTAATTTGATTTGATTCTTTGATTTAATAAAGGCTTTTATCTTCATTAGTCAAAGCCTACAATTTGATAATTTAAATTTAATGAAATAATCAAACAAAACAAAATTCATGAGCATGACTCAATGATCGAATAGTCAAATAATACCAATCAAAACCTGACTTTACAAGCAAGTCGGAAGCAACCCAAAGACAACACAAATGGAGGGGCACTATAACTCTGCCCGCCTTGGCTGCAGGAACAATCACATAATAGACCTCCAGTGGCTGTAGGAATAGTCAATGCAAGATTCTCACTAAGTACTAAATAGAAGCTAGAGTTAATATATCTAAGCTAATGGATCACTCACTAAGTGGGCCCCCTTGGATGAGTATCCTCTAAGACTAATGCAAAATTAGATTAAACTCAGATACTCAACTCATAATCTCATTTCATTCATTGAAAAAATACAATTACAAAAGAGTGTGTCTGGTATTCTCCGCTTATACAATAACTTAGCGATCAAATCCCTTTGAGAAGGAGGATCCAAACCTTATTTATCAGCTAGTAGGGTATTCAACTCCCACTAACTGAGAGGACGCCATTTAGGGAAAGTAGGAAAGAGAGTGAAAGAGTGGTTACACATGCAAGGGAATCCACTCAGACGCGCAGGCCCAAATGTGGCCTTGACCATTGTAGTAACACCCACATTGCTCAATGTCATTAAATATCATCATAGGGAGGTTACATGCGGTTAACAAGGGAATCTTTCACCACCGTCCTCCAGTTGACCATCGCGCACATCCTCTGTATGAGCAGTTGGTAGCTGCATTTCTTAACTTGGCATTTCCAATCAAGTCTGCATGGCAATGTCAGTGCGCATAATAACTACATAGCTAAAATTATCTGAAAGAGCATCCATCAATCACATGCAAGATAATATAGATATTTCACATATCAAGTCAAATATCATTAAAACTAGCAGAGAGGGAATTAAACCCAAATGTTTGAAGGTTTGAAAGAAACTATGTAAAAGTGTCAGCATGTAATATGAAAGTTCATGATAACTTCAAAAAATAGACCATGGATTCTACTCATAATCAACCAAAAACTAGACTCATCAGTACCCATGTATAAATACAATCTCTCATAAATGGAGAAAGGGAGAAAACCAAATAGGACAAAAATCTCCCCAAACAAGAGAAAAGATAAGAAAAATACTCTCAATGAAGAACAAGAAGGAAAAAAATCCATGTGAGGAAAAATCCCCCCCATAAGAGAAGAAGAGAGACCATGGAGCCCCCCTAAATGTAAAATATGTACCAATTGTAGATTCTCAAAATTGAATGTTGAAGATAGTTCATGATTGTCAAAAAATGTTCCTCCCTTAGAAAGAAACAAAACCAAAGGTGTATGAATGATCTTTTACCATTCCTAAAAGGACTATGAAGGAAGAAAAATTAAGATGTATGAAGTCTCTAATAACTACTCAAGTGTCTCCATGTCAAATTTGAAAGCTACCACTACCAAGTTAGGTGTTCTAGGTGATACTGATGAAGATTCCAATCCAAAATATAGTTGATATGAATGAAGAATAGGATCTAAAGACTCAACTAATTTCTTTGAAGATAAATATTCCTCCTCCAAATTATTCTCAAAATTATCCACACTCATGTCAAATTGTGATGAATTATCATGTGGAGAATGGACAAGAAGCTCTAAATGTTCCTACACAACAACTAAAGAAGAATCATATCCATCAAAGAGAAGATAAATAAAATCAATTTTGTCTCCATAATCTGAAATGTGAGACTCTACAAATAAACCTATAATTTCTTTCAAGTACTCATCCCAAGTAGCCATATCTAAAAGACAATGTATATCCTGCTACACTAAGTTATAAGTAGCCATGAATGTAGAAACACATAAATCATTAGAAACAACAATATATGGAGGGGATGGAATGAAATTATCAAGAAATAGACATGTGAGAATACTTAGGTTCAATTAGTCAAAATTCTCCTCAAAATCATGATTGACACTAGAAGTGTGATCAATATCCGAAGGACCAAAGCCATCATCAAGAGAAAAATCCACAAAAATGTATAAATAAGAAACATGATCAATCATCCAAATAGAAATAGTATATCTACTCTCCAAGTCTCTAATGATAAATGAATACAGAGTGAATTATATAATTTTCCATGCTCCGCCATAAGTAATATGATTAATGGAAAGAATTTTTTTTGAAAATGAGGTACACAAAAAAACATAATTAAAAGTTTCCTCCCAAATATGAATATATATATTCCCAATTAGATTAATGTATGCATTGTTCCCCATAAAATAGGTTACATAGTACAAGGCTCAAAAGAATAAAATATAGACTGTGAAGAATTCATACTATGAGATGCTCTTGAATCTAGAAGTCAACTCCATAATCCAAGACTTGTTGAAGCACAAGGATATTTACCTTTATTTTTACTTGATGTTGAAACAAAACCTACATGGCCTTTTCCATTATTAGAATATTTTGAATGAGAATAAGAAGAAGAATTTAACTTAGAAATTTTGTAAGGTAGATCAATTTGGTTCTTCTTTTAAGAAGATGATTCAATTCATCAAGATCCTTCTTATAACAAGAATGTTCTTCATGTCTAGTATTCTTGCAATATGTACAAGTAGGATTCTCCTTCTTAGAAGAATTATCGTTGGAAGATTATTTATTTTGTTCTTGATCTGAATGGGATTATTCATTGATTTCTTATGTTTATTATCATATTTTTCTAACTCTTTCACCCGACTAACCAACAAAGCTAGATTTTGAGATGAATTTTTGAGAACCATAGAAAGAAGCTTTTGTTTCTCATGTATTAACATCTCAAAAAAATATACAAATGAAGGTATAGTATATGCTAACTCCATAGTTAGCCTATAAGCATGAAAGCTACAAACAAAAGCTACATAATTAAGACCAAGTTTGAATAATTCATTATAGGCTAATTAAATTCCCCTTTTATCAATTCCACATGATTAACATTGCTCTCCTAGATCATTAACCTTAGTGATGTAATATTGGATGTTGTCAAAGTTTTGTGGATCAAGGATCATCAATTAATTATCAAATTGATAGCCTTCTACTTAATCTATTGTGCCATACAATATTTTTATTTTGTTCCAAGATTTATTAGAATATGAACATGATTCAATTTTAAACAATAGATCAATTGAAAAAAAAATACAAAGACATCCTAGAGATTTTGTATGTTTAATAATTCATTTTATCTTTGTCATTTTTGTAGGTTTTGGTACTTTTTTCTCAATATATGTAGTATACCAAAGATTCATTAAGGAATTTGATGCACATTTGTGCCAATTTGAATAGTTATATGGTGTTAGAAAAAGGAAACTTAGAATGATCCATGGAAAAGAAGAAAACTAGCAAATAGATAAAAAATAATGCACCAAGATATCCCCTTAAAATCACTTAATCAATAATACCCAAGAGTATGATGTGGAACTTTATATGTAGTGTGATTACAATTCCAAGATGAACCAATTATGGAAAAATATAGTAATATATCAAAATGAGATCCTAAAATATAAATTACAATTTTCCAATATGATCTAATTGAAATTGAAGCCTTCAGTGTCAATATATCCAAGTTATTAAGTGGAATGAAAATATGCATAAATATAAATAAAAGATACATGGGTTGAATCTAGAAAAAGTGCATGGATAAAATTGTAGAGATCCGCAATACCTTTAAAATACTATAAGAATCATAGAAATTGGATAAACATAAAAAAAATTTATGAGTTAAAAGATCCAAAAAGAAAGATCTAACTTCAATAAGCGACAAATTCACAGGTGTAGAAAAATATAGAAAAATAGATTACACCATTGTGAATTTCTTGAAACCAACTTCTTATGATAACTTGTTTGTGAAAATTCAACTCTTGGATCAAAATTTATTGTTTTTTCCTAGATTTTGGTAATTGAAAAAAGAAAATTAGCCCCCTAGGGGCTTGAGCACTAGTCACCCACATGACTAGGAGTTTTGTGAAAGGTGTTGCGAAAAGAGACAATAGTTGGCACTAGGAAAACATGGTAAAGGTGGTGCCCTAATCCTTGTGTTGGTGCCCCATAGGCCTACAAATTAAGATCATGTGGGTTGAGGTGGATAATGGGCTTCAACTTTGAATGCTTGGGAGCTAAACCTCTAAATTGTAATTAGGAAAATAAAAAAATAAAAAAATAATTTAGAAAAAATGACTAACAAGATGACTATGCCAACATCATACCCAGATTTGCTTGTACATGAGTGATATATAAAATTATCTTGAAGATAATATTCATCAAATATGCCAAGGAATCTATAGAACTATGAACCGATGATGTTAGTGACAGTATGAACCACACATATTTGTATGATTTGTACAACTATATAGACTATGTGGATAAAGCATTGAGAAAATATACAAACCCTAGCAAAAAATGCTCAATTTTTTTGTCACCCAAATATCATGTGTTTTATATGAAAAGAGGGGTTTTTGGGCCTTTTGGACTCAATCATGAGGTTTATTTTGACCCAAATTCTATCCATAAGAATCTCATATTGTTCAAATCAATCTCAAATTTGAGAAGGGAATTTACAAATTTGAAGCTCTGATACCATGTTAGAGTCACTCAAGGAATCAATTTCCTCGGATCACTTACAAAACTAAAATATACTTTCATAAGAGAGAAAATAAAGAGCATAAATTTTCAATAATAGATGCAAAATGATATATAGCAAATATGATCCTATGCAATACTATGCATAATGTACATATGAGACCTTGCTTATAAAGACAAGGTGGAGATATTGTAAGACCCCTCTGTGTTTCTCTTTTGATCGAATAGTATTTTTTTTGGTTATGTCTCATTTTATGTTTGTTCTTTGACTTGTACTTAGTTGCTTTTGGTCACTATCTGTAAGAAATGTGAATGTGATATTTTGATGTGATGGTACTTTATTCAGATGTTGTTAGTATGGCATGCTTTAGATTAGTATTGTGAACATTTGCATTAATGATGTTTATGTTTTTTATCATATTAATGATGTTAGATTCATTAGTTTGTAATACTATATTGGTGAAGGGGACAAGATTACATCACTCCCTTGCGAGTGCCCCGCGATCTTGAGATTTCCTCTTCATGGTGTGTTTTGATTGTCACATATACATGCATGTGGATATACTCTGTGTTCGCAGGTTGACAGGTATCGGACATCGACTTCACTTGGCTTCATAGGTGTGAGTGTGTCCATTGCCCAATGATATTCAATTGGGAGATAGTAGCTAGGTTTTGCGTACCAAGTTGTCACCCTAGTCTTAGTGTGTCATCTGGTGTTAGTCGAGTTATGTTGCTTTTATGATTGATCATCTTGCCTGGATTTTATTTAATTGCAAGTTAAAAAGGGTAATTAAATGGCTTAATGTATTTAAGTTGTGGATTGGTTTGTTCGGAGATTATGGTGAAATATAATTTATTTTATTATTAATTTAATTTAATTAATAAATAATTTAATCATTTATTAAATCTATTTATTAATTAATTAAATTTATGATGTTGAAAGAAGTTTATTTATTTATGTTAAAGTTATTGTTATATTTGTTGAAATTGAAAATAAAGAAAAATGATTTAAAAGTCAAATTTGAAAGTTTGAATTCAAAAATTGAGGAAATTGAGATATTTTGCATTTTCTGTTTTGGGGAGTTTATGGGGGTGGTTGTAGGAATTTTAGGGTTTTTTCCTTATGATTAAAAATTTTCTTGTCAATTTTAGATTATGAAGTTTTTGGAAAATTAAAAATGGAGGAGAGGAAGAACTGTTGCTTTTGTGGGTTTTGGATTGAGGCTATGAAAATCTGTGGAGATGAGGTTGGGAGCTGAGCACCATTTCTGTATCCCCTCAAACTCAAGAAATTAGGTTCATTCAATTAATAGTTTCATTTTGAAAAGTTATATAGTTTGAATATGCTGTTGGAATCATTTAAATTTTGGTTGTGGATTGCAAATAGAAAACCCATGTTGAAATTTGAGTTTGTTGCAAAAAAAATCTCTTCTTAAAAATATTTCTTCAAGAAAATCAATGGAGTTTTGATTGAAAATGGTCTTTTATTTTTGCTTCCTCAATTAGTTTGTTAATTCCTTGTGAATATAATATAAATATATATATACATAGTTATATATATATATATATATATATATATATATATATATATATATATATATATATATATATATATATATATATATATATATATATATATATATATATATATATATATATATATATATATATATATATTTATATTTATATATTTTATATATGCCTTTTGGTTTGAATTGGGAATTTAAAAAAATAAAATAAAAAATCGGATTAAAAATCTGCAGGGCGGGTTGTTTTTGTTTTAAAAATAAAAATAAAAATAAAAAATAAAAAAAATAAAAAGAGACAGTGGAAGGGAGGCGGCGCTGGGGGCTCACCTCCCCACCGTGCCCCCCATGGGAGACGCGTGGGAAGGGAGTCGCGCCCAGCAGAACTTTCCCAACCACCGTCGTGGGTGTTGTGGGAATAGCCATTGACCTCCACCGCTTGGCTCGGCCTCCGCCCTGCCCTGCGCCCTTCGCGCCGCCGCTTGCAAACTGTAGCAGGCACCAGAACTCTTCGCCATGGCTATGCATGCAGCCCGAGGTCCACGCGGCTCAACCCTAAGGGTTGATGTGCGGCCCGAGGCCTTATGGGGGATGAAAAATAAATTTTAATATAAAGTCAAACTTTTTATTATTATAATATTTAATATTATATTTATAATATTAATATATTTATATGTATTATATCCAATATAATATGTAGTAAATAATTTATATTATATTATATAGTATTATAATATGATTTATTTAGTTGTGTTTTTATTTTAATATATATGTATATATTTTCTAAATATATATATATTAAAGTATTATTTTTAAATGATGTTGGACTTAGATGTAGTTGAGAAATTTAAATTTAAGTGCGAAGGTCCAATTTTTGATCTGATTTAAATCTAATTGTAAAACTTTAAAATATTGGGTTTTAGTCAAATTATTGATCTTATTTTCAAACAATAGATTTGAAAAGGGCAAATGTTGGATTTGTGATTAATGTGATCATAACAAAATTAATTGATTTATTTTATAATGATTTAGTATGCAATGGCGAATGGTTATTCATTTTTAAAACGATATGTTTTGAGTTATAGATGAAAATGCTTATTTTATTATTTAAAGGCATTTAGGAAATTAAATGTTTGGCTTAAGGTTCGTACTTGGTCTTGTCAAGACGTTGTTAAATTAAGTTTAATTTAGGCATTATAATACTGAATTTGATTATGGCAAATGGATTTAATATATCCAAAATCAGTTTATTTCCTCGCAATTGCCTTATGTGGCTTTACTCCTCGGTGTTCATGTTTTGGGGAATGGATTGAGTACCTTTTTAATTGTAAGTCTTCTAGATGAGGTCTCTTTTTTTTATGAGGGTTTTCATGTCATGTAGTCAACTTGTTTTGAACCCCTTGGGCAGTGCATGGTAATTTATCCGATATTTACCCGGTTTCCACAAATGGGATGTTTTGTGTCTCCTAAGAAAGGAGTGGATTATGGGATCTGTGTCTCCTAGTAAGGAGTGGTTTTATTATTGTTGTTACCTCCAGTGTTTGGAGATGGATTTATCTTATGTCGGCTCCTGATAAAGGATTGGTCATGTTATCTTGGTTGTTGCACTTTAGTACTCTTGGTGTTTGGATGGTATGTGTGTTGTCAAGTAGAAGAGTGGCTTCCGTAGGGGCTAGAGCTTGGAAGAGGTAAACTGGGTAACCTTCAGAGGTGGTTTAATCAAGTGATAACTAAAACAAAACTTAGAATATTAGGTGTTACTTCTCACTAGTCAAGATAATTATGCCTCACTCATAGACGCAAGGGCTTGTTTAGACTTGGGATGAGTGGGAAGGTCTGGAATGGCAAGGTCATCTAACTTGTCTGTACGAGAGATATTTGATTCCGCATGAGTGAATATGGGGGCTGAGATTCAGTAGAGGCCACCAGGATAAGCCATAGTGGGGGTTGGAGCCTAGGAAGAATCCCAGAGGATAACCCATGATGAGTTGTGTGATGACACTTTGTCTAGGACAACAGTTGGTATTCGATTTTATGGGTATGGTCTCCTTAACATACTTGATGTGACCATAGTTGGTATTTGATTATTATGTGTATGGCTCTCTTAACATACTTGATCTTCTTTTTATGTGGAAGCAATGTGACCATATAGAGTTGTACTTGTGTTGTACTCATGATGCTCTTGAGTTGTACTTGCATTGTTCATGTGGTTGGTTGTTTCAGTTTGGTTCAGTTTGGTGTTAGCCTCTGTCTAGAGGTAGATGGTCTTGGCTAGGATTTATTGTTACTTCTCCTAGCATGGGGGGTGGGCCTTTGGGTTCCACTTGGTTGGGTGGCATGCACCTAAATCCATTGGTCTTTCTTCATGTTCATGTGAATGAGACTTCCAGTTGGAGAGCTCGTGGGTTTCAGTATCAGTTCTTGCTTTATTTCATTTCATTTGATCTTGTATTATTTTACCCCTCATTTTTTATCGAGGTAGAAGTTGTATTTGTAAACTTATTTATTGGACTTGCCTCATTCAGGAAATGAGTGTTGTAACCTTATTGTTTAATAGATGGTTTAATGCAATGGAAAGTTATGTTTATGCTTGATGTAATTATCCTATTTGGAATGCATGTGCTTTATTTATTAATTAATTAATTGACATGGTTTAATTCATGTTTTTTGTTGAGGTTCTATATAACCTCTATCTCGTAACCTTAGAGGTTGTTGGCATTAGTTGGTGAACTTGCATGTTAATTGTTCTTATAATTTTTTTTAGCTTGTTTAAGTAATTGTTTGCAACTTCCTTTAGGGTTGCATGGTGGGGCGTTACAGATATAAGACAAACTAGGATGATGACAAGTGTATTAAGCCTATGTCATGTGACAAATAGGGATAATATCACATTGCTACAAGACACTTCTATAAAAATTCCTAACTCACTAAGTAAACTAAACATGTGAATATGTGTGAATAGGGCCTAACTAGGAACTAGTTAGATAATTTTCCTTGTTCACACTAAGGATAAAATTAGATGGGAAACATCTCTATTAACACCAACACTAACATCCTTAAAAATGAAACCTTTTCATAAAATATTTCTTTTTTATTAATAAAATTTTATATTTTTTCTCATATGAGTTATAATTTTAGAAGATAATATTATGTGATTCTAATGAATA
This sequence comes from Sequoiadendron giganteum, assembly GCA_007115665.2. Taxonomy (NCBI): domain Eukaryota; kingdom Viridiplantae; phylum Streptophyta; class Pinopsida; order Cupressales; family Cupressaceae; genus Sequoiadendron; species Sequoiadendron giganteum. The sequence continues at coordinate 113,858,821 of CM021109.1, forward strand.
TTTTCTTGGTATATTTCTAAAAAAAATCACTACAATAAATTTATTGTGATATTTTGAGAAAGATTACTTGGAAAAAATATTCTTGAATTTTTCTTCTAATAAAGAGGTTTATAGTGTTGTAAGTGATTTGGCCTATTTCCATCTAGAAAATTACTAGAAAACCCCATTAATAAATATATAGATATTTTTAATTAAAAAACTATGGTGAATAATCTCTTGGAAAATATAATCTTCTTCATTGGAAAAAAACCCTTTTAGTAAATAATGCATTATCTAGAAACACACATAGATGCAAGAGAAAAAATTATGGGGTCTAGATCATGAGTTGACCCAATACAAACCTTTTGAATTATTTGGATTTAGTATGAAAATAATGATTATTGGTTTCATAAGGGAAGGAATTTTCTTTTTCAAATGAAATAAAAAGAACATTTCATCTAAATATGGTGCAACACACATATTAACTAGAAATAAATAAAAATGAGTCAAAAACTCCTTTTTAGACTCTAATTCTTGTAATGCCATTACAATATTAGTTTCTTGTATATGTTTTAGTTGGACTAACATAGTAGGATAAGTATAGAAAATATTTTGATTTAAAGTTTATTAAAAAAATATTAATTGAGAATGAACTTTGAACATAATGATAGGATTTTGGTAAAAGAAAACATTTTATTAAATTCATTTTTATTTTTTATTTAAATAAATGTAGATACTAAAATTATTTGTATGATTATATTTTTTAGGTTCTCTTATTTCAAGCACTCACTATGAGTGTAGGGGTGTATTTAAATGGGCTCAGTGTAATTCATTAAAGGTATTAAATAGTGATAGATGTATATTCATTGTGATGTTTGTAGTCTTTGTTCTATATCATTTTATGCCTTATTTGAGCTAGCTTTTGATTCCTTACATTTTAAGTCATTGATAGCATATGTTGGGGTCATTCTTGTCTTAAGAGACTAATCATGGACTATATTGAGGTCTTTTAGATGCCAACCTAAGATATTAGATTTAGGATATCATGTATTTATTTCATTTAAATGTCTTGATTTTAATTTTTGATGTTAAATTTAGCCTTGGGACCTATAAAATATGAGTCACAAGAGGAATAGGAAATAAAATGGTATGAAAATGGGTGGAGTTATATAGTTTAAAATTTTGAACCATGGGCCCCTTCTCTCAATGAAGGTGGATTGGGTGGAGGTTTGTCAAATTTTTGGGTTTTGAGGTGGGTTGTGATAAATTTACAAGAGATAAGAAATATTGTAGCTTAGAGAATGGGCCTAGATTATTAGATAGGGGAAAATCTTCTAGAGTTTTTGTGGGCAGTTATTATTAAAATAAAGTTTGACATCCTAACTAAAATTCGAAGAGAATCAAATTAAAAGGAAATAAGCCACTTTAAATCCCCCATTTTTATAAGCTTTAGGGCCAAACAAAGGTGAGTTTCATATTTAAACCTCCTATATTTTATTGAGTATAAAGGGGTTTCTAATATGTAAATATCCTTGATTGGTAAATTTATGGTCCCTCACCCAAAAAAAAGATCTAGTTAGATCTTGTGCCACAAATAGATGGTGAACCAAAGGTTAGTTGGATATTGTAGCAATGAAAAAATGGTCATTTTCCTTTTCCTTTTCTTGTGAAGAGGACCTTTGCAATGTTATTTCTATGGGGGCATGGTTTCTGGAAAAAGCTACTCAAGTCCTCAAAAGGTGGTATCCTTGTTTCGATCTCTCAGGGGAATCCTTCAAACTTACCCTTGTATGGGTTTGGGTTCCTATATTTCCTATGGTGTTTTAGGATGAAGCATTTAAAGGGATTTATAATGCATTTGGTTAGCATCTATTATCTATTGAACTTATTGTCAAACATAGAATATGTCTTGTTTTGTTAGAATCAATGTTTGTATGGAACGCATAACTAATCCTCATTCCTATATTTAAATTTCCTCCAAATTGGGTCTATGGATATATAATTTTTTTAATTTAAAATTCTTTTTGCATGTTTTAAATGTAAAAATATGTGTCATTGGGAAAAATATTTCCTTTTTAATAAGGTGGATAAAGTTTGGATGCAGAAACATTAGGTTAAGGATGGTGGAGAACCTTTGATGTAAAATACTTTTATTAAAGAGAAGGAAAAATATTAATAAAACCAACAAAATTTCAAAAGGACTAAACATGTTCTAATAGTGAAAATGATGAGCATTTATTCTAGAGAATCTAAAAATAGAGGTAAATAAGAATACTTTAAAATATTGTCTAAAGACAATTCTTAGAATGATTTTGTGAAGGGATAAATATGTTGACCTTAGATTGGATTCTAATAAGGAGATTAAAATACTCTCTTACAAATATTTTGAATGTTAATAGAAATATTTTATAAAATGGTAGTCATGATAAGGATGGAATTTATGCTAGAGAAGAAGACTCTTTGGTTTTAGGAGTTAGTAATTGTAGACATGTAATACCCCTCTGTTTTACTTTGTTGTGCAAGCAGTGTTGTTCTCCTTTATTATGCTTTAGTTTTTGTTTGTACTTTGACTATGTACTCGGTTACGGTTGATCACTATTTTATCGTGATGTGGTGATGTATCTTGATGTGATGATACTGTATTCTGATGTTATTATGATGGTATGTTTTGAATTAGCATAAGTGGATATTTGAATTAATGATGTTTTATGCTTTGGATTAAAGTAATATGTTAGATACGTCAGTTAGTAATACTATATTGGTGAAGGGGACGGTATCGCATCACTCACTTGTGAGCACCCTGTGATTTTGTGATTTCCTCTTCACGGTGTGTTTTAATTATGACATATATATGCATGTGGATATACTCCTTGTTCGCAGGTTGATAGGTACATGACATCGACTCCACCTGGTTTCATAGGTTTGAGTGTGTCCATTGCCCAACAACATTTGATTGGGAGATAGTAGCTAGGTTTTTCGTGCCAAGTCATCACCCTAGTTATAGTGTGTCGTTGGATCTTAGTCGGGTTGTGTTGCTTTGAATATTGTTCCTTCTCTTTGATTATTTAATCACTTGTTATAAAGGAAAATAAATGCTTCTGTAGTTGAATTGGGGATTAAAATTGATCTAGTATTATGTTATTAATGTAATTTATTTTATTAATTAATTTAATTTAATTAATAAATGATTTAATCATGGATGAAATTAATTTTATTGATTAATTAAATTGATGATGTTAAATTAGATAAGTTATTCATTGTTAAATTTATGGATTCAATGTTGGAAATTGAAAAATAAAAGGAAAAGGTTTGAAATTTCATTTTAGAAATTTTTAAATCCAAATTTAAAAAAAAAAAGACATATTTACTATTCTGTTTTTGAAAATTTATGAGGATTGGTGCATGGATATTTTTGAAAAAAATTCTTTATTATTGAAAAAATTTCATGAATTTGAGGAGAGAAAATTGAAAGGAAAAGAAGGAAGAGGATTATTTCTATTGGATTTTGGATTTTGGGAAAGGAAGTTGAATCTGTTGGAGGAGTTGGAATCAGAGGAGGGATCTAGAACCACCATTGTCAACCTTCAAGCTTTTGATTCAGGTTTTCTTCTTATTTATTTAGTGTCATTTTGGAAGTTTCAAGATTGTAGATTGTTGTTTGGAAAACATTCAAAACCTTTGTTGATTTACAAGAAAACCCATTTTAAAATCTTGCTCTCAAACTTGGAACTTATATTTGGAAATGAAATTTTATCCAAAACAAAAAAAAAGAGTTCTTGGCTATAAATGGTTACTTCAACTTTGTTTTCTCGATTTGTTTTGCAATTTCAATTTGTGAAAATATAAATATATACATATATGTATATACATACATATGTATAAATTTCATTTTAGTAAGGTTATGCTAGCCAAATTTTTGGGGAAAAAAAATCCAATTGGCAGATAAAAAATCCGCAAGGTTATTAAACCCTTGTTTTTTATTTGTCAAAACAATTTTTTTTTTTAAATTTACAGTGGAGGGCGGCACTGGGGACTCACACCCACCGCGCCCCCCATGGGAGGCGTGTGGGGGGAGTCGCACCTAGCATAGCCCCCCAGCTGCCCCACAATGGGTTGACTATTTAAACACAACTGATACCCACAGTAAGGGTCGGTTGTGTTTACATAGCCGCGCCCACTATGGGTTCAACTGTGTGTACAGTCGGCTGCCCTTGAAAATGGCACGCGGCCCCAGGTCAGATATGTCTTTTTTAAAATAAAATATTAATAAATAGATGAAATATTAATATATTAATATATATTATAGTTATTATAATATGTATTAATATTTAATATTATATTATATAATATTATAATATTATTTATATTTATATTAATTAGTTAAATATATATATATATATTATGTGTATATGCATTTAAGTTATGTTTTTCTTGAAGGCATGGCTTAAGTCAAATTGAGAAAATGGAAAACATGATAACTTTAATTAAATCATTGTTTTATTTTAAAATATTATTTTCAAAGGAGTAGTTTCGATTTTAAATTATATGTTTTTAAAGACAAGTTAATTGTTTTTTTTTTAATGATTATGTTGAAATGAGGAGGCAATAATTAATTTATAACAATGAATTCTGATTTATAGAATTAGCTGGTTATTTTATCATTATTTAAATGCAAGTAGGGAAATTAAATAATTAGTATTAATTTCTCCCTTATCTGAAAAGACGTATTTTAATTCAGTTTATTTAATGCAATAAATTACTGAATGTTAATGAGGAAATGGATTTAGTGAATCCAAAGTAGACTTAATTCTCATCTTCTTGCTCGTCTTGATTGCGAATTATTTCTGTTATCGTTTGGAGAAAATTGAGTTAGAAAATGATAAGTCTTCCAGATGGGTTCACATTTTGGTGGGTTGTCATACTGTGTTAGTCAACCTTTGGATTGCCTTGGGTAGTGCGTTTAATGGTATCTAGTTTGTTACCTAGTTATCATGAACGGGAATGTGTTGACTATATGTCATGGATAGAGATTTGATATCCGTAGGTCACACTTGTGTACCCTTGGGTTGTGGAGTTGTTCCATGTGTTGTCTTAGAGGAGTGTCTTGCAACGAGGGCCGACACACAAAGTGGTGCCAGGATAACTCATTGTAAGCTAGTTAATCCAGTGATAACATAATTAACTGATTAGAGTATCACATAGTATCAAACACTTAATAAGATAATTATGCCTCGCTCATGGATGCAAGGTTTTGTAAAGACTTGGGTTGAGACGAGAAGGCCTAGAATGGAAAGATCGTTATCTTGTCTCTACGAAAGATAATTGATTCCGTATTGGATTACATGAGGGGCTGGAAGTCATTAGAGGTTACCAGGATAACCTAAGATGGGGCCTGGGGCCTAGGAAGACTCACCAAGATAACCCATGTAACATTGTGATGACACTTCTCCTAAGTCAACTGTATGTTCACATCGGTGATGCAATTGATTATGTAATTCTAGAAGCATTGTAACCTTTGTGTTAAGTGATGTATTTGTATCTATTTCAGTTCGGTTATGTTTTATCCTGTGTCTTGAGGTAGATGGTCTTGGCTAGAAATCCTTGTTACTATCTCCTAGCATGGGGGGTGGACCTTTGGGTTCTACTTGGTTGGGTGGAACGTGCACTTTATTCTATTGGATGTTCTTCTTGATCGTGTGGATGAGATTTCTTGTTCGAGAGCTCTTATGATCTAGTTTCATTTCATGCCTTATCTATTTCACTTGATCTTATGATTTATTACCCCTCATTTGTTATTGAGGTGGAAAGTTGTAATTGTAACCATATTTATTGGACTTGCCTCATTCGGGGAATGAGAGATGTAATTGTATTGTTTAATTATGGATAAATGAAATTGAAAGTTATCTCTTATGCTTTGATGTAATTTATCTTATTTGAAATGTATGTGTTTAATTTCTTAAGAAATGATATGATGGTTTAGATTCATATTTTTTGTTGAGGTTCTATATAACCTCTATCTCATAACCTTAGAGGTTGTTGGCTTTAGGTAGTGAACTTGCATGTTATTTGTACTTAATAAAAAAAATTAGTCCATTTAAGTAGTTAATTGCAACTTCCTCTAGGGTTGCATGGCGAGGCTTTACAAGACACCTAAATTTGACCCTTTTACATAAGGTGAAATTTATCCCTTTCCTTCATCCCCTTCATCAAACGTTAATTAAATTATTTATTTAATTAATGTTCCCCTTTTCCCTAACATTCCTAAGGTATTTAATTTAATTAATTAAATACTTTATACATTAGCCCACTTCATCTCTAAATTAAATAAATGCAATCAATTTATTTAATTTAGTCAATTATTGTTAGAGTAAAAGTTTTAACTTAATTATGTTGATTAAGTTACCTTTATTTCCTTCTTAAGATTTCACGTTAGTTTGCATAAAGTGACATTTAATAATTATATTAATTATTAAATGTTTTCCTTTTAGGGTTTTTCCTATTAGGGTTTCTTTAGGGTTTGCATGATCTCCTTTTATCAGGATTGATCCCATTGTATATTCATAATCTAATTCCCTTTTGTTCTGATAAAATAATTTCTCCATTTTTCAGAGCTTCAAACCCTTGTTTGTTTTCTCCATCCATTCTTTTCCTTGTGATAGGTATCCATTTGCATGCAGGTGATCTTGGAGTCTGAAGTTGGTTTTTTCAACTCCTACATGGTATCAAAGCTTTCCTGTTGCATGCCTATTCTTGTTTGAAGAATTTGGAGCTATTTGAAGCTACAAGGTTGGATTAGGCATTCATAGTTTTGGGGTTTGCATTTTTTGATCCAAGGATTCACCTACAATTTCAAAGCATTTTGAGTCCAAACGGACCTCGCCATTGCATCCATAGTGGTCCAAAAACCCTAAATTGACTGTTCATTCATCCATTTTAGACAAAGTTGATTTGAGGGGCAAAAAAATTTTAGTAGGTACGATCGTATGGTCGTCCGTTTGCGCACGGATCGGAGAAAAAAATGCCCTCATAAAAATTTTTATTTTCTGCATTTTTTTTCATCCGAAATTTTTAAAAAAAATTTGTAAGGTTTTTGATTTTTATTAAAAAACAAATTTTAAAAAAAAGGCAAAAAAAGCAAAGCCTTTTTAAGGCTTGCTTAGGCCTGCCTACGGGCTCCCTGCGCAGGCCTAGTTGCAGGGTACCCTGCGTAGGCAACTGTGTAGGTCCGTACCTGTGTAGATTTGCATAGGGCCATACCTATGTAGACCTACGTAGTGTACCGACGCCCTCTTGGGTGCGATGGGGGTGGGCCCATGTGCCTCCCCAACCAATATATTTTTTCATGTAATTTTTTTTATTTGTTTTTTTTAATATATGAAAAAAAAAAATTATTATAATAAGCCCAATCACACTTTTGTGGTGACGGTCATTTGGCCATCAAATTTAAGCCCATATTTTTTCTACGACAACCATATGACCATCAATTTTAATGTCGCACTGGCTTTTTTCCCCTTTAGAGCTATTTTTTCTAGAGGTCATAACTTGGGCATATGATATCGTTTTTTGGCAAACGAGATATCGTCGGAAAGCTAGTTTTGTCAAATTTCCAGTGGTGTGGGTTTCATCACTTCATTTTTTTTTTGGTACATTCTAGAGCTAGTTGAAGTCAAAGGAGCTTCTTTCAGTCCCGAGCTCATAACTTTTGATTTGTTTCTCCATTTTTTGCGATCTCAGTGGCGTTGGAACCATATTTCAGAGCTCTTCAGTTCCATCCATGCAATTTTTTTAGATTTTATTCTAGGTATAATTTATTCAATTTTTTGTGTTTTCACACTCTAGTGAATTACCTAGACATATTCATTCTTGGGAACTTTTCGTTTGCATGGGATGCTTCATTTTTTGTTGTTCTTCATGTATTTCCAATTTTTTGTCCTTTGTGGGCATTTTGAGCATCATTTGTAAGCAATATTTTATGTAAACGCACTGATATAAAGTGTCACACTATTGTACATGCATTTTTGGTGATTTTGCACATAAGGTTGTGCCATATTTTGTACTTGCGTTGTTTTATAAAGTGCCATGGGGGGTTGTGTAGTTTACCTATGTTTGTCATCACACCTTTTTCAGTGAGTGTCCCTCCACGATGACAGTGGATCCATATGATTCCAACCTCATGCATGTGTGCTTTGTTTTACAAACCACTTTTTCAGTTGCAGGTGCTTTCTTATGCACTTTCAGATGTTGTTTTTTCTTCCTCATGCACTATAAGGTGTTACACACCATTTCAGTGGATCTATCTGGCTCTCCCAGTTCAGTATTATGGGGGGGTATTATACTGTTCATGCTAATTCTTCCTTGGTTTCACCTTGGAAGGGATCTTCCATTCCCATTTGATCAGTGTTTTCAGACTATTGGTACTTGTGCCATTTGTATCTTTGTTCCAGGTGTTTGCCTTTGTTTGCCATCTGATTCAAGTAGTGTCATTTGGGGAACTCATGTAGATTGTTGTCTTCTTGATCTTGATCATCTATTCTTCAATGGAGGTTCTTTAGCACCATAGCAATCATCTTTCGACAGTTGTTTGCAGCTTCTTCTACTTCAGTGATGTTCTTCATGGCTTTCTGCATTTTTTTTTGGAGTAGAGATTTTCCTATGAGGTTTTCTCTATTTCTCCACTTTATAGGGATTTGGTTGTATTTGGGTACCTGATCTGGCCTAGTTGTCAGGACCCATGTTTTCCTTCTTGCATTGTAGTTACCTTTGCTTTCTTGCACTTGTTTGTAGCTACATTTTTGTTCATCTTAAGGGGGGGTGTTAGAGTAAAGATTTTAACTTAATTATGTTGATTAAGTTACCTTTATTCCCTTCTTAATATTTCACGTTAGTTTGCATGTAATGCCCCGCCAAGTAACCCTAAAGGAAGTTGCAATTAACATCTTAAGCGAACCAATTTTTTTTTTATAAAGTGCATTTAACATACACATTCACTTACTAATTAACAACAACCTCTAAGGCTACAAGGTTAGGATTACTTAAACCCACATATACATATTAAAAATAACCATAACAATATGAACTTTATGAAATAAACATCATACATCATAAGAATACCACATAACATAATAAGATAATCAACCAAGATACAATCTCATAAACATTATCTTAAACCAATAGTTACATCACTCATTCCCAGAATGAAGCAATAGTACATAAGTTTACAATTACAAAATTCCACCTCATAAACATAAGAGAGGTAGATAACTTATACAAAATTAAAATATTACAATGCAAGATAATACAACAAGAACCGCGAGCTATCCATCTGGATGTCTCGCCACCAAGTACTGAAGATAGATGGGGACCCAACGGTTTTGGTGCATGTTCCACCCAACCAATGTGGTACCCGAAGGCCCACCCCCCATGCTAGGAGATAGTAACAAAGTAACATGGACTAAGATCTACAACCACTAACCAAAGGCAGACTCATACTGACTCATACTGTTATAACCAACCAAATGAATTAACAAGTACAACTCATTCACTATACAAGTACGAATCAAATACAACTCATTCACCATACAAGTACGAATCAAATACAATGCACGTACAAATCTAGTACAATACAAGTACAAATCAAATACAATACATGTACACATCAAGTACAATACAAGTACAACTCCAACATCACTGACATAGGTCACATTGCTTCCAGACATAAAGTAGATCAAGTATGTTCAAATAACCATACACATAAAATAATTAACAACAGTTGTCATAGATAGAGTGTCATCGCAAGGTTTGTCATGAGATCTCCTCTGGGCATTCTTCATAGGCTCCGGCACAAGTAATCCTGGTGGCCTCAACCGAATCCCGGCACTCATACTCACTCATGCGGAATCAACTACCTCTCGCAAGAACAAGATAGTTGATCTTGCCATTCCAGGCCTTCTCACTCATCCCAAGTCTAAACAAGCCCTTGTGTCTATGAGTGAGGATTAAATTATCTTGATTAATGTGAAGTTAGTCCTAATCTTCTAAGTACATTATTTTAATTATCACTTATTTAAATCACTCCTAAAGGTTATCCAGTTTACCTCTTTGGGCTCTGGTGCCTAACAGAAGCCACTCTTCTATTCGACAACACACATCCAAACAATCCACCAAGGGAACCACAAGTGCATACCAACTAGGCATCATAATCCACTCCAACACAAGGAGGATACAAATAATAGAAACTCACTCCAAACATCTTGGAGGAAACAATCACATAGTCCACTCCTTTCACAGGAGGCAACAAGATGAAACCACATCACAAGGTCACTCCATACAAGGAGACACAGATCCCATAATCCACTCCTAAACCAAGGAGGTGCAAACATCTCCGTTCATGAAAACCGGGTAAAACTGAACATGCACTACCCAAGGGAAAACAACTGGATGGCATAAAGATTCAACAACCCTTATCCTCTAAGTTCTTCTGGAAGACTTATAATTTAGGACTAACACTAAATCCCAAAACCAACAATGCAACTTGACGACATAGCAACAAAAGCATTCAAGTCATCAATCAAATATAATATTTGGATTTCCTAAATCCATACTCATTCAATAGGTAGTGTTGACAAAGTCAAAGACATGATAAGTAGATCATCTAAAATAATCATAACCCCTATTTCCCTTTTCATTATTGGAAATCTAAAACAATTAAACTTACTTCCCTTTACTGAATACAAAGAATTAAATCCTTTAAGATAAGCATGAGGAAGATACTACTTTTGGATATACTAAATCCATATCTCTTTCATAATCCAATCACAATGATTCAATTAATTTAAATAGAAATTAATAAATAACATAATTGATTGCCTCATCAATAAAACAACTTCTTAATTTACTTTTAAATCGACACAAATCCATGCAAGTAAACTCTTTCCATTTCCTAACCAAATCTTACATCTCATTCAATTTTCTCTTTAACACGTTCAATCACTTTAATATAATAACATATTGTTTTTCTATCCATTTAAAAACATGCAATTTCATCAATGTATCAAAAAATATCTTTTGGCTTATCTATTTGACCACGCATTCATATTGTTTCTAATTAAATCTCGTTAATTAAAACAAACATTTACATATAAATATTTCTATAATTCTTCAATATATTTAAATATCCTTTTCCTTATCAATTTTGACCATACATTCAAAACTTATCATTTAAATTCTTCATGCAAAGCTAAATTACATGCACTCAAATAAAACAAGGTAAATACTGATTGAAAATACTCATGGATATATATATACATTTCAATATATTTTCTTCAATCATATTAACAAAATAAATATTTTCTTTTCAATCAAGTAATTACTTCTATTAAAAAAATATCTTTCTCTATACATTTTCTACACATACTAATCATTTCTTTTAGAACATTAATAATACCCAATTTGCAAACAACAGAATAAAATAAGATAAAATATTATTTATTCTCTCAAATGGATATATACCTTCACTATATATATATATTAAATATAAATTAATATATTTAAATATATTTAATCATTAACATATCTTCTATCCTTTGCAGAATATTAAATTGTTTAATTCAAAATAAAATATCCCTTATCACTAATTTTCCAAAATATAAATATATATTTTTCCAATTAAATCAAATTAATAATTGGACCTTTCACACATGAATTTAAATTCCACAATTAAATATTAAATTATGCATTATCTAAATCAAATATTAACTCCTTCAATTAAACTTTAACATGCCATTTTAAAATAAACAATAATTTCCCCATACGTTTATAATATTAATTCCACTAATCAAATATATAAATTTTATTTAAAATAATATAAATAAATATAATACTTTAGTATTATAAATTATAATATAAAATATTATTAAATAATATTTTAATATTATAATAACAATACCTAAAATATTAATATTTATAAATATCAATTTATTATTATTTTATTTTCAGAACAGCCATGGGAAAATAGTTTAATAGTAGTCTCATGTTTTAAGCATAACTCAAAAACTAAGATCTGGGTATTTGAGATTTTTGGACAAGGGTTAAAAAATTGCAAAAAGCAAAAACCTTTTAAATTTCTTGAAAACCCAGTTTGTGAAAGTGAAGTTATAGGCGATGCAATCAGACCATTTTACCATGAAAATATAACTATACTGCAGATTTTAAAATCCATTTTTTGATAATAAACAGAAAGTTTCATTTTCTGAAAACATTCCAAATGCATTGTTCAATTTCTATGTTTGATTTCAATAACAATAGAATCAATTTCTCCAAATAATTTAAATTCAACTAAGGTTTTCACAATTTTCACTCAAGAATTTTCACAAGCAAAGGCTGCAAATTTATTTAATTATTTTCTTCTAATATCAAGTTTGTTTTCTAAAACAGATTTAACAAATAAATCTTTAATCACTACTATTTTGAAAAAAAACAATCAAGGACAATAAAATACAAAGAGGAAAACCTGGTACAAGAAGCTACAGGAAGAGATGATTTTTTTATGCAAGCCTCCTCCAAAGATTTCCTGAATTTTCTTCAATCCTCCAATGAATCCAATCCAAAATCCAACAAATGCAAACAATATTTCCTTCAATCAATTCTACAATCAAACTTTCTTCAAACCCTTGTGCAAATTTTCCAAAATTTCTTCCCTGCTGTAAAAATGTATTTTTCTAAAAACTTTTTGCCCTAAAATTAAAACATATATTCTTATAAATCAAAAATACCTAATTCAACCCTAATTCACATTACATGTAAATTAGATATTTCAATTTCAATTTCAATTTTCAATTTCAATTTCACTTTCAATTTCAATTTCACTTTCAATTTCAATTTCAATTTCACTTTTCAAAAACCCACTTTCAATTTAAAATGAAATTTGAAATAATAAATTAATTTTCAAAGTTGCAACCAATTTCCCAAATAAACATTTAATTACAATTTCTAATTTAATTCTCACACGTTGGAATTAAATTCCAAAATTAATTCTAATTCTTTTATTTCCTTTCATTCTCTTGCATCACGTTTAATTAATTAATTTAAGTATAAATTTTATCCACATTGCATTATTTAAATTAAATAACCATCAACATGATTTAAATGCAATTATTCTAAATATCTATTTCCAAATCAAGAATGCTTCAGAATTAAATAACATCAAAGCAAGACAAACAATGACTCGACACACACAACTGATGACACACTAAGGCTAGGGTATAGACTTGACACATGTTACCTAGCTACTATCTCCCGTTCAACTTAACCGTTGGATCGACACACTCAAACCTGTGAAACTAGGTGGAGTCGATGTCATGTACATACAATCCTACAACCAAGTAAACAACATCATACGATATATCCAGCATATAATACACACCGTGAAGAAAGAATTACGGATTCGTAGGGCGCTCGCAAGCGAGTGATGCGAACTCGTCCTCTTCACCAATACACTCATCGAAACTGACACTTCCATCATAATCCAGTAATCTCATAATAACATCTCATGTTAACTCTACAACAACATTAATCTATAATGCATATGAAACAATAATCAGATAACTACATCCCACAATAATGTTGTTGTTCAATAGTAGCGATCAAAACATTATAACAAAATGTATCCAATATCAAAGTAATTGCAACCAAACATAGCATAAAGCAACTTTGAACAAGAAACAAAACAGAGGGGTATTACATTGCATAAAATGACATTTAATAATTATATTAATTATTAAATTTTTTCCTTTTAGGGCTTCTTTTAGGGTTTTTCCTACTAGAGTTTCTTTAGGGTTTGCATTATCTCCTTTTATAAGGATTGATCCCATTGTATATTCATAATCTAATTCCCTTTTGTTCTAATAAGATAATTTCTCCATTTTTCAGAGCTTCAAACCCTTGTTTGTTTTCTCCATCCATTCTCTTCCTTGTGACAGGTATCCATTTCCATGCAAGTGATCTTGGAGTCTGAAGTTGGTTTTCTCAACTCCTACAATTATATTTTTCAATTTTTAATTCATTATTTCTCTCTCCTTGTCACATCCTCCATAACCTTTTCACTAAGTTGGATTAATTTAATTAATCCTTCATTAAGATGCACATATCATTAATTTGGATTAAGTTCACTTCCTCCATTTCTAGCCACTTGCCTCTAATCATCATTAATTAGCCTAATCACCTCTTTGCACAATCCTAATCCTAATCACTTACCCTTTCTAGCATGTCCTTAAGTCAACCTTCTTGGTACTTACATTTTTTGGGTTGACCTCTTCCCCATGTGGATTAAAAATTCACACTTATTCCCCCCATGCATTTGTCTTCTCCATGACATCTCATATGCCACATCGTACCCATAGGACAAAGACCCCTTTTAGGGGAATCTTGTTTTACCCTTTGGTCTCTTTCAAATAGTGAATTAAAAATTCACTTTTATTCCTTCAAGGCCATCTCCAATCCCTATGGTGATAAGGGTGGGCTTTGTAAAAGTCCTCACTTGTCACTTTCAGCCCCACTTGGGGACAAGAGATTAATTTTTGTGGAGATCCTCTCTTATCCCAAGGTACTTGCAAGTACCTTGAGACTGCATGGCCTTCTTCATGTCACTTGTACCCTTGCCATCTCACCTTATCCTTTTGACACTTCACCCGCCACATGGAAATATGTGAGGGCTTGTGAGTCCTCAACTCACCATAGCCCTCCATCTTGGCCATAGTGGCTCAATCTTGACTGTTGAATCCTCTAGAGAATTCAATTTCTTCTATAAATACCCCACTCTTCTCATTAATTGATGAAGTGAGTACATTCATACCAAAATTATGCTCTCAAGCCATTTAAGCCATCTTAGACATTTATTGCAATCTCTTAGTATTTGCATTTTCATCTTAGAATCCATTATTGCATTCACCCACCTCCATTAATCATCCATCTACCACCATCATTGCAAGTCTATCATCCAAGGAGCACACATCAAAATGATATCAAGGACCAACCAAATGATCGATTCAAGACAAGGTATAATCAGTTTTTATTTTCATTTTTCTTTGTTTTGAATCAAACTAGGCTATTCATTGAGGTGTTAGGTGTTATTTGCTTCTTTTGCATTTTACTTTATTTTGCATTTTTAGATTAGCATATTTCTCCTTATCATAGTAATAAAATAGATAGGATGGTAGGTTTTGAAAGCTTTATTTGTATAAAAATTGTAATACCCCTTCATTTTTCTCTTTTGATCGAACAATGTTCTATTTGGTTATGTCTTATTTTCTGTTAGTACCTTGACTATGGTACTCGGTTACTATTTGATCGCTAGGTATAAAGTGATGCGAATGTTATATTTTAATATGATGGTATTTTATCTTAATGTTATCATTATGGCATGCTTTGGATTAGCATAGTGGATATTTGAATTAATGATGTTTACTGCTTTTGAATAAATTATTGATGTTAGATTCGTCAATTTGTAACACTGTATTGGTGAAAGGGACAAGATTGCACCACTCGCTTGTGCGTGCCCTATGATTCCGTGATTTCCTCTTTACGGTGTGTTTTAATTATGACATATATATGAATGTGGTTATACTTGTGTTCGTAAGTTGGCAGGTATAGGATATCGACTCCACCTGGTTTCATAGGTTTGAGCGTGTCCATTGCCCAACGACATTCGATTGGGAGATAGTAGTTAGGTTTTCCGTGCCAAGTCATCACCCTAGTCATAGTGTGTCGTCGGATTTTAGTCTAATTCAGTTACGTTAATATTGTACGATTTGCCTTGATTTTTATTTAAATTACAAGCTAGAGAAAGGTAAATAAATGGTTTATGTATTTAAGTTGTTGATTAAATTAACCTGTCTAATGTTAGAAATGTTATTTAATTTATTGATTAATTTAATTTAATTAATAAAATAATTTAATCTTGGATTAGATTTATTTTATTGATTAATTAAATTAATGGTGTTGAATTAAATTAAGTTATGCATTTTGAAATTTATAGATATTTGTGTGAAATTGGAAATTTTGAAAAGGGTTTTAAATTTCATTTTTGAAAATTTGAAAATGCAAATTGAAAATTGGAGATATTTTATGTTTTCTGTTTTGGAAAATTTATGAGGGTGGTTGCATAGGTATTTTTCTTTTTTTTTTTCTATTATTGAGATATTTTTGGATATTTTGAGAGGATGGATTTTCATGGAGTTTTTGGAGAGAGGATGAAAAAATTGAAAAATAGAGAGAATGAGAAATTTTTGTTGTTTGTGGGTTTTGGACTGAAATTGTAGAAAAGATTTGAGGAATTGTTGGGCAGGAGTTGGAATCAGAGGAAGAACCTGTGCACCATTTGACATCTTCTCAAGCTCTGGAATACCAGGTTCATGCTATTTAAATTGATTTTGAATTTGAAAAGGTTCATGAAATTGGTTATGTTGCTTGTAAAATCTTTGTTTGGAAACTCAAATGATTCTTGTTGAAAAATAAACCCATTTTAAATGTTGTTCTCAAAACTTGAAACTTTTATTGGAAATGAAATTTCTCAAGGAAAATTGTGTTCTTGGTTATAAATGACTATTTTTAGTATTACTTGCTCAATTTATTTTACAAATCTTGGATGGAAGTATTTAAATTCATACATATATGTATGTATATATATATATATACTGAAATATATATATATATATACACATATATATTATTTTATATATTTCATTTTTGGGGGGAGTTGTGCTGTTAAAAGTTTTAAAAAAAGGCACCCTGTGGAGGTGCACGAATTTTGAAATCCGCAGTCAGATTTCATTCTAGAATTTTTTTATTTAAAAATAAAATAAATAAAAAGGGAAAGCTTTGGGGGAGTCACTGGGGGCTCACCCCAGTGCCCCCCCCATGGGAGGCGTGTGGGGGAGCCGCGCCCAGCACGACCCCTGCAACCCTTACCCCCGCGGCCAGCTGTGTTACATAGACGTTGCCACCATTTTTTAGTGGGTGGTTGTGCATAGCACAATGCCGCCAGTAATGGTGGCCGACTGTGCACACAATCACCGCCACCACCACTAGCAGTGTCGGCTATGGTTTGCACAGTCGGCAAAAACTTTAGCATGTGGCCCTAGGGAAATCAGCCGACCGACCTTAGGGTTTGGCGTGTGGCCCGAGGACGCCCTTGGGTTCAGTATTTTTTTTAATGATAAAATAAAAATATATATATAAATTAATATTTTATTATTATATTTTAATAATATTAAAATATTAATATGTATTATATTAATATTTAATATTATATTATATAATATTATATATATAGTAAAAAACTAAATATAGAGGTATATATGTAATGCATATATAAACAAATTACACAAGTGTATATATATTTTAAAATATGATTTATTGAAGGCATGATTTAAGGTTAATTGAAGAAATTAAAATATTGTGTTTTAATCAAATTATTGACTTTATTTTAAAAATAATATATTTAGATGGAATAATATATTTGTTTTAAATAATATGGATATTAAGTTATGTTAAATTATTTTGGAAATGATTATATCAAGTAGAGGAAACATTTATTTATTTTAAAATGTTATTTTCTGAATGGTTGAAATAAATGTTTATTTTATAATTATTGAAAACAATTAGAGAATGTGATATTTGATTTAAATTTCATCTTTATCTAAAAGAGTTGTATTTAATTCAGTTTTATTAATGCGATGAATTACTAAATGTTAATGAAGAAATGGATTTAGTAAATCCAAAGTAGATTTAATTCTTGTCGTCTTGCTCATCTTGATTGCGAATTGTTTCCGTTCTCATTTGGGGGAAATTGTGTGATCGAGATTAATAAGTCTTCCAGAGGTCTTTTAAATATGGGGGTTGTTATTTTGTGTTTGTCAACCTATTTTGAATCCCTTGGGTAGTGCATGGTACATATTCAGTTAATAACCTGATTTTCACGAACATGGATGTTTTGTGCCTCCTTGGGTTAGGAGTGGACTAGGTGTTTAGTTCCTCCTTGTAAGGAGTGGCTTGGGTATTTTTGTTACCTCCAATGTTAGGAGAGGGTTTTGACTTATGTCACCTCCTAAGAAATGAGTGGTCGTGTTATCTTTTTTGCTTGCACTTTGGTACCCTTGGAGTTTGGTTGGTATGTGTGTTGTCAAGTAGAAGAGTGGCTTATGTAGGGGCCAGAGCCCAAAGAGGTAAACTGGGTAACCTTCAGAGGTGGTTTAATCAAGTGATAACTAAAACAATACTTAGAAGATTAGGTGGTACTTCTCACTAATCAAGATAATTTTGCCTCACTCATAGACACAAGTGTTCGTTTAGACTTGGGTTGAGTGGGAAGGCCTGGAATGGTAAACTCATCTATCTTGTATTTACAAAAGGTATTTGATCTCACATTAGTAAGTATGAGGGTGGGGATCAGTTGAGGCCACTAGGATAGCCAAAGCCTATGAGGATCCGTAGTGGGTAACTCATGACGAGTTATGTGATGACACTCTGTCTAGCACAACAGTTGGTATTTGGTTCTGTGTGTATGGTTCTCGTAACCTACTTGATCTGCTTTATTTCTAGAAGCAATGTAACCATGTTGAGTTGTACTTATGATGTACTTGTGATGTACTTGAGTTGTACTTGTGTGGTACAGGTGATTGGTTGTGTCAGTTTGGTTCAGTTACGTGTTATCATGTGTCTAGAGGTATATGGCCTTGGGTAGGAATCCTTGTTACTATCTCCTAGCACGGGGGGTGGGCCTTTGGGTTTCACTTAGTTGGGTGGCATGCACCTTACTCTGTTGGGCTTTCTTCTTGTTCATGTGGACGCGATTTCCAATTGGAGAGCTCATGGGATCCAGTTACTCTTAATGCTTTATTCATTTCAATTGATCTTGTAATTTATTACCCCATTTGTTATCAAGGTGGAAGGATGTAATTTTTAATCATGTTTATTGGACTTGCCTCATTCGGGGAATTAGAGTTGTAATTGTATTGTTTAATTATGGATAAATTGAATTGAAAGTTATCTCTTATGCTTTGATGTAATTTATCTTATTTGGAATGTATGTGTTTAATTTCTTAAGTAATTAAATGACATGGTTAAGATTCATGTCTTTTTTTGAGGTTCTAAATAACCTCTGTCTCATAACCTTAGAGGTTGTTGGCTTTGGGTAGTAATCTTTCTTGTTAATTGTACTTAAAAAAAAAAATAGCCTATTTACTTGTAGTTGTTTGCAACTTCCTCTAGGGTTGCGTGGCGGGACATTAAAAAAACATTGAAAGAAAAATAATACACTTTAATTTTTGAAGATTCAAAAATAAATATAGGTATCATGGCTTCTTTTGAGATCTCTAGGTAAAAAATTGGCTAAAATAAATTAAATTGTTTCTAGATAGATCTACCCTTTTCACAAAGGAGTGTAATGTGTAACACCCCTCCGTTTTGCTTTATGGATTGGACAGTGTGTCCTTGTTTTGCATTGATTTATACTTTTAGATATTTAGATACTTTATCGTGTGTGTGTATTTGATCACCATTTATTGTGCAATAGACTATTCTATGTGATGTGACTTGAGTTATCTGATGATTTATGTTATATGCTTTAATTGGTGTAATGATGATGTTAGTGATATTACATGTTAGTTCATATGAGAATATTTGATGTATTGTGAAAGTGTCAGTTTGATGAGTGTATTGGTGAAGGGGACAGATTCACATCACTCGCTTGCGAGCGCCCTACGATTCTGAGATTTCTTCTTCACGGTGTGTATTATATGCTGTTATATTTTATGATGTTGGTTATTATGTTTCAGGATTGTAGGTACATGGCATCAACTCCACCTGGTTTCATAGGTCTGAGCATGTCGATCCAACGGTTAAGTTGAAGGGAGATAGTAGCTAGGTAACATGTGTCAAGTCTACACCCTAGCTATAGTGTGTCGTCAGTCGTCTGTGTCGAATCATTGTTTGCTTTACTTTAATGTTATTTAATTCTGAAATATTCTTGTTTTGGAAATAAATGTTTAGAATAATTGCATTGTATCATGTTGATGATTATTTAATTTAAATTATGTAATGTGGATAAAAGTTTATATTTAAATTAATTAATTATATTTAATTTATTTAATTGATTAAATTTAATCCAAGGGGTTGAATCTAATTATTAAATAATTAAATTAATTAATTAACTGTGATGTAAGAAAATTAAAAGAAATGAAAGAATTAAAATTAAATTGGAATTTAATTTCAATGTGTGGAAATTTAATTATTTTGGAATTTCATTTCAATTAAGTTTGAATTTATTTATAAATTGAAATTGGATTTGAAAAGCAAAGTTAGTTTTCAATTTTTGGAGATAATTGATATTTAGATATTTTAAGTTTCAGTTTTGCATGCAAAATGAGATTTGGTTGTGCAAGATATTTTCAATTAGGCATGCATGTGTGAGTTGAATTTAGGAATTAAGATTGGTTGCAAAATTTATGTATGGAGAAAATTTTTGGAAGAGGAAAAACTTCTTCTGGTGTGAGAGGATAATTTTGGGAAAATTGCTCAGAGGAAGGGTTGAAGCTATTTTTGGTTTTGGAAGTGATTTGAGGAAAGTCGGTTTGCATTTGTTGAAGTTTCTGGCATTGGATCCGTTGCATGTTTTAGGAGAATACAGGGAATTTTTGAAGAAGGCTTGCATCAGAAATTTATTCTCTTCCTGTAACTTCGAATGCCAGGTTTTGTTCTGTGGTTTTCTTGTTCTAGTTTGTTCAAAACAAATATTTATTGTTCAAGAAATTTGTTTGTTGAATTCATTGAGAATTAGGATTTGATAATTGAAACTAGATTTAAATTAAACCAAGATGTGGAGAAAATTGTATAAAGTTACTGTAGGATTTAAATTAGTAAATGGAGAAATTGTAGTATCATTGTTTAAATTAAATTTTAGATCGTGCATCAAATATTTTGATTGTTGAAAAATTCTAACTCTTGTAGAAAACAATAGATCTGGTTTTCAAAACAAACCCTTTGTTAAAAATTGTAATGGAGTAATTTGATCCCCATTAGTATATTTATTTAAGAGAATGTTTTTAGAAAAATAAGTCTTTAAACATCTGTGTAATCTAGAAATTAATCTAGAAATTTTTTATTAATTTTCTATGTCTGGATATTTTTATTCAGTTTTCTCAATTTCTCCAGTAAAATTATTTTGTGTAAATATATATATTCATTTATTATATGTATTAGATTATGATATACACATAATATATGAATATACATATTTATTTTATTAATTTTAAGATTTATGACAATGATATTAATTAATTCGTTGTACGCGAACTTCGTTTTCTATGCGTGTTTCACAAAATTCTTATTTATTTTTTATTAATTTTAATAAAGGTGATTTTATTGTATTGGTGGGGGGGTGGATTTATCCCCCACCATCCACTTGCTGGGTATGGGGTTCTGTGCTGCCTATGAGGCAGTGTGCCCACCCTATTGGGGGATGCGCTGCCCCATAGGGAGCATTGCCTCCCCTTACATACGGCGACCGACTGTACTTTAGGTACAGTCTGGTGCACCCTTTAATGCTCTGCTCTGCGGATGGAACTTGGGATTCGTGGCTACGGTTTGATAAATTTAAAGTTATTTTCTGAGGATTTTAATATGGTTATATATTCAATTTATAAATATTTGAGATGTGCATGATTATATATTTGTAAATATATAATTGTGTATATTTAGTTTTTGTAGATTATTATTATGATTTTAAAAATTAAACAATTTGGCATTTAGTAAATGATAGAAAATATATTGATGAGTATACATTCATATTTATATAATTAAATATATTAATTTATATTTAATGTATATATTGTGGGAATATACATTTCAAGGAATAGTTAATATTTCATCTTATTTTAATTAATGCATACAATTTAGTAAGATATGGAGTTTTTAAAAAGAAATGGTTTGCATGCTTGAACAAATGGATAGGGAAAAGATATATTGTATAAATGGGGGAAATTATATGTGTATTTAGGAAAATTGAAAGAATTATAGAATTTGGTTAAGGAAGTTGAAATGATTTACATGCATAGAGTATTTGGAAAGATAATATTTGATTTCGTGGACAATTAGATAACGAAAGAAATGTTCTATAAATTACATGTTTTAAATGGGAAGTTAAAGAGATATAGAAAATTGGATAAAAAATTGAAAAGATTATTTGCAATAGTTTTATGATTTACTAAAAGTAAATTTAGGAGTTGATTATATTGATGAGGAAATTTATTATCATTTTTATTTAATTTAGTTCTACTAGAGCAATTAAATCATTGTGATTGGTATATGAAAGAGATGTGGATTTAGTGTATCCAAAAAAATAGCAATATCCTCTTGATTGTCTTTTAGATTTCTTTTCTTCATACTTCGTAAAGGGGTTGTGAGTTTAAATTGTTTAAGATTCCCTATTATGAAAATGGAAAATGGGTATATGGTTATTTGAGTAAATATTGTTATTGTGCCCTTACCTTTGTAAACGTTACTTATTGCTTGAGTATGGATTTAGGAAATCCAAATATATTAGATTGATTAATGACTTGATTGCTTTTGTAGCTATGTCGTCATATTGTATTTTGGGATATGGGATTATGTGTTAGTCCAATATTGTAAGTCTTCCAGAGAATCTTAGAGGATCTAAGAGGGTTGTCGATTCATGATGTCATCCAGTGTTTTCCCTTGGGTAGTGCATGATGTCTTATCAGTAGTTACCCAGTTTCCACGAACGGGGTTGTGTTGTTTTGTACCTCCTGTGAAAGGAGTGGACTTCGTATTTAGATTGCCTCCATTTGTTGGAGTGAATTCCTTTGTTTGTTCCTCCTTGTGATGGAGTGGTTTTGGATACCTAGGTTGTATGCACTTGTGATTCCCTTGGTGATTAGTTTGTTTGTGTGTTGTCGAATAGAAGAGTGGCTTCCATTAGGGGCCAGAGCCCGGAAGAGGTAGGATTTGGGTAACCTATGGAAGTGAGTTTAATCAAGTGATAACTAAAATTGAAATGAAAATTTGGGGATTACTACACACTAAAAAGATAAGTTCTAGCTTCACTCATAGTCAAGTGCTAGTTAAGGCTTGGAATGAGTGGAAAGGCCTGGAATGGCATAGTCATTTATCTCGTCACCATGAGAGGTATTTGATTCCGCATTAGCAAGTATGAGGGTTGAGGATCGGTAGAGGCCATCAAGATTACCGGAGCTTATGAAGATCCACCGAGGGTAACTTATTATGAGCTGTGCGATGACACTCTATCTTGGACAACTGTTTGTTTGTTTGTTTGGTATTTTATGTTATGTGTATGGTTCTCTGAACATACTTGATCTATTTTATGTCTGGAAGTAATGTGACCTATGTCAGTGATGTGAGAGTTGTACTTGTATTGTACTTATGTTGTACTTATGTTTGTGTTGAGTCTGCCTTTGGTTAGTGGTTGTAGATCTTTGTCCATGTTTCGTTGTTACTATCTCCTAGCATGGGGGGTGGTCCTTTGGGTACCACTTGGTTGGGTGGAACATGCACCAAAACCATTGGGTCCCCATTTATCTTCAGTACTTGGTGGCGAGATATCTAGATGGGACAGCTCGCGGTTCTTGAGTTATTCTTGCATTGTAATATTTCAGATTGTATAAGATATTTACCCCTCTTATGCTTATGAGGTGAGATTATGTAATTGTAATTCTTTTGTACTATTGTCTCATTTTGGGAATGAGTGATGTAATTATTGGATTATGTAAATGAATATGAAATGGTTTCTTGGTTGTTTATCTTATTATGTAATGTTGTATGATGCTTATTTTATAAAGTATTAATGCTATGGTTATTTGTTATATGTATGTGTGGGTTTTAGTAATCCCAACCTTGTAGCCTTAGAGGTTGTTGTTAATTAGTAAGTGAATGTGTATGTAAATTGCACTTTAAAAAAAAAAAATTTGGTTCACTTTAATCGTTAATTACAACTTCCTTTAGGGTTACTTGGCGGGGCATTACATAATGATCCAGTAGCCAAAGTTATCAAAGGAAAAAAATTAATAAATTATGGAACATAACGAAAAGTATCTAGAATAGCATGAAGAAAATATATAAGGGAAAGTGAGGAAAAGATAGATGTCATAGATGTAAACTAGTAAAGCCTCCTAGCAATGTGCTCTACAGGTACACAAAAAGTAAAGAAATATTTCTTTTATCTTGGAATGTCAGAGCATTAAATACCCCCAAAAGCACAAAATTATGAAAAAATTATCTAGATGAAATAAAATAGATAATATGTTGGTACAAGAAACTAAAATTCCTATCAAGAGAGTTATGAAAATAAAAATAGTTTTTTTAAGGATTATGGTTATGCTTGTGATAGGGGCCTCATGAGAGATTGTAAGTCTATAGAACCCTATAATTTTGGACACGTATCTTATGAGTGCTAAACCTAAGCACGCATTTGTTATTTTTTCCATACAAATAAGAACACTAGGATATTTTATAATATTTATGCTTCCAACACTTAAAAGTGCTATAAACAGCTTTTGGAATCATCTTGCCACTTATAAAAAAAAAACATTAAATAGAAATAGATAGTTATAGGGGAATTTAAATCTCCTCTAAATGAAGATGAGAAGAAATGGGGATCCCAAATCTAATTTAATAGTAGGGAAGAACTAGTAGATAATTTGGATTTGGAGGGTGCTAATTATATTTGGCCAAATTAAAGGGTACTTTTTCTTTATATAGGTTAGATTGGACCATACACTTATAATGCTTGATTGACTTTATTTTATTTTTACTATTTATCTATATTAACTAGAATAGGGTTAGATCACTCTCTGATTATTATGTATTCTAACAAGTAAGATAAAAGGAAAGGTTTTCTATTCAGATTTAAAAAATATGGACCCAAAATCCTAATGTAATTAAAAAATGGTAGATATGAAATATAAATGTTAATGGATTACCTATGTTCAAGGCTGATAAAAATTTGAATAATATCAAGGTTAATGTTAGAAGAGAAAACAAAAAATATTTTGGTTATATTAAAAACAAAAAAAAATCAAAAGAAAAATTAGATACAATGAAAAATGAAATTCAAAATTTAGTAATCATTTATTAGTCATAGAAATAAGGTTCTTATGTGAGATCCATTATGTTATTACAAAGGAGGAATATTTTTTGAGGTAAATATTGAGAGAAATATGGTTAAATGAAAGATATAGGAATTTTGAACTATTCCACATGAGTAATTTAAAGAATATAAATATAATTAAAGAGATCTAAATGGATAATAATCATATTTTGGAGGAAAATATTATAAGAGATGAAGAAGTTGATCAATTTAGCTATTAAATCCTATTTTGTAATGTTAAATTTTAGAAGTTATTCCTAATATTATTGATGACCAATATAATATGGATTTAATGAATACTATTTTGGAAGAACACACCAAATTCATTATTTTTCATTTGTAGGGAACAAATACCTAGATTTGGATGGGTTTTTATTGTTGGTATGTGGCGACTGATCATGCTATATTGTACACTCTTCATGTATCTTCGCTGGTGTTCGGGGTCGGGTTGGGCCCCGGATGGGGGTTAGGGGGCAACAACCCCCATGAATTTTTTTTTTCTACTTTTTTTGCTTCATCACCGAAAAAGAAAAAATCCGACTTTGTATAACCCTACTTTTTGGAAGCTTCTAAAAGCTTGTTAGAAGTTGTTGGGATGGGGAGTTGTAGTATGGCATTATTCACGAGATCATAATATGTTTTACACTAGATAATAAAATCATTAGATGGCTATGGTTCTGTGGGTGTAGCCCAGATTGGGTGAACCACATTAAATTCTCCATGTTGTCTTGTTTCTGCTATAATTTTCTGAATGATTTATTTCTATGTTTTATTGATCAAATCTACATTTAACTTTTTATATATCTTCCTTCTAACCCTAAAACCCATAAATTTTCTTTTAGTTATATTGAGATACCATGAAAAATGATCTTGTGCTAGTTGCTAAGGATTTTTCTTGAAGTGAAAAGGTGTTTAAAGAGTTAAAATTTACCTTTTTATTCTTAATTTCTAAGATGGTTAGAACTAAATCCTTTATTTATTTTAGGCCTATTATCCTTTGTAACCCAGTCTACAAAATCTTTTCCATGAACATTGTACTAAGGTTGTAGAAATTTCTTCTCAAGATTATTTCAATGCAACAAAGTGGTTTTGTTCATAGAAGAAAAATTATTGATCAACTCCTTATTTACATATATGAGTTGATTCACTCTATGGTTTTTAATAAGAAGTCATCATTCATTTTGAAATTGAACTTGATGAAAGCATATGGTCATGTTTTTTTGGGATTTCCTAATAAAAGTACTAAATAAAAATAGATTTTAGAAAAAATATTATAAATAATTAAGGAGTTAATCTCAACCTCAGAATTATCTATCATCATCATTAGTAGTTTACATTTTTGTCTTTTCAAAATCTAAAGAGTTATTATGGTAATGTTATTTCTCCATTATTATTTATATCACTGAAAAAATATTTTGGAAAAGGATTATATAAAATTGTTTTGGAGTGTATATTTGGGGCATTAAACCCACCTCTACCAATTCCTCACCAATAATTTATGGATTATATATTGATTGATGAATCTTTATTTTTAAAAACTAAGGAGAGGAGATAAGTAAAATTTTATCTAATCATGAGAAAGCTTTAGGTAAAAAATTAGCCTCGTAAAAGTACTATATTTTTCTTAAATATTCTTATGTAGAGACAACAAAATATTACTAGCATTTTAGGTTGTCAATTTGACACCCTTAATTTTATATACTTTTCTTTACCTCTTTTTCAAGGGGTTATCCTAGATTCCTTTTGTAATTTTTTATTAGATAGATTTTAGTAGAACCTTTAGGATAGAAAGTTTCTCTTCTTAGCTAAGAAGGTAAGAATTAATTGATCAAATGTTCCCTTGAATATAACATTTTATAGTATGAATTTACTTAAAATTATTGTAACAATTTTGATAAGATTGATAAAATATATACTTTTCATTAATTTGGCATGGAAAAAAGTAATGTATCCTTTTGGTTACATAAGACTCAGTTTGCAATCTAAAAAATAATGGTGGATTGGGTTTAATAAATATTTGAGAATTCAACCTCTCTCTAAATTCTAAAACTAGTCAGATATTGCTAAATGAAGAAAGAGAGTGGATCTCTATCACATCTAAGTATATAAATGACTCAAATAGTGATATGTTGAATTCTAATGATCTTCCCAAAGGATCATAAATTTAGAAAAGTACAAGTTCTAGAAAAAATATTATTAATGAAGGTAAAATATAGAAATTTATAGATATAATTGTAAGATAGGGGGACCAACCACGTCAAGGCCCCAGGTCACAGAGGGAATAGAGCAGTAGGCTGACCTAACTTACCTCAACTTAAGAGAGTATTAGGAGATGCAAGATGAGAATGATGAGGACTATAAGGTTCTTTGACCACTCTGTAGACCTGAGATTTGAGAGGGTACTAGGCGATTCAGTTTTCAAGGTCAAATTTATGTCTCAAATAACTCTTTGTGAGAGGAAAAAAGTGCAGTTCTAGGATGAAAACATGGCACACTAGCGTCTCTCAAGTACGTTGGCATTCATATGGCCAGAGGACCAGAAAAGACAAGGTCTAACCACTAGAAAATGGACTAACGGCCTAGCTAATGGTTTCTAAGGGAACAAAATAACACTATGAAGTAGGAAACATATAAGTGGATATGATAAAATAAGTAGATTAACGCTAGGGTGACAATAATGATCTCACACAAAAGCTTGTTCACTAGCTAGCTCCACGAAGCACATCCACCTAAGCACAACAAAGGGGAAAATTGTTGGGGGGTTGTATAGGGTTCTACCTTAGTCAAACCCCTATTTTGGTGTTTCCTATAATGCCCCGCCATGTAACCCTAAAGGAAGTTGTAATTAATGATTAAAGTGAACCAATTTTTTTTTTATAAGTGCAATTAACATACATATTCACTTACTAATTAACAACAACCTTTAAGGCTACAAGATTGGGATTAATTAAACCCAAACATACATATTACGAATAACCAAAGCATTTAATACTTTATGAAATAAACATCATACAACAAGGATACCACATAGCATAGTAAGATAAACATCCAAGTTACAATTTCATATTCATTTACATAATCCAATAGTTACATCACTCATTCCCAGAATGAGACAATAGTAGATAAGGTTACAATTACAGAATTCCACCTCGTAAACATAAGAGGGATAGAATACTTATACAATCTGAAATATTACAATGCAAGAATAACACAAGAATCCATGAGTTTTCCATCTGGATGTCTCACCACCAAGTACTAAAGATCAATGGGGACCCAACAGTTTATGGTGCATGTTCCACCCAACCAAGTGGTACCCAAAGGCCCACCCCCCATGCTAGGAGATAGTAACAACGTAACATGGACAAAGATCTACAACCTCTAATTAAAGGCAAACTCATACTAACTCAACCAAACAAAAGTACTACATAAGTACAATACAAGTACAACTCTCACATCACTGACATAGGTCACATTGCTTCCAGACATAAAATAGATCAAGTATGTTTAGAGAACCATACACATAACATAATACTAACAAACAGTTGTCCTAGACAGAGTGTCATCGCACAACTCATAATAAGTTACCCTCGGTGGATCTTCATAGGCTTCGGTGATCTTGGTGGCCTCTACTGACCCTCAGCCCTCATACTTACCAGTGTGGAATCAAATACCTCTCATATAGACAAGATAGATGACTATGTCATTCCAAGCCTTTCCACTCATTCCAAGTCTTAACTAGCACTTGACTATGAATGAAGCTAGAACATATCTTTTTAGTGTGTAGTACTCCCCAATATTCATTTCAATTTTAGTTATCACTTGATTAAACTCACTTCCAAAGGTTACCCAAATCCTACCTCTTCCGGGCTCTGGCCCCTAATGGAAGCCACTCTTCTATTTGATAATACACAAACAAACTATCCACCAAGGGAATCACAAGTGCAAACAACCAAAGTATCAAAACCACTCCATCACAAGGAGGAAAAAAATAATAGGACACACTCCAAATATCTTGGAGGCAACAAACGCATAGTCCGCTCCTTTCATAGGAGGTACAAAACAACCCCGTTCATGGAAACCGGGTAAATACTAATAAGACACCATGCACTACCCAAGGGACAAGCAACTGGTTGACATAAGGAAATCAACAACCCTCTTAGAACCTCTAAGATTCTCTAGAAGACTTATAAATTGGACTTACACATAATCCCATATCCCAAAATATAACATGACGACATAGCTACAAAATCAATCAAGTCATGAATCAAATCTTATATCTTTGTATTTCCTAAATCCATACTCATTTAGTAGGTAACGTTTACAAAGGCAAAGGCACAATAACAAGGTTTAATCAATAACCATATACCCATTTTCCCATTTTCATAATAGGGAATTGTAACTATTTTAAACTCACAACCCTTTGCGAATATGAGGAAAATAAATCTAATAAGGAAATCACAAGGGAATCAATACTTTCGATATACTAAATCCATATCTCATAAATATTCCAATCACAATGTTTTAATTGCTCTAATAGACAATAACTAACTTAAGGTAATTAATTGTCTCTTCATTATATACAACTCCTTAATTATCTCTTAATACAACATAAAATTATAGACAATAACCTTTCTATGTTTATATCCAAAACCTATATATTTTCAATTCTCTATTAAAACATGAATATACTCAATTTGTAAACTATCCTTTTTCTATAACTATTAGTTCATGCATTCATCACTTATCTTTTCATATCTCCATGCAATACTAAATTACATGCATCTATCTAATAAAAGACAAAATATTAAACTATATATATATATATTTAAATATACCTACTCATATTACTCACGCAATATATATCTCAATATTTTCTTCAATCATATTACAAAATCAATATTTCTTTTACATCAAATAATTACTTCCATTTAAATAAGATATCTTTTCTCTATAAATTTACCCATGCCTACAAGTCTTTTCTTTTAAATCTCCACCCAATATAACATTGCATGCATCAAATCGAATTAAAATCCAATATTAAATTTACCCCTAAATATATATATATATATATATATATATATACATTGTATATAATATATTTTCATTTAAAAAAAAACACAAAAATTTCCTCAATGTATTAAATTAATTTTATAATTTTATCTCAAAATATACAAATTTACAAAATACCCATTTTATTAACTAACTATATTTGATATCAAATATTATTTAATTTACAACGAAATTAATTAACAAATACCATTATAATATAAGCGAACCCTAAAAATCCTTATGAAAGGCGGACGAACTGATGAACTCATAGATTTAACTAAGTTCAAGCCGGATTTGTTTAAAGAATCCGCAGTATTTAGCAATGTATAGCCATCCCCTATGTTTGGGGGGCGGCTATGCTAAGGCACAGCCGAACCCCAAACAAAGGGCGCGGCCATTAGGAAAGAGGGGAGGGGTTGCAGAGGCCCTTCCTCCACAGTCGTCCCCTCATGGGGGTGACTGTGGAGGCAGCGCCTTCCATGTCTCCCCCTTCCAACCATAGGTTGGATTTTCAAACAAACAAATTTCGGCAAAAAAATTTAACAAACAAATTTTGGTTATCAAAAACCCATAAACATGGATATCGTACGATGGCGGAAATTATATAAAATCTATATATTTTGATATATGTAAACTGTATTATATATATATATATATATATATATATATATAATGAATTTTCACAATAAATAAATTGAGGAAAATATGTGAAAAATATTCACCAGTAAGAGAAATTGTAAAACTTTTTCAGAAAACCAAATTTCATAGAGATTTTACAAATATTAATTCTTTTAACTAATTTCTCGAATTCAAAAACAATTAGAGAAGTAATAAAGTCAGATAGATCTAAATTAAAACCAGAAGTTTTTTCAAAACAAATTTTTTTTTTTTACATAGGTTTAAATTTTCTAAAAACAATCTAATGTTTTGTTTAACCTCAAAGTTCGATTTAAACAACAGAACAATCCATTTTCTCAATTAAATTAACTTCTACAGAGAATTACACCATTTTTCCGAAGAGGTTTCCACAAAAACAACAGAAGGTTTAAATTTAATTAACTAATTTCTTTCTTCTATTCACAATTTCATTTTCTCAATTGATTTAACAAATTGATTAATCACAACAATTTGAAAACCTTCAAAGAACAACACAAATTACAGAAGAAAACCTGATTCCAGAAGATACAAGTAATGAAGATTTGATGCTGAGCTTCCTCCAAAACTTCTATCCAACAATTTAATAATTCCAACCAAGAAAACAATCCACAAACACCACAAAGATTTCCAAAATAACTCTCAATAAATCTACAGCCAATAATTTTCCTCAAACCCTCATCTATGCAATTTTTCCAAAATTATCCTTTCACACCAGAAGAAGTTTTTTTCCTCTTCAAAAATTCTCTTGATACATGAATTTTGCAACCAATATTCATCCTCCATTCAACTCACACATGTATGCCTAATTGAAAATATCTTGCACAACCAAATCTGAAACTTAAAATATCTAAATATCAATTATCCCAAAATTGAAAACCAACTTTGCTTTTAAAATCCAATTTCAATTTCTAATTTAATTCCAACTTAATTAAAATGAAATTCCAACTTAATTAAATTTCCTCAAAATGAAATTAAATTCCAAGTTAATTTTAATTCTTTTATTTCTTTTAATTTTCTTGCATCACATTTAATTAATTAATTTAATTATTTAATAACTAAATTCAACCCTTGGATTAAATATAATTAATTAATTAAATATAAACTTTTATCCACATTGCATAATTTAAATTAAATAATCATCAACATGATATAATGCAATTATTCTAAACATCTATTTCCAAATCAAGAATCGTTCAGAATTAAATAACATTAAAATAAGGCAAACAACGACTCGACACAGACGACTGATGACACACTATGGCTAGGGTGTAAACTTGACACATGTTACCTATCTACTATCTCCCTTCAACTTAACCATTGGATCGACACGCTCAGACGTGTGAAACCAGGTGGAATCGGTGTCATGTACCCGCAATCCTGAAACATAATAACCAACATCATAAAATATAACAACATATAATACACACCGTGAAGAAGAAATCTCAGGTTCGTAGGGCGCTCGCAAGCGAGTGATGCGAATCTGTCCCCTTCACCAATACACTCAACAAAACTAACACTTCCATAATACATCGAATATTCTCATAGGCACTAACATGTTATATCACTAACATCATTACACCATTAAAACATGTAACATAAATCATCAGATAAACCAAATCACCTCACAAAGAATAGCCTATCGCTCAATAAATAGCGATCAAATAAACACACAAGATAAAGTATCTGAATATCCAAAAGTATAAATCAACGTAAAACAAGGACACACTGTCTAGTCCATACAGCAAAACAAAGGGGTGTTACATTTCCACCTCCATGGATAGCCAAGTTTGTAATGATATAGAAATAATATGATAAAGAAGGAAGAAAGAAAAGAACACAAAAATACTACAAAATAGTAATGTTCTTACTCAACCAAATAATAGAGGGGAGGAGTAGAAATCTTACCACCTCCACCAAGAGTGCTCAAGGCTAATGGGGGAGAGAATGAGAGGAGCTCAAGCCTCTACTGAAATGGTGTTGTTTTACACTTTCTCTACTAAGTTGATGGAGTGATGGAATTGCTGCTATGGAGTGCAAGAATGCTGCTTAAATGCTTGAATCTATAGAAGATATTATGGAATCCAATTGTGGAGAGTAGAGTCTCAAATGGATGAATGAATAGTGAATTTGAAGGAAAGAGTGAAGAAAACATCCATATTCGGGTCGGTCGATTGAAGAGGGTGTTACAAGCTGGCTTCCAATGATAAGTGTAATGCTTCTGCAGGCTCCAGTCATAGGAATCTGCCAGGGACGTAAGTGTGTCAAATGGACATTAGTGCATCGTGTGGGAATCCTTGATAGTTATTCCTCTACCGACGCTCAAAGCAGGTGCCAAGTGGAATGAAGGCAATGGGCTTATGTGGAATTTATCCTTCGGATTTGGTTTTCCTAAAGTGAGGAAGGGTGAAAGGGGAATTTGTGTAAGGGGTGCAAATTGGCTTCTATACAATAATTAAAACTAATTTTTGGAAAGATAAATAAATTTTAAACTCCCCTTTCAATGATATTGAATGAGAAACTTCAACTACTATTATCTATAAAAAATTCCTTTTGGACCAAAATCATAGACTATATTAAAGAGGTTAATAGAATTAATTCTCAAAGAAAATTAATTATCAATTCTTAAATTGGGGTGAATTCTCTTTCTAAATTATTTTTTCATATATCACATCACACAAAATTTTAGGAGAGATGAATTTTTTGTGTAGCTAACTCTAAAGGTTATTTTTTTCAACTTGAAGATTTTAAACAATGGTTGACAAAGGCCTTGTCCATTTTTGGATATATTATGGTAGTATTAGATTATTCATAAATTTAATATAATTTTTTATGGTTGGTAGTATAGAAAAAAATTCTTACAATTGATAGTTTAATCAAAAGGGGATTTTACTTTCCTAATATATGCCCCTTATGTGAATAAGTGGAAGCTTTTTTTTCTAATTTGTTTATGAAATTTCCCTTATCTTGGGAATTTTAGATCCTCTTGCTCCCATTTTTTAGGGTCAGCTAGGCTTTCCCTAAAGACATTGAAGGGGTGATAGAACAATGAAATTCTCCTTTTTGAAAATCCACTCTTAAATATTTTATGGTATATTTATTTATCTCATGCTATTTGGGGGTTATGGAAGGAGAGAAATAATAGAATATTTTATGATATGAAATTTCCAAGATGAAAGGTGGTGAGTAAGATGTGTACTTTATATTTCTTACAAATATGAAGGAAAAAAATCTTCAACTCATAAAATTGGTGTATCTTAGGTTGACTTGGAGATTATTTTATCTAGGAATGTTGACTTTAAAATTTTAGTTCCCTTCAAGGATTCCAAATAATAGAGATATAATATTGTGTGGTCCCTTCCACCCCTTAATCGATACAAACTAAAATTCAATGGATTATCAAAAGGGAATCATAGCCCAACTAATTTTCTAAAGCTACTATAGCCTACAATGCATTAAAGATGAGCTTGAATATTAGTATTTAATAATTAATCATTAAAATGGATTTCATAAAACAATACTTAATGAAGAAGAAAAATAAACCTAGTTGGATGATTGAAATCTTGATAAATGACTCAATTGATATTATTAAAAGCACAAGAAATGTTAATGTTGTCACTTGTAATTATACCCTCATCGAGCCTATTTCTTAATAATTCCAAGGAAACATGGGACTGATCTCAAGGTGTGAGACCCTTGGAATTGAGATCAAACCATTAGAGAAGGTTGACTTCCTCTCTAATATAGATGCATAAGTCCTTATCCAACTCAACATTGTACAACCCTAAGATAGTCCTATTCTATCAGACTACAAGAAGAAAGGGTGAGATAATATAGAAAATTAAAGGTATGGTGATGCACCAAGATCAGGATCATGTTTCTTCTTGATTATTATAACACACAAAAATAATGGAAAATTTAAAATTGCTTACACAATCTTCTATTCTATTAGTTCTTAGAAGTTGTATGAAGGTTAGGATTTAATAGATGCTAAGAGGTAAAGAATTAATCCATAGCCCTACCAATGAATTTAAAACAACATTTAACATACAAGAATACTAAACATACATTTAGATATGAAGGAAAGATATTTTACACAAAAAATAAAAAATTGAAGAGAGGCAATAGATAAGAAATTTCATTAATTAGAGGCTTGAAGACTATTATAGTAGTATAGATGCAAAAAATACACATCTCTATAAATAACTAAAGGAAGAAACATTTTTTTTATAATGATTCTTAACAAAATTTTCTTCATTTTTTGGGTACTAAAAAGATATGGTACATGGTAGAGAAAAAATCCTAGCTGCAACCCTCTACAAATATGTGTAAATATTTGATTATAGCATCAAAATCCCTCAAAAAATCCCCTTCCATACCTACATTGATAAATCATGGGTTGTGTGTGAAGAAACTCCCTTGAAATCGATTACAAACATAACCCAAGGATGGTTGCTTGATAGTAATAAGATCTAAGAAATAGTAAATGTAGCATGACATTGCTAATCCTCTTGAAAATATATTAAAAAAAAATTTAAATCCCTTCTAGAGACTCCATAGATCGAGACTTGGTAGTTGGGTAATTTGTTACAAAATTAATGGCATCCCTTGAGATTTATCTTTGTAATTTGACCTTTTATGTAAATCTAACCCTCATATGTCTATATTGTTTTTTATCACTTTGGCTAAAAGGAAAAAATCTGATCAAGATATGGATATATCCCATCACCTCTCAAGTCTCTGCAAAATCCCATCACCTCTGATAACTCCAAAAAACCCATCCTATCATGCTTTTATCCTTATTGGGTCCTCATTCTTACTCTTTGTGAAACTTTGGCCTTCATCTGGATATTGCAAAAATTTCAAGGGTTAAGAGAATTGTTTGGATAGTGAGGAAAATCTTGTTGATGATGTCAACAAAGAAGTATAATTATTCTACGATGGAATGAAATGGATTTGTGTGGGATTATTTCATGATGAAATCATCAAGGATGGATTCCATTAACAAAGGCTATGGTTATGTCATCATGAGATGATGAGACAAAAAAATAGAGTGAAAGTGGATATGTGGGAAGATCCAACTAAATTGGATGATATCATTTGAAATGAAGAAGTTCATATGGAAAAGTATACAAAAGGAGGCCTGATTGTGATACAACAAAAAACTGGGCCCCATCGAAACCATATAAGACTTTGACTGGAAATTATACCTTTTAAATTATGTTAAGTTTGCATTTAAACACTTGAAAATCCAAATTGACACCATATTATCACAAACATAAAAAATTTATCACTATCGGGCTCTAATGGAAAATCCATCAGTAATTGAACATGTAGGAAGATAGATTATGACTACCCAGAAAATCTATACTTATTCAAAAGAAAGATTCATCGAGTCCCTCTAGGATCTCAACTAGAAACTTTACCAATGATAAAGTCATTAGTAACTACACTAGTGAAATAATTTCTAGTTCACCTAAAAAGGCCCATAATGTTAGATGCACACTAAATCCCTAAAAAAACTCAACTTATGAGGCTTTACCTTTCAATGGGAATATGTGGGGATTTGGCCAACATCCACCCACAAAAACCTTAGCTATTTTTATATTTTTCTTCCCTTTGCAGGGAAAGGAAAGTGAGCTGCACCTTTGCAAGGAAAACTAAGCAAAATTTTGTGGGGAAACCTAACCAAACTACACCTTGGCTATTTGGAAGGAGAAAACCTATAAAAACATAACTTAACTTATTTTTACCCAAAATTCATCAAAATTTAACTTGGGATACCCATTTAGGTTCTCTAGAAGAAGGAAAGCTCAGAAGACTCAAACACTTAAAGCTAATTTTTGGATATTTTGTATTTGAGTAACTAACTAAGGTGAAGGTAAGAAAAAAATGTTGAACAAGATAACTGAGAGGGGGATGAATCAGTTGTGATAAATTTTAACCTTTAAAACTATCACCAAAAATTAGATCAATTAAAAATCCTTTACTCTACTAAAATGATTAATCATTAAGTGTAAAGAAAGAAATTGAAAAAAATCACACATACACAATAACACCAAATTTATGTGGAAAACCAAATAAGGGAAAAAACAAGGTGAGGATTAGCTCACAATATAGAGAATATCAAAAATGATTACAAAGGATCATTTCCAAAACAAGACTTACTATTTGGATTAGGACTCACTATCCATTAAGGGTTAACCACGTGGAGGGCTCATTGCCACACAAATAAAAAGAAGATAGAAGAGATATGTTACAAAGAGAAGACAATCTCAATGCAACAAATATTTCCACCATAATTTTCTCAAACACTTGTAGACATGCATGAATGATAGAGTGCACCTTCAACTCACTGCATTTGAAAACTCAACAATTAGACTTCACACTAATCTTCCAAACTTGCATCACATACACACTGTCTCATTTTTATTTCACATATATCTTCTTTATTTCTTTTCACACTTTTCACCAATATTTCATCCTGTATTTATACCATCTTCAACTTTGAAACATATCCAAACTCATCCATACATCATTTAAATTCAACTAAGGTCAGCACCAAAAAATTCTATGGTGTAATTAGAATGAAGGAAATCCAAACACATGCTTGATGAGGACCCAAATAAGTCCCAACATGCTTCATGAAGTCTAAAAAGTAGTGTTTAACACAAGTTCAACCAAACCAGTGAAAAACACATAAAATAATTAAGCACACACAACCCTTAGCACGATCCAATTAATCTTTCCAAACAACAAAATTATCTTCAACACAATCCTATCAGCTTAACTCCAGAATCAGAAGACATAAAACTCAAACAAGAAGAAATCCAAAGCAACTACATTTCTCTTGGACCTGATCCAGATACCTTGAAAAACATAGTTCACAACTGGTGAACATAACTCGCATTGTACAATGAACCAAAAACCTAAAATCTAGATATAATAGATTCCAACAACCATGATCAACATATTTGAATTACATGAACATAGGATCAAATCTTAGAGCAACCACTGAATACCTGCAACCCTTCATTATAATTTTCTTAATATCCTTGACATATACAACCAATAACCTACATCCATGAAATCAATGACAACAAAAACCAGTTGAAATCAATGAAAACACATTTATTCTTGCAACAATCCTCCATTTTGTCATTGATGGAAACACATGATGTGAAAAACCATCAAATACAACACATCTCTAAACACACTTTCCATGATTTTATTTTTTGTTTCTCCCCCTTAGAAGATAATATTTTTCACATGATACTCTCTCTCTAATCTTTCTCTCCCCCTTTGACATCAATGGTAAAGGAAAAATATATTTTATATTGATTTCCCCTTTGAAATTAAGAACAAAATACTCTTTCAATGACAACACATGACACTACCTACTCCCCCTGAGAGGTAGCCACCAAAACATCAGTCCAAAAGAAAGATAGATCCATAGACCCACTAGACTGATGCATAGCCATATGCATCTAGTTCAAGAAAGGAGAGGCAATGACCCCTAACTTCTCCCAGAGATACTCAAGAGTATATTTAAGAAGATCCTTTGTGAATATGTCAGCAATATAATCCTTGGTAGATACATACTCAAGTTTTACTTCATTTTCCACAACCTTCTCTCTCAAAAAGTGATACCTTATAGATATATGCTTTGTCCTTGAGTGCATCACATGATTATTTTAAATGTTAATTGTACTTGTATTATCATATAAGATAGAAATAGGATCATCATACATTACTCTAATATCTTTCAATGTTTTTCTCATCCACAAAACTTGTGTACAACAAGATGTTGAAGCAATACACTTAGCTTTAACAGTGGATAAGGAAACTAAATATTTATTTTTACTTGACCAAGCCACCAATCTACAACTAAGAAAGAATGCATCACCACTTGTACTTTTCCTGTCATCTACATAGCCAAACTAATCTACATTTGTATAAGAAATTAGCATAAAATTAGTATCCCTAGGATACCATTGTAACATAGGGTAATTGTTTTGAGTTAGCTTTATTAAAAAAAACAACATCAAACCTAGCATACTATGAAGCACAAAGGAGGAAATAAATTAAAATAACAAGAAGCAATATCACCAAAGTTCCTCAAGGCCTCCATGATTAACCTCCATAGCCCCTCTCTATTTTTTGCAATATGATGGATGCCCTCAGCTTTTGTGTGAGAAAACTAAGTTCATGACATGACCTAGCAAATGTTGAAGGAATTTGGATGGAGTGCAAGTAAAAATCTAAGTTCTAAGTGCACTACCAAAAATCTGCAAAAGACAATGTTAGCCATAGAAGAAAGAAGAGAAGAAGAAGAAGAAGTGATTCAAGAGATTAAGAGATATTAAGAGTTGTCGAAATGAAGACAAAATTGACATTTTATAGAAAATACAATTTTGTATGGATGGATGAGATTAAAGATTGATAAGTGCCCTAGAATCTATGGTCAAGATTCAAAATAACAACCCCTTAATTAGGGTTAGGGCAACTCTAGGATGAAATTCAAATTGAGTGGACAAGATTTAATTTAAGAAATTAAATCAAGGAATGAGAATAGTTGTGACAGTGAGATGAGAATTAGCAAGTAGAAAAATGATGAGTTAGAAAATCAAGTCATTTTAGAAATAACTTACTTTGTGGAGAGAAATGCTATTTTGAAATTAATATTTTAAATTAATTCCAAAATGGTGAATTCATGTGACAGTAAATAATAATAATTTAAAATTATTACTTAGAAAGAGGGAAGTTGTCAATTTAAATAAAATGCTTTTATTTAAATTTAGAAAGAAAATCAATAAGACAATTAAATAATGAAAATTATTTAATTGTGGAGGAAAATTAGAAAGTGGGTGATTTTAAATAAATGATTTTATTTAAAATTAGAAAGAAAGTTGGAGAGGATAATAATTAAATAAATAATAGGAATTTATTTAATTATGAGTAGACATAAATAATTAATGACGTATTAAATAAATAAATAAAGTTTATTTATTTAAATAATCAGGAGGAAATAATGGACAAGGGATAATTAAATAAATTTATGAATTTATTTAATTATAGGGCGACAGAAGAAATTAGGGACGTATTTAAATAATAAATTTAATTTATTTATTTAAATAGTCAAGAGGACTAAAAGACGTGAATTAATTAAATAATTAAGAATTATTTAATTAATAGTTGACATTGGACTATAGGACATAATTAAATATTTTAATTATGTTGAGATGAAACATGGTATATAAAAATGTGGTTGGCGGGTCTAGGCTATTTTTATGTGTCTACATTTGTGCCTCTTTGTCATAATGCAGCTTGTCGCATTGTGGCAAAGAAAACAAGTCAAGAATATGCCCCGGTGCAAAATAGGATGAGGAAGAATGATGAGAAGGGTTCGATATGCCCCCTCGAGAGGAAATTTGGGTTCAGAGGACATGAGTGTGCTCTTGAAATGGATGAGAAGGCCATTCAAATATTTGAATATTCTCTTAAAAACAACATGTGTTTCTTTAGGTTCTTCTTGAAATCTATCCACAAGCCAAACTATATGCATGATATATGGTCTAGTAGCAGTCAAATACAATAGTCCACCAATCATAGATCTTTATTTTATCTAATTATTCTTAGGTGAATCATCATATTTACTTAATTTTCAACCATTCACCATAGGAGTGCATACCAGTTTGGAACCATCCATTCCAAACTTCTTCAACATCTCTCTTACATACTTTTATTGTGATATAAAATTCCTTTCTCTATTTGATTAATTTGTAGCCCAAGAAAGAAATTCATCTCTCTAAACATAGACATCTCAAATTATTTTTGCATTTCTTCAACAAACATCTTGCACATAGTTTCA
Organism: Sequoiadendron giganteum; assembly: GCA_007115665.2. Classification (NCBI taxonomy): domain Eukaryota; kingdom Viridiplantae; phylum Streptophyta; class Pinopsida; order Cupressales; family Cupressaceae; genus Sequoiadendron; species Sequoiadendron giganteum. The sequence continues at coordinate 113,899,548 of CM021109.1, forward strand.
TTTCCTCCAAAGATAATGTCATCAAAATATACAACCACTATCAAGATCATGTCATTTTCACTTTAAAAATAAAAATTACCATATACCATACCTTTGTTGAAACCTTGTTGAATCAAATACCTGTCTAGCCTTGCATACCAAGCTCTAAGAGCTTGTTCCAATCCATATAAATCTTTCTTCAATCTACAAACCATATCTGATTGATCTAACAATTGAAATCCTTTCATTTGTTCCATGTAGAACTGTTCCTCTAGCTCACCATTCAAGAATGTAGACTTAACATGCATCTTATAGACCTTGAAGTATTTATGAGTAGAAAATACTAAGAACATCTCGATAGCTTCCATTCTTGTCATTGAAGAAAAAGTCTCCTAGAGATCTATACCTTTTACTTGTGAGTAACCCTTGAACACAAGCCTTGCTTTATTTCTGACCACTTCTCCATTTTCATTCAATTTGTTTCTGAATACCCACTTTGATCCAATTATGTTTTTATTTTCTGGTCTAGGGACCAATTCCCAAGTTTTATTCTTCTCAATCTACATAATTTCTTCAATCATAGATTCCATCTAATGCTCATCTTTACATGCTTCACTTACGGTCTTTGGTTTAATCTCATAAAGTAAACACAAATTTATCTCACCAGTAGTAGCTCTACTTCTTGTCAATACTCCTTTTGTCTTGTCTCCAATTATCTGACTTTTTGAATGATTTTTCTACACATATTTAGGTGTCTTTGGGGACACCACCAGAGCTTCTTCTTCATTGTGATTCTCTTGTTAATCCTTCTCCTATTCTTCCACAACTTATTCAATTCTTACACAACCAAGTTCATGAGATACATATCCATCAACTTCAATTGAATTCTTCATTGCTTCATCAACCTTGAAATTTGTGCTTTCTACAATCTTCCTTAGTATTTTATTGAAACATTTGTAAGCTTTTCTTCTAGTAGAATGTTCAAGGAAAATAACTCCATTGCTTCTAGCATCAAACTTCCCTAAATTTTCTTTATCCTGTCTGATATAACATTTTCTTCCAAATACCTTCAAATACTTAATAGTAGGAATTCTTCCACACCACAACTCATAGGGGGTCTTAGTAATATTTTCTCTTGCTTGAACTTGATTGAACACATAAACAATAGTGTGAATAGCTTCTCTCTAGTAAACTTCTGGTAGACTAGCTTTAGTAATCATTGATCTAGCAACTTCTTGAATTTTTATGTTCTTCGTTTCAACAACTCCATTTTGTTGAGGAGTTCTTAGAGAAGATAAATGTCCCTTTATTCCATGAACTTCACAAAACATATTAAACTCATGGGAGGTGAATTCACCACCTTTGTAGACCTTAAGAATTTTATTCTCAAATTTACTTCATTCTCAACCATATCTTTGAATGTCTTGAATCTATCTAATGCATCAGATTTCTCTCTAAAAAATGTAACCCGTGTATACCTAGAGTAATCATCAATCAAAAGCATAAAGTAAATTTCACCTTATAGACTTATCACTCTTGTAGGACCACAAATATATGTATGCATCAAATCCAGTAGTCCAATAGTATATTGTTCCTTTGATATGAAATTGTTTCTTGCTTGCTTTCTAAACTCACAATTCTTGCAATAACATTTACTAGCTTTGTAATCCTTGGTAAATCTATCATGGCTTGCATTGCAATAATCCTCGCTAGGTTATCAAAATTCATATGAAACATTCTTCAATTCCAAAACCAATTGTCATTAATTTGATTCATAAAGCAGTGCCCACCACCACCCTTTAGTTGATATATATTTCCTTTAGACTTATTTTTTGCAACAATCACTATTATAGATCCTTTCCCGATTTCACATATCTCATCCTTAAATACAAGATTATATCCTTTACTAAACATCTGTCCAACACTCAAGAGATTATGCCTTAAACCCTTAACATAATAGACATCATCAGTATTATTCATGTCATCAAAACTTACTGAACCTATCCCATAAATCTTAGTACTAGTATCATCTCCAAACATAACTAAGCCTTCATCGTATTTTTCAAGTTTAACAAAATTACTCTTATCACCAGTCATGTGATGTGAACAACCATTGTCAACAACCCAATAGTTCTTTTCTTATTTAGCATGTAGGGAAGCGATTACAATATCTTTATCTTTCTCTTTCTCTTTCTCCAGAGGGCATTCTTTCACATGTATTTCAAAGTTAGTAGAAGTAGGCTAATATTTTCTAGCCAATAACAAGCATTCATTGTTATCAAAATCTTCATAAACTGATTCTTCGTCAGAAATACTAGCATCCTCATTCACATAATATGCTTTGTTGATCTTCTTACCTTTGTTTTCTTTGTTAAATCTTTTTTTATTATTCTTATCTCTTTTCAGACATCTCGAAGCATAATGACCTATTTCTCCACAACTAAATCATTTAAAGGGTAAATTAACTTCATTTACCAAAGCCTTTCTTCATCAAGATTCTCTTCATCTGGATCTTCAGCTCTTGTAGCCTTAAAATCAATTTTTGATTTGGATCCATTTCTCAAATTTGGCTTTCTCAACTCATAAGATGTCAGAGTTCCCAATAACTGATATTTAGTATAAGTCTTATAATCTATAAATTCCTCAATAAAAAGAACCTTTTCACTAAATGCACCGAAGAGATTTCTAAGAATATTCTTTACAATCCTAGATTCATCTACTGTAGCATAGAGTCCTTGCATTCCACCTACCAATTCATCCACTCTCTGTACATAGGATTTAATATTCTCATCTTCAAACATATGTAGAATCTCAAATCATGTCTCCAAATTCTACAACTTTTCTTCTTTGACTATTTTATCTCCCTTGTACATCTTTTCTAAAGCATCCCAAACTTCTTTAGCAGTCTTCGGATTTTGAACTTTAATCAGCTCAGAATGTGAAAGACTATTCTTCATAATGAACTTCCCCTTATTGTTTGCTTCATGCGCCTTGATTTCATTAGTTGTACTTGGACCATTAGTAGGAGGAGTGTAAGTAGTATTATAAGCTTTCTCAACATCATATCCACAATACTCTAGATATCCTTCCATCTATATTTTCCAAATGGCATAGTTAGTTCCATTGAACCTAGGATAATCAAATGTGATCTTTCTTGACATCCCATACCTTCCTTAAGCGGTTAAGATCCTATCCAAGGAACCAAGATTTGATACCAATTATTGAACAAGACAACTAAGAGGGGGGGTGAATCAATAGTGATAAATTTTAACCTTTAAGACTTTCACTAGAAACTAGATCAATCAAAAATCCTTTACTCTACTAAAATGATTAATCATTAAGTGCAAAGGCAGAAACTAAAAAAATCACACATTGACAACAACACTAGATTTACGTGGAAAAAAAAAAAAGGTAAAAACCATGGTGAGGATTATCTCACAATATAGAGAATATCAAAATTGATTACAAAGGCTCACTACCAAAGAAGGTTCACTACCAAAACAAGACTTACTCTCTAGATTAGGACTCACTATCCAACAAGGATTAACCACCCAGAGGGCTCACTGCCACACAGATACAAAGAAGATAGAAGAGATATGTTATAGAGAGAATACAATCTCAATGCAATACATATTTCCACCATAATTCACTCAAACACTTGCAAACATGCATGAATGATAGAGTACACCTTCAACTCATTACATTTGGAAACTCAACAATTAGACTTCACACTGACATGCCAAACTCACATCACATACACATTGTATCGTGTCTATTTTTGCATCTATCTACTCTATTTATTTGCACACTTTTCACCAATATCTCATCCTATATTTATACCATATTCAACTTTGAAACATATCCAAAGTCATCCATACATGATTTAAATTCAATTTAGGTCAGTGCCAAAACATTCTAGGGTGGAATTTGAATGAGGGAGACCTAGACACACACTTGATAAGGACCCAAATATGTCCCAACATGCTTCATGAACTTCAAAAGTAGTGTTTAACACAGGGTTGACCAAACTAGTGAAAAACACATAGAACAATTAAGCACACACAACCCTTAACATGATCCAATATTTCCAAACAACAAAATTGTCTTCAACACAACCATATCAACTTAACTCTAGAACCAAAATACATAAAACTCAAACAATAATAAATCTAGAGCAACTACATTTCTCCCGGACCTCAGCCAAATACCTTGGAAAAAATAGTTCACAATGGGTGAACATAACTCGCACTATACAACAAACTAGAAACCCAAAATCTGGATATAGCATCTTCCAACAACCATGATCAACATATTTGAATCACACAAATGTAAGAGAAAATCCTAGAGAAAAATCCAGAGCAACCACTAAATACCTGCAACTCTTTTTCATTACAATTTTCTCAATATCCTCAACATATATAGCCAATAACCCGCATCCATGACATTCGGGACAACATAAACCAGTTGATAATCAATTAAACATATGACATCAATGAAAACACCTTTATTCTTGCAACAAAATTAATATCCAAAAGCATAAAATAAAGAAATATGGTGCATATAATATCTCTTAGATCAGTTATAATTGATGGTCCATAATGTGAGTAGGAAATGTCAACATTTTGGTGACTTCTATGAGATGTTTACTAATAAATATGGAGAACCAAAAATATTAATAATCCATTAGGAAATAGATTCAAGGGTTAACAACAAATGAAATAGGGCACCCTCAAGACATGACAAAATAAAGCATGTGAAAAATGCACTTGGAGGCAAAAAAATCTAAATCATACATTATCCTAATGAGAATTTGAAGTGTGTAGCAATAGTTCTTAGGAAGCAACAAAAACTATAATAATATATACATAGTTAAACCATAACATCAAAAACAAGGATTGAGATGTATTTCATTCACTAGAATGAGAAGAGCCTCATTGTAGCCAAGAAATCATGAATGCATTGGCTCCTTTGTAGATAAAGATAATCTAGGGACAATTCCATATGGCATAAAACTTGTATGATTCCCATACTTGGATTTTTATGCATCCCACTTAAACATCAAGTCTCCTTCTTTGAATATTCAATTGATAACATTTTTATCAAAATTCTTCTTGACTTGTGCTTGATGAGTCTAAAGGGTCTGCATGGCCTTATTTCTAATTTCTTCTAAATTTATTAGCTCAATTAACCTCACTATCATATAATCATGTTCTACTAATTTTAGATACTATGCTAACTCAAGAGATGGAAATTCTAGATATAATGGAAGCCTTGATTCCGTCCCACAAACTAACATAAAAGGGGAAGTTTCAATTGCTCTCTTAGGGAAATTCTATCAGCCCAAAGAGCTATCTTAATATTAATATACCATGATAGTTGGTTGTCCTCTATAGAATTATTGACTATTCTGATCATATTCTTGTTTGTGGACTCATCCAAACCTTTATCTTGAGGGTAATAATTAGATGATGTCTTCAAATAAATGTTGTGTTTGAATTCCTACTCACTAAGTTGAGCCCCCACAAATTCTTTAGTATTCTTAGAGATGATGGTGGAAGGAACATCCAAATTTCTTATGATTCCATCTAGGAATTCAAGAAATAAGGATTTGAGGTAGTTTCCTTCAATGTTATAACTTATATCCATTTGGTGAAGTAATATGTAGCTATCAAAATCCACTTATGACTAGCACTAGATGGTGGGTTTATCAATAAAATGAAGTCTAAACCCATTTACATGAATGGATGATCTGTTTAAATGGGATGAAGGGGAAGAAAAATGACCTTTATTTTCTAAAGAAGAAAGCATATTTTTTACATTTTTACCCACTTATGGGAATCCTTGAAAATATCTAGCTAGTAGTAACCAACCCTCATGGTTTTGATAGCAGTGGCCCTTTCAAAGATATTTCCACTTGAAGAACCATCATGAAATTCTTCTAGAATCATATTGATCTAATTTTGTTCAATGCATCTTAGTAACACTCCATTGAGTTGTTTTTTAAAAATTTAGTTGTCCATTAAGATACAGGGAATTCAATGGAGTCTGAAATATCTCCTCCTTTCTCTATCCATACCTAGAGAATATTGGCCATCTTGCATAAAAGTGGCCATCTCATGTACCCAGCTATTATGAGCATTAATGTTACTTTATTGGTTATCTTGTAGTAGAAGGTTAGCTTCTATGTTAGCTTCCACAAGATTTTCACATAGCCCTTTGCCTCTTACAAGATTGGTCATCTAGATATCAAGATCATTTTCCATCACTTTAGTGATCCACCAATTATTTTCTCAATGATATCTCTACCTAACATAAATTCTTTGATGATAGCATGAGGGAACATCAATTGGATCCTATTATTAGAAAGCATATATGTCTCTAATTTTTTTATGCACTAACGATAAAAATGCCTTTCTTTTCTATATAGCTATACTTGAGTTCAAAATATTTAAGCCCTTCAATAAAGAAGGAAATAGGTTGCTCAAGGTTGTCATTATTCAACAATTTCAAGACAATTGATATGCTTGCTTCTCTATGAAAAGTGTATAGGATGAAGTCTTTGTCATAATTTGTATTTAATAGTGTAGGGGCCTAAGAAATAGATTGGTTGATGACCTCAAAACCATAATTTCCCTCATTTTTCAAATTGAAGACCATTTTATTTTTTAACATGGGGTGAGAGGTTTTATTAGGAAAAAAAAAGGAATTAACCTTCTCACAAATTAATTCTCTCAAGGAAAATTTGTAATATATTCTTATGGTTGGGGAGTGGAATGGAAATTATGGATCCAATATCTCTAGATCAATAGTAAGACCCTCCTAAAAAAATGTGTAGAAGTAATTTTCCTTGGTCAATGGAAAATACACAATTTTTAGGATTCAAGGTCGAAATACCATACTCCTTGCACTTCTTGAAGACTTGTTCAAGGTGGCTAAAGTGATCACCTACATGTTTTGAAATTTTTCATGTCATCTAAGTATACTATAGAAAATTCTTTGAATAAACCTTGAAACACCATGCCCATAGCCCTCTAAAAGGTAGCACCAACACTGGTTAACCCAAAAGGAATCTTACAATAAGAATAAGTACCCCATGTGATGTAAGCATTGTCTTATGTTGGTCATATTATTGGATGAAAATTTAATTATATCTTGAGTAATCATCTAAGAAAGAGAATATTTTTGAACCACTAACCTTTTGTAGAATTTTCTCTATAGAGGGGAGATGATATTATCCTTTAGATAAGCCCTATTTAGGTTTCTAAAGTCTATACACAAACTTATTTTCTCATTCTTATTTCTAATCGAAACCAAGTTTTCTACCCATGAAGAATGTTTGATGGGAAATATGATCCTAGCCTCTATTAATTTATTTAACTCATTTCTCATTAATGGATCAATTTTAGGGTTGAAAATTATTTGTTTTTGTCTAATAGGCTTAGCATCTAGGTCTAGATCAATGGTGTGTTGGGTAAGGCTTGGGTCAAAACCATATAAATCCTCATAGGTCTATGCAACCACATCACATAAACTTGATAGAGCTTGATGAAATTTTTATTTTTAGATTCAAAACATACCTTTCCTGACTTTGAAGAATTTCCTTCCACAATCATGATTGGCATGAAATCACCTTTCTTTTTAGCTAGGTTCATCTTCTTCTACCTAAGTTGGTCATCTAAATTAAAATTTTCCTCAAGGGTGATGAAGCGTTTTGGAAAATTCTTATTGTTCAACTCCATGATTTTATCTCCATATTGGTCTTGTAGATTAAAATATTCTTTTGGTAGATAATTATACCTCCTCTTGAATAAAATTGGTGATCTTATGATTTCTATCAAATAATTTCTAGTTTTTCTAATTATCAAGAACATCAGGCCTAACAATGAGCCTAATATGTTGTTCATTCTTTTATAATATTGGCAAGTATTTCAAATTATTCTCCAAGTCTTGTAAGTATATCAACGTTTATTTTGTCCCCTACGTATGGTTTGTATGTTAAATAATTTAAATGCTTCTATCATATCCCATACACAGTGTTTATAAGACTTGAGTAGATTATTCTTGGTTATTCTCTAGGTTTTGGGTGATGAAGCATTTTGGAAAATTCTTATTGTTCAACTACATGATTTGATCTCCATATTGGTCTTGTAGATTAAAATATTTTTTTGGTAGATAATTATACCTCCTCTTGAATAAAATTGGAAATGTTATGATTGCTATCAAATAATTTCTAGTTCTTCTAATTATCAAGAACATCAGGCCTAACAATGAGCCTAATATGTTGTTCATTCTTTTATAATATTGGCAAGTATTTCAAATTGTTCTCCAAGTCTTGTAAGTATATCAACATTTATGTTGTCCCCTAGGTATGGTTTGTATGTTGAATAATTTAAATGCTTCTATCAGATCCCATACACAGTGTTTATAAGACTTGAGTTTTATTCTTGGTTATTCTCTAGGTTTTTATTTGATGTACAACTAGCTCATTGTATCCAAAAACTTTTAGATTCTTGATTCCTCTCCTTTGTGCAAGCTAGAGACCTTGGAATAGGGTTTCATATGCCCTTTTAATATTTTTGAACCTTCATGAGATTAGGGATATGCGTATCCTCCTCATGGATGCAATTTATTACTAGACTATATTTATCTCCCTCAAGATAGGGATCTAATTGAAAGGCATTACCCCATTCATCCAACAAGTAATCAAACAATTCTTTTAGATTAGTTGCAACCTCATGAACACTACACTCCTCCCCTTGATCATGCAATGTTTAATTAATATTTATGGCATTGGGACTAGAGGGATTAATGTGATCCTTAGAAATTGGCTCTTCTTTTATGGTCACTCTAGTACCATATATTGTTCTGAATAAAACATGAGATGAATCAGAAGATAGGTGCCCACCAATTTTGGCAGTGAACTCCCTAGATAAGAAAATAAAAAATAAGGTAGGGAGATCTATAACTAATATAATATCTTGAAAAAAAATGCATCCAATAAATGAATCTAACACTAATTTTAAATCTTTGATTACCCCCACTATCTTGAAACTAATACCATCTAATTGCATAACTCTCTTAGATATTGATGTGTACCTGATTCCTAGGAGATCATCTATCTTCTTGGGAATAAAAGAGTTGATAGATCATGATTCTATCATATAATTATGGACTATATGTTATTTGATTATTAAATAAATACTAAAGGGAGGTAGCTTACTAATTTCATTTTAATTCCCTTCTTTTTTTGGATGCACTAGGTTGATTGGAGTTGCTACTAATTTTTTGTACATACCACCTGGCTGATTAAGTCTTTCTAACAACTCTTATAGATAATCCATTTGATATGGGATAAATAATGGCTCCCACTGGTGACATTTAGGTTATCCTTCTTCATTTGATCCACAATATTGAAAGGAGGTTGACTATCCTTAGAGGAAACTTTTGGAACAACAAGGTTCAACTTTGTTGATTTATTGGTTTGAGGTTGATATTGTGGATTCCTACCCTTACTATCATTTTGATTTATCTATAAAATTGTTGTCTTACCTATTGTAATCACTTTTGCAGTCCCTTGGGATAGTTGTGGAGTTGATTCTTGACAAATTATGTGAGATATTCCACTCTCTATTGCTCTTTCCTTTGACCTTATGTTCTATGATACTACATTAGAATGAAATTGGTTTATGCCATATAAGTATGCATCATACAAATTGACCAATATAGTGTCACTTGACATATGATCTCGCCTAGAAAAAATTACTTGACTAGCATCAAATTATTGTCCTAAAGTTGATGGTTCAATTTGATCCATTAGAGTTTGCACAAAATCTCTATTTTATCATGTGTTTTGGTTATGTAGTTGATTGCATGGGTAACAGGGATAACTTTAAGAAACCCCCCCCCTTAGTGAAGGTGTAAAATCCTAGCGAATCTTTCCTTTTATTTGAAAAAAATTGTAATTTTCCTTGGCGAATCTTATGCACATTATTAAAAAAATTGTAAAATCCTGGCAAATCTTAATGAATAATTGGTAAAAAAAATAATCACAATGGTGAATCTTAGTGAATAATTACTAAAACAATTGATTATAATGGAAAATATCTCCTTTAAAAAATTGCATAGTTGGTTGGTGCGGTTCCCCCATTTAAATTTTTTTTTTTTAATATTGAAGTAGGGGCCCGGGGGAGGCCGCAACCCACGGGGGTCAAGGGGGCAGAGCCCCCTTGTGGGTGTCAAGGGGGAAATGCCCCCTCGTAGGGTCTAGGGACAGCGACATAAATTCACAATTGAAAATACACTGGAGCACACACGGATGAAGTGTTTTTAAAAAATCTCACTTGAAAAGTAAGACTAAATGAAACTTGAAAATTTTAACATTGATTAGCTTTTAAATCGGACAGCTGCAAGTTCCTTCCATGAGCGAATATCAGCGTGATTGAACATCATTGATGGGACACTTAGGGATGTCCCACCGATACAACAATGATGACGTATGTCATGAAATATTGGAAATAGTGAATGATGTAGATCAAATAGAGCTTTGATCGAATATCTTTTTGGGAGCTTGGCAAGAATATTAGAGATTCCCTTCATGATTCTCCAGAATTACACAAGTGGTGTACTTGTGCCTTGGTGGAACCTAGGTGGAGTATGGAAGCCTTATCGACATGAGTGAACATCATTGGTGGGACACTTAGGGATGTCCCATCGACACAACGATGATGACGTATGTCATGAACTATTGGCAATAGTGAACGGTGGTGTAATGCCCCGCCAAGTAACCCTAAAGGAAGTTGTAATTAACGATTAAAGTGAACCAATTTTATTTTATATTTTTTAAAGTGCAATTGACATACACATTCACTTACTAATTAACAACAACCTCTAAGGTTACAAGGTTAGGATCACTTAAACCCATACAAACATCATACATTAACCATAGCATTAAATACTTTATGAAATAAACATCATACAACGTAAAGATACCATATAATATAATAAGATATACATCCAAGATACAATTTCATAATCATTTACTTATTCCAATAGTTACATCACTCATTCCCAGAATGAGACCATAGTATAAAAGGTTACAATTATAGAATTCCACCTCGTAAACATAAGAGGGATAAAATACTTATACAATATGAAATATTACAATGCAAGAATAACTCAAGAACCGCGAGCTATCCATCTGGATATCTCGCCACCAAGTATTGAAGATAAATGGGGACCCAACGGTTTTGGTGCATGTTCCACCCAACCAAGTGGTACCCAAAGGACCACCCCCCATGTTAGGAGATAGTAACAACATAACATGGACAAATATCTACAACCTCTATCCAAAGGCAGACTCATACTGACTCAACCAAACAAAAGTACAACATAAGTTCAACACAAGAACAACACAAGAACAACTCTCACTTCACTGACATAGTCACATTGCTTCCAGACATAAAATAGATCAAGTATGTTTAGAGAACCATACACATAACATAATACTAACAACATACAGTTGTCCTAGACAGAGTGTCATCGCACAGCTCATAATAAGTTACCCTCGACAGATCTTCATAAGCTCCAGTAATCCTGGTGGCCTCTACCGACCCTCGGCCCTCATACTTACTAGTGTGGAATCAAATACCTCTTGTGGTGATGAGATAGATGACTATGCCATTCCAGGCCTTTTCACTCATTCCAAGCCTTAACTAGCACTTGACTATGAGTGAAGCTAGAACTTATCTTTTTAGTGTGTAGTACTCCCCAAATATTCATTTCAATTTTAGTTATCACTTGATTATACTCACTTCCATAGATTACCCAAATCCTACCTCTTCCGGGCTTTGGCCCCTAATGGAAGCCACTCTTCTATTCAACAACACACAAACAAACTAATCACCAAGGGAATCACAAGTGCATACAACCTAGGTATCAAAACCACTCCATCACAAGGAGGAAACAAATAATAGAACACACTCCAAATATCTTGGAGACAACAACACATAGTCCACTCCTTTCAAAGGAGGTACAAAACAACCCCGTTCATGGAAACTGGGTAACTACTGATAAGACACCATGCACTACCCAAGGGAAAACACTGGTTGACATCATGAAACGACAACCCTCTTAGATCCTCTAAGGTTCTCTAGAAGACTTACAAGATTGGACTAACACAAAATCTCATATCCCAAATTATAACATGATGACATAGCTACAAAAGTAATCAAGTTATTAATCAAATCTTATAATTGGATTTCCTAAATCCATACTCAAACAATAGGTAACGTTTACAAAGGCAAAGGAACAACAATAGGGTTTAATCAAATAACCATATACCCATCTTCCATTTTCATAGTAGAGAATATTAAACAATTTAAACCCACAACCCCTTTGCAACTTACGAGGAAAATAATTATAAAAGGCAATCACGAGGGAAACACTACTTTTGGATATTCTAAATCCATATCACATAAATATTCCAATCACCCTAATATAATTGCCCAAAAATAGAAAATAAATAACTTAAGGTAATTAATTGTCTTTTCATTGCAAACAACTCCTTAATTAACTTTTAATACAACATAAAATTATTGCTAATAATCTTTTCCATTTTCTATCCAAAATCTATGTCTCATCAACTATCCTTTTAAAACATGCAATATAAAATATCTTAAAATATTCATTTTCACTAACAATCTAACCATGCATTCAACCTTTTCTTTTAAAAATCTCTCTTCACAATAATATAAAACTATTTCTCTTTCAATATAATTGAAATAATTAAATAAGTGTCTTCAATTTACAATTATAAGAAATATTAAAATAATTTAAATCAGATTCAATGTTTACTTCCAAAACCAACCTAAATACTCTTCTAATTGAATTTCTTTCGTTTTCCAACTAACTCATATAATTTTAATCAATTTATTCAAATACCATTTCCCTATCACTTGATTTAAGCAAGGTAATCATTTCCATTTTAAACCTCCAATAATACTAAATAGTGTACATCAATTAAAATAGGATAAGATATTAAATATACAATAATGTATATACATATGTTCCTACTATATATACATTCATAATATATTGATATATTTAATCTTATATATACATTTAACTATATCTTCTATCTTATATCCTCCATTGCATGCAAATAATTATTCAATAAAACACAATAAATATACATCTTTATATATATGATAAATTGTATATGTAACCATAACAAAATTATATATATATATTTAAATAACTTATTTTATTTAATTAAATATATTAAAATAATATGTAATATCAATATACTACATATATATACAATTTGTACATATGTAAATATGATATAAAGATATATAAATTAAGATTATGCAATATGTATATTCTAATAAAAATTCCATATATTGCACCCAGATCGAAACTTAATACTTCAAGATTTCAAAATACAATTCAATTTCCATTAACTGGAAATCGAGTTCATAAACAGAAAGGAGTGAACGAAGCTACAACAGTTGTTGTTTTTGCTTGGATCGCAGGGGAAGAGACAAACCCTAACGCACATACATTGGGAAAAAGCGGAAGAAATAAAGTTTATCCGCCAAAGTGAGAAGCTTGGGAGGAGGGGCGGCTATTCCACCGACCTCTCCAAGTATTGGCCGCACCACCAAAAGCAGGTTGGGGAGAGGGACTACGGAGGTCTCCCTCCATAGTCGTCCCCTCATGGGGGCGGCTGTGGAGGCAGCGCCTCCCAAGTCTCCCCCAACACAAAAACTGAAAGCCTCCTTTCTTTTTATTTTTTTTTAAAAAACAAACTTAATCACAAACAAAACAATTCCGCCCAGTAATGAATATGTCATTGCGCTGTATGGACGGCATCACAGGGGTAAAAAAATTCAATTTTCAACAGTAAAATAAAAAATATATATATGTATATATATATATATTTAACAAAATGTATATATATATATATGTATCTATATTTTTCCAGAATTACAACTATAAAATAGTTTGAAGAGATTTTCTAGAAAATCTAGTTTTCATAGAGATTTAACAAAATTAATTCTTTTAAACTATTTTCTCGAATTCATAAACAATTAGAAGAATAATAAAATCAAATGGATCCAAATTGAAACCAGAAGTTTTTTCAAAACAATTTTATTTTTCCACAAAGGTTTAAATTTTCTAAAAATAATCTAATGTTTTGTTTAACCTCAAAGTTCAATTTAAACAACAAAACAATCCATTTTCTCAATTAAATTAACTTCTACAGAGATTTACACAATTTTCCCCATAGTTTTGGTTTAATTTAAATCTAGTTTCAATTATCAAATCCTAATTCTCAATGAATTCAACAAATAGATTTCTTGAACAATAAATATTTGTTTTAAACAAACTAGAACAAGAAAAACCACAAAACAAAACCTGGAATTCGAAGTTATAGGAAGAGAATAAATTTCTGATGCAAGCCTTGTTCAAGAATTCCCTGTATTTTCCTTAAACGTGCAACGGATCCAATCCCAAAAACTTCAACAATTGCAAACTGTCTTTCCTCAAATCACATCCAAAAACAAAAGTTGCTTCAATCCTTCCTCTATGCAATTTTCCCAAAATTATCCTCTCACACCAGAAGAAGTTTTTTCCTCTTTTAAAAATTCTCCCTATGCATGAATTTTGCAACCAGTCTTCAATCCCTAAATTCAACTCACACATGCAAGCCTAATTGAAAATATCCTGCACAACCAAATCTGATTTTGCATGCAAAACTGAAACTTAAAATATCTAAATATCAATTATCTCCAAAAATTGAAAACTAACTTCGCTTTTCAAATCCAATTTCAATTTCTAAATTAATTTCAACTTAATTGAAATGCAATTCCAAAATAATTAAATTTCCACAAATTGAAATTAAATTCCAAGTTAATTTTAATTCTTTTATTTCTTTTAATTTTCTTGCATCACATTTAATTAATTAATTTAATTATTTAATAATTAGATTCAACCCTTTGGATTAAATTTAATCAATTAAATAAATTAAACATAATTAATTAATTTAAATATAAACTTTTTATCCACATTGCATAATTTAAATTAAATAATCATCAACATGATATAATGCAATTATTCTAAACATCTATTTCCAAAATAAGAATCTTTCATAATTAAATAACATTAAAGTAAGGCAAACGACGACTCGACACAGATGACTGATGACACACTAAGGCTAGGGTGTCGACTTGACACATGTTACCTAGCTACTATCTCCCTTCAACTTAACCGTTGGATCGACATGCTCAGACCTGTGAAACCAGGTGGAGTCAATGTCATGTACCTGCAAACCTGAAACATAATAACCAACATCATAAAATATAACAGCATAAAATACACACCGTGAAGAGGAAATCACAAAATCGCAGGGCACTCACAAGTGAGTGATGTGAATCCATCCCCTTCACCAATACACTCATCAAAACTGACACTTCCACAATACATCAAATATTCTCATATGCACTAACATGTAATATCACTAACATCATCATTACACCATTAAAACATGTAACATAAATCATCAGATAACTCAAGTCACATCACATAGAATAGTCTATCACTCAATAAATAGCGATCAAATACACACACAAGATAAAGTATCTGAATATCCAGAATTATAAATCAACGCAAAATAAGGACACACTGTCTAGTCCATAAAGCAAAACAGAGGGGTGTTACAGGTGGAGATCAAATTTCAGGCCTCAACAACCTTTTTAAAAGGCACATGCATATAAAGTCGTAAAATTGACTTGTAGCCATTCAATTAAAAAGCTAATCAATGGCAATAAATAAAAAACCTATTCAAGGCTAAAATATCCCTAAAATGAAAAGGTAAATTATTATTAGTGGCAATATTTCCCAAAAATTAATTGTAGGAATATAAATTAATGGTGAATATAATTAATATATGTAATTATAGTATAAACTACTAGCGAATTAGTTACAATGACGCATCATTTAAAAAATAATGCATTGGAAAATTAATCGAGATAAATTTATGTTTTTGTAAAAACCTAGCGATTCAACATCTTTTCTAACTTGTATTATTCGCCATTTTTGGAGGTCTCGATTTCAAATATTCGCCAATTGGCAAAGATTCGCCACTAAATTTTTCCCTGATGGGTAACAAATTTCATGTTCTTGGGAAAGGTTTTTCTAAATTATAACAAGGGATGTTTATGTGCTTGTAGCAATAGGATTGACAATATTCAAGGGCTTGGTATAATTCCATTGATTATACTCTTGAAATGACTACCTATTCTATTCATAACTTTAATTTTGGGGCTCATAAGATCTATTGTTTTGAGCTTGTTTCATTTTTCAGGCCAATAATTTATTACCAAAATTTTATAAAAGAAATTTAACTTCATGAAGCTCATTTGAAGGTGCAACAAAAGTAGATGGTTGGCTAGTTGATGCAATGTGAATAGGATCCAATGTAGGTTGTTGGGATGATTTTTTTTGGAATAAGGGCATTGGTGGTATTGGGGCTATTTTCCTAGCTTTTATTAAACAATTTTCTGCCTTGATGACAATGACATATGCATTTGAAAAGGTTGTCCCTCCTACATATTGTATCATCATTGCTACATAAATTTTAAGAACCCTTAGATAATACAAAAGTGCATGGTTATGAGATGGTTTTACTAAGTCATGGATTTTGTCCCAAGTTTTTTTGAATCTAAATTTAAATTCTCTCATGAATTCATGGGGAGATCTCTTGATTATTTTTAGCTACTCTATGAGTGATATGTGATCAATTTTTTCTTCAAACTATTTATAGAGATTCTCACCTAACTCATCCCATTTGTGAATAGAATTAGGTCTTAGAACTCTGTACCACTATAAGGATTTTACCTTGAAGGATGTGGCTAAAAATCTCACAACTATATTATCCTCTATGATGCTATGGATAGAGAAGATATTATTGAAGACACTTAAATAGTCCTGATCAATATTACACATCTGAATCTGATTATTAACATAATTTCATCCTAAATCACCTTTGACTAACTATCTAATTAAATAATATATATTGTTTAATTAACTTCATTATTTTCTCCTATTAATCAAATAATTAAGTTTATTTGATTAATTAATCCCCTTTCTTACTAATTCTCATCCTAATTCTCATCCCATTTAATTAAATAATGCAATCATTTAATTAAAATCCTTATGTCTTCTCATTTGATTAAATAAATTGAATTAAATGCCATATTATCCTAAAACCCCTAACCATCCTAAGATTAATTGATTTTACATTAATTAATCTTAAACCACCTACTAATCTTCATTAGCCAATCCTCTAGATTTTTACCACACCAAGGTTAAATGAACCTATGATTTATTAGCCTCACTTTCACAAGTAATTAATTTTAATGGCGATTTTCCTCAAAAGGGTATTCTCATGGAATATTCCTCTATTTACTCCCCTCTTTGACTTTCCCTCCCAGACTTTAAAATCTCTTACAAAGGCATTTGATGGCTCTTACAATCCATTTTGTCTCTTACAAGGGTATTTAATTCTCTTACATGCCCTTACATCCTCACTTACATTCCTTAAATTCTTCCAACCATATGCCTTAGCTCTCTCTTACATCTCTCTTCCAAAAATGTGCACACACATGTGTGAGCACATATCTCCATTGCTTCTATTATCCTTGTATCACTTCTAATGATCATCCATTTAGTCCCACATTCCTTAGGTTTCACCCTTATTCTAACCCTTTCTTCCTATAAATAGAAGGCACTTCTATGAGAAATGGAGCCACCTTTTCAAGAAAACTCATTATACCCATTTTTATCCACATCTACATGCATTTTCATTATCTTAGCTTGAACTTATGATCATTTGGCATCAAATTCATCACATCCACATACAAATATTGAAGATTATCCAGAAATGGATTGGGAAAGGGCCATATTCCACATCAATTTGGCACCAATCCCCTATTGGAGTACTTAGATAGGATTTCATGCATGCTTTGTTTGATAGTTCATGCTTTTGCATTCATGTTTTCATTAATTTGTAGATCCAAGAATTTCATAAGAAGTGTGATTTATCTTAGCTAATATGTCTAATTCTCTTGTGTTTTGTTCATGTTGGCTATAGGTTTAGATAATGCTCATATTTTGGCGCTATAAGGAGGGATGAAACATAAAATTTGATGCTTTGTTGAGTTTTTCTGTGACTTGTAGGTTTTTGGGATGCAACGATGCATTTGATTGGAATAGAGTGACACATATATATTTCAACAATGCTTTTGAAACATACATTGATGCTTCTCTATTTTTGAACTGATTTCTGATTTTAAATATAATGATGTGTCTCTATTTTAAATTTATTTTATTTTTTAAAATTTAGTGACGTAGTTGATTTTGTTTATGCCTTTCTATTCTCTAGTTTCTAAAGAGCAACGTCATTGACTTCACCAGAGTGATAAAATTAATTTCAATGATGCCTTTGACCTCTCTGGCTTCTGGGAGAGTGACCTAATATTTCACCAAAGTGACACATTTAATTTTAATAGTGATATTGATAGAGGAGCAAAAAGAATTGACTTAAAATATGAAAATCAGTTAATGCTTATTGTAATAGTCCTTTAGGATGTATATGCTTTAGGACACTATTTTTCAATTGGGCTATAAATTAACCATTGTAATTTTTTTTTCAAAGTTGGATTAAAATTGAACCCTTCACTTACAAGTCATTGCAATCTTGGTTAAAATTAAAAAACATAAACAAAACACTTCCATTGGTGCATTAAATGAAGTCATTTTGCAATTTTGGTTAAAATAATTTTTTTTTTTCCATGCTTGACGAAGCTTGGTAGATCTCTAGTGTGTATCCTCTCCCCTTGCACTTTGTGCAATCTTGGGTGAAGAGAAACACTCTTGATTTACAATTTTTATTTTTTTTGAGTCACCCTTAAGAGAGAACCTATTGGCATATGGATTCTAGTGTTGTCATTGATGGCAAGCTAATTCATTCATCCGGTCCACAAACTAGTATAGGTTCATACCGATAGAACAAAATGGAGAACAAGGTATCCATTTAAAGGCAAAGATGACATTCTGTATACTTCACTAGACTATTATTTTGAGTTGTGGATCTTAGAGAAAGGTATTTTTTTGTTCATACTACCTTATTTAAGATGTATCGAGGTGCACATTTACTGGTGTATGATCTAGGAGATCCAGTACACTAATCTTTTTGTTATTTGTGCTAAGAAGGCCGACTTGTCTAATATAGTCGTTGCATATATCTAAGGAGTAATTGGTTAAATTATTTCATGTTCAAATATGTTTATTTAGGGTCCCTACTATGCTATGGCCAACTATGGGTGGTGCACATTAAGGATTAGTTGAGGATTTAGCCGAAAATTGAAAAGTATCTTTTGCTTTATATAAGCCAACATATGAATAATCAAATCCTTGGTAGCGGATATATATATGAGATCGGTTGTATCATTTTGAAGATATGTAAGGATGTGATGCAAAGGATTCCAGTGTGTGGTTCAAAAATAAGAAGGCTGGTGATGCAAATTTATTTCTGTATGGATTTATGATGCAAATTATAGAGTGGAGCATAGCAAAGTAGAGCGGAGCAGAGCAAAGCAGAGAGAAGAGTAGAATCAGACAATAGATCCATAATTTGATCCATGAGCCTAACTAGAACAGTAATATGGCATAAGTAGATGCTATTACTTCAGTTAAAATATTCAGATGGTTTTAATCTGAAAATTTTGTAAGGTAGTGAGCCTTTCCTTTTGAGTAGTGAGATCTAGGCAATGAGCTTGAATGCAAGCACATTCCCTTTTTGTAAAACTTATATTTGAGTACTCAAATTGTGGATAGACCTCCATCGTGTTTTTTCCCCTAACAGGGTTTCCACGTAAAAATCCTTGTGTTATGGTGTTGTGGATGATTGATTTGAATGCTTGCATATTTTATTTGGTTTAATGTTGAAATGGTTTAAATATTAGATTAGTAAAAATTCAAATTTGCAGATTACTGGTTCACCCCCCCTCTCAATGTTCCCTTGAGTCCAACAATTGGTATCAGAGCTTAGTTCCTTGGAAGAAGTTTAACAGCTTGAGGTGGATCTTGGAATGTAATGGACTCTAATGGTCTTCAGTAGTAGCTTCTGGTGGCATTGATGACCTTGATTAGTCTAAAGAAGAAGTCAAGGAATTGAGACCAAATCATAAAGATGCTGAGAAATTCATTTAGACATCGAAGGATCAGATTGTTAAATATAGGGAGAAGAGAAAGGATCTTTGTGATCAGATCAAGAAAAAAGAAAGCAGAAGCATGGATGATGTTCACCTGAATCAAACCTTGAAGGAGATAACTAAAGAATGTGAAAATCTTTTCAGAGACAATGCTACTCTAAAACATGATATGGAGTCCATGGTGATGAAGTAGACTAAGGATATTGAAGAAAGGAAGAAGAATGAGGAGAACCTTGCTCATTTCTTAAAAGAAAAATATGATGAATGTAGAAGAGTAAATGGAGAATTCATTCAATTGGAAAGAGAACTGCAACAATCCATAAACAATGAAGAAGAACTTGAAAAACAGATTGTTATTCTTAGGAATGAGCTTACTACTAAAAATAAATATAAGGAGAAGTTTAAGATTAGCTCAGTTAAGCTTGATGAGTTGAATCAAGGATAGATGAGTGGAAATGACAAGTGAGGTCTTGGATATGAAAAAGGAGAAAGCTTTGGATCTGGATAAAATAATTTTAGGCAAAGTAACTAGATGAACAAAGGTGAAAGGTATCTGGTAAGACAACCTAATGCTCAAAAGTTTAATGGATACTATTTTTCTTGCAATAAATTCAGTCATATGGCAGCTCAATGTAGAAGTAAAATACAATCAAGAGATTCATCATTTTCTGGTCATAAACCAATTGAATGCATAAATGTGTCAAACTACTCTATCAGCAGAAGGAATGTTGAATGTTACACCTATGGAAAATTTGGGAATATTGTTAATCAATGAAGATCAAGAAGAAATAAATGGAATGATTGGTCTAGACAAGGAAATATTGTGTGCTACAATTGCAACAAATATGGTCACATTGCAAGATTCTGTAGAAACAAAAATATGGATAGAAGAGGTTCGGAATACAAAGGCAAGAATAAATAGAAAGATGATAAAGGAAAAGGAAAATTTATTGCGGATGATATAAGAGATCAGATGAAGAAGAAATGGGTAAGGAAGAATGAGTCTGATGCTAGAAATGGTTTTGTATCAAAACCTGCTTTTGGAAATTTCTCCAAAAATTGATCTTAGGCCATTGGCCTAGGGGAAGATTTTCAAGAAAATCATTTTTCCCCTGTCAGCAAGTTGGTACCGGAATGCAAAAATATTTTCAAAAAGGTGTATCAATGATCTATAGAGGCTATGGAAAACATTCACAAATAAAATTTAAGAAATCATAGGTCCGTAGAATTTTTTTTCTCTCGTTGTCTAAGAAAATAGAATATCCAAAAAACCTAAGGCAAAGGCATTTATTACAATTATGTGAGCTATAAAAGGAAAGTTTAAACTCCCATTTGTCACTTTGCATTGAAGAATAAAAGAAGGAGAGCACTCAATAGAAGAATTTTGAAGTAGTGAAGTTAATTCGGTAGTGAATCTCAAAACACATTAGGTATTTCAGTTCTTTTCAAAATTTCCACATAATTTGGTGTGCAGTTGATAAACATAAGTATGAAAGATAAAATGGAAAAAATCAAAGGGTAAATCAATTTAGATGAATACAGCAGTGAGAATATTAGGTCCATGAGAAATCTATTGTCGCCTGATGAATTGAAGTGGTTGAGAGAAGCCAAACACAAGAATTTGGACATTTGGAATGAGTTTCCCTATTTTGAGAATGCAGAAATCGTTAAATTCATTATAATAAGATTGAATAACGACATTTTGATTCTGGACAAACCCTACATCATTTCAAAGGAAGTAATCAAAAACTTGACTAGTTTATGTAAAATCGGGGATATATCAAAAAAGAAATCCATCCAGAATGAAGAAGTTCAAGCCCTAACCAGAGTCATTGGAGATCAAAGGGCATTGATAATCTTGAAATTCAAAAACCCTATGACAAGGTACATTGCACACAAAGTATCATATAAAATATTTTTCAGAAAAAGAGAAGGGGCAACCTCGGTTGGTGCAGTTTATATCTCCCACAAAATGATAATTGAAGGTTAGGACTTTGAACTATGTGGGTTGCTAAAGGATCAACTAATGGAGAATGTGCAATTAACAAAGGAGATAAATTACCCTTTCAGGTTTGGTACTCTAGTCATATGTCTAATAATGCATTTTTTGAACTATTTATTGATGAACAACAATGTGGCGCGGAAATAAAATGAACCGATATGTAAACAAATCTACACACACACTAAGAGCTTAGCCAAATGTGATCAAGAATTTGGAAATTTCTTTAAGATTTTTGTAGGAAAGTTTGGGTTAGTTGGTACTTCTCTTTCGGCAAGAACACTTGAAGTTGGCTCCTCTTTCGATGGGATGGAGAGAAAGCAAAAAATAAAAAATGAAATTATTGATAATAGTCCTTTAGAATGCAAGATTCCTAAAATTGAAGGCAAAGGAAAGGAACGAGAAATTTTTGACATACTAGATGAAGAATCCAATGAAGAAACTGAGGACCCACAGGGAAATGAACTAGATTTAGCCAAACAAGAACAAGAAAAGGAAATGTTAGAAGCAACTGAAGAAGAAGATGACCTGACAAAAGAAAAGTTGTAGCAGCTTATTCATAAGGAAGGTGGAATGCGAAAAATTGCTAATTTATGGTCTATCAGACCTTTATATGACCAGGATATGATTCTAAGTATTCCAAGTGCTCATATACAGAGTCAAATCAAACTCAAAAGTTTGCAAAATATTCTACCTGAAGAAATGATTGAATGCATAAAAGAAACAATGGACTCTGAGTCTCAAGAAAAAGAAGAAGGTGAAGTTATCTCACATTTGAAGGGGTGGTTCAAGCTATCACTTACCAAATTGAAAGAGAAGATGAATGAGCTGAGGCAATGCATAAGTGTAGCTAATAACATCTATAACTATTGCATCCATTGGCCTCATGTAGTTGGGAAATACAAAGAGAAATTAGAGCACACTACAATAGAACAGGCAAATAGCGCCTAAAATAACACCGGATTTTAGTGTAATTTTGTTCACAAATTGGGTGTTCTGGCTGGCACAAAAAATTGATGCAAACATGCATGGTATTTTCAGTGCCGAATTTGGCACCGATGTTGACGTCGGACGTAGCGCTAGGAAATTGCAGTGCCCCACTAGCGCCTAAAATAGCATTGAAAATAGCCCCTATGCTAGCACCGAAAATAGCATCGGAAATAGTCCCTCTATTAGTGCCGAAAATAGTGCCAAAAATAACGGTGAAAATAATGCCGAAAATAATGCCAAAAATAATGTCTGAAATAACACCGAAAATAATGTCTGAATTGGCGCCCAGTTTGGCTTTCGGTTTTGCTTCTATGTCTACTCCCATTTTTGCTTCTAGTTTTCCTTTTGGTTTTTCTTCCACTTTTGCTTCCGGTTTTGCTTCCGGTTTTACC
>CM021109.1:113926391-114062813 GCA_007115665.2 Sequoiadendron giganteum
AACTATAGTTTGATATAGCATTTAGAGAGCTTGGTTTTCATGGAAGAGGAAGAAAGATGATTACTTTGCTTCATTTTCATTTGCATAACCATATCATGGCATGGAACCAAGAAGACCAAGGATGTCCAGTTTTATGTGGAGGTAATGGATGTGGTCCAAACTTTAGGAGGGGCAAAAAGGTCAATGTATGATCCTAATGAAATTGAGGAAGAATAACAAGAGGGATAGGAAAATAAAATCAATGTAGAGTTTCAAGGATTTGTCAAGGGAGTAAGAGAGTTATGGGAGCAGCCTCATCTAAAATATTTTGATCTAGAGTTTGATATAGAATTTAGAAAGCTTGGTTTTCATGGAAGAGGAAGAAATATGATTACTTTGCTTCATTTTCATTTGCATAACCATACCATGGCGTGGTAGCCAAGAAGACCAAGGATGTCCATTTTTATGTGGAGGTAATGGATGTGGTCCAAACTTTAGGAGGGGCAAGAAGGTCAATGTATGATCCTGATGAAAATGAGGAAGAACAATAAGAGGGACACGAAAAATAAAATCAATGTAGAGTTTAAAGGATTTGTCAAGCAAGTAAGAGAGTTATGGGAGTAGCCTCATCTAAAATATTTTGAACTAGAGTTTGATATAGCATTTAGAGAGTTTTGTTTTCATGGAAGAGGAAGAAAGATGATTAATTTGATTCATTTTCATTTGCATAACCATACCATGGCGTGGGAACCAAGAAGACCAAGGATGTCCAGTTTTATGTGGAGGTAATGGATGTGGTCCAAACTTTAGGAGGGGAAAGAAGGTCAATGTATGATCCTGATGAAATTGAGGAAGAACAACAAGAGGGACAAGAAAAATAAAATCAATGTAGAGTTTCAAGGATTTTTCAAGCAAGTAAGAGAGTTATGGGAGCAACCTCATCTAAAATATTTTGAACTAGAGTTTGATATACCATTTAGAGAGCTTGGTTTTCATGGAAGAGGAAGAAAGATGATTACTTTGCTTCATTTTCATTTGCATAACCATACCATGGCATGGGAACCAAGAAGACCAAGGATGTCTAGTTTTATGTGGAGTTAATGGATGTGGTCCAAACTTTAGGAGGGGCAAGAAGGTCAATGTATGATCTTGATGAAATTGAGGAAGCATAGCAAGAGAGGGACAAGAAAAATAAAATCAATGTAGAGTTTCAAGGATTTGTCAAGCGAGTAAGAAATCTATGGGAGAAACCTCATCTAAAATATTTTAAACTAGAGTTTGATGTACCATTTAGAGAGCTTGGTTTTCATGAAGTTCCTTTTGAAGCCTTTGCATTTATTGTTCCTACGGTAAACTTTTTGGTAGAGTTGGTGGAATTGCCTTTCTTAGTAATTACTATTAGTGAGATTGAGATTGTTAATCAATTAGGCACTACTTTCCTATAGCAATGAAAGAGTCTGAAAAGGTAGAGAGAGCTACATTGGTGACTTAGGAGAAAATTCAGCATTCAAAAATAAAGGCAATTAGGCTGGAAGACTTGTGGATCAGGCCAGCATTTTATGGAAGACGAAGAAAGATGACTAGAACTCTGGAGGCCCACCATAATGAATTTTGGTATTAAACCATGAGAGAAGAAGAGAGAGATAATATTATGTATCAAAACATTAAGCATGCATTCTTCCAACCAATGGAGGAGGAGATGATTACTTTGCTTCATTTTCAATTATAAAAATAATATCAATGCAGAGTTTCAAGTATTTTTCAAGCCAGTAAGAGAGCTATGGGAGCAGCCTCATCTAAAATATTTTGAACTAGAGTTTGATGTACCATTTAGAGAGCTTGGCTTCATGGAGTTCCTTTCAAAGCCTCTTCTTTTATTGTTCCTATGGTAAACTATTTGGTAGAGTTGGTGGAATTACCTTTCTTAGTAATCGCTATTAGTGAGATTGAGATTGTTAACCTTGAGAGAGTAGGACTTGGGAAAAATGAATTTGATATGGCTATTGTTTTAAAATAATTCAAGTGGTATGTACTCCACATGTACGCCATCCTCAATCTTTACTTGATGGCATCAAGGAATGGCTGAACTCCATGGATGTAAAATATTATGAAAGCAGAATGAACTTGAACTGGTGGCCAATTTTGAAGACTATTACTGATGATCCAGATAAATTTATTAAAGATGTTGGTTGGGAAATTTTGAATATGGAAGCTACTGATTCTAATTTTGATAATTAAGAAGAGTCAGATCAAGGATATGAACCCTCTAATGTAGAAGAGGAAACAAAATCAGATGAGGAAGGTTCAAAATATGAATCTCTTGTGGAGTCAGAGGAGGAAGAGGAGGAAGGTAAAACATGGGATGAATTATAATTCAAAGCTAGAAATGTAGATAAGGAAAAAGGGTATGAGTCTTACACTGAAGAGGAAAGGTGGCAATGAAAGGTAAAAGCTACAGGGAAGTCTCAGGCACCTGATATTAGAGATTCAAGGGGAATGCCTACCAAGAGGCATAAAGTCAGATGAATTGAGTTCATCTAGATCCTTCTACTATATATTCATGCACATAAACAGTCATCTTGTAATCATAATATTTGAGCTCTATTTACTTATCCTATGCATCAATAAACAACTCAACACAAGAGATGTAAATTGACATATTAACTCAAAAATATCCAACTAATTTATTGAAACTCAACTATTGATACCTCGTTCTCCATCCAAATTACAAAATCGTTCCACTTTTTGTTTTGTAACATATTCTTTTCAAATTGCTTTGGATGGCGGCCATATTTCTCCTCTTGTCAAAACATGGCACATGGACTAGTTAAACTAATTAATATGCAATCATTTACTTTTTCCAAGGAAATAAAAAAAATATCATTTAACATATTAAATATACTTACAGATGTACAGATCAAGGCCTGTAAACATTTATGGTCACTATGATGCATGGCATGAAGTTTCTCAAGACTAGCCTTGGAGTCCTTGTCCTGAAACATATACTAATTCAATTTAACTATGTACAAATACAATTTAAATATTGTTTAATGAATTTGATATAATCTGATGAGAAAATTCAAATACCTATGTACTCTCCTCACCAGAATTCCTTTGTGCTTCATACTTCTCATATGCTTTTACAAGCTCTTTCCATACTTTGAGACTTACATCAAGTGGTCTTTTTCTGAGCCTTAGCTTAGGAGGGATTTTTTTATCTTCTTTGTTTGGTTGCACTAAAATATCTTATAGTTTTGAGACATTCGTAGATTTACCTTCTTCACAGACCAACCTGTGCCAAATTCATCCTCCATGTCATGGATAATTGCTTTTTTTTGGTGCATGGGTATCTTTGAGAATGGAAAATGTAGATGGTATTTGAACCATTGAAGGCATGATTCCTTCAACCTACTCACAAATGTTTTCCCAACATCTGTAATTCGGACTTCCCCTGAAACCACCTTGTATTCTATCTTCGTATTGTAGCTACCGATGCAAGATTGAAAACATGGCATGGTGGAAGAAGTTTGTGTCCTAGGAGTGGAAGTCTCTACTCCCTATTCCACATTCTTAGAGTTTCTCTGTCACTGATTTCCTCCTGGATCTTTTGATCGATCTAGAAGTGGTTGGGGAATCAATTGATTCCCTTTGACACAATTGATTTATTTGCAATGTTTGAGGGGTGTTACCAGATTGTTTTTCTATGTATCTGGCAAGTGTTGTCTAGTCCACATTAACCAATTTTCTCACTACATCTACCCCAATATGGAAGCCAATTCATCTTTATCTTTGTCAATCTCTTGTCCCTATATATATATTTTAAAATTACATTTCTTCTTTTAAATTTAGAAATAAAAAAATAAAAAGTAAAATTCAAAGAAACAATGGAAACATTTACAAATCTATAAATTGACAATGAATTACCTCATTGTTGATAGAGTTTGCTCAAAATTCTCACTTCCCTCCATTGCTTGACATTTTGAAGCGACCTAGGGCAAATTGCTTTCGCCTAGTATGTGGAGGAAAACGAAGTGCACACTATTAGGTATGAAATTTTTCGTCCAGTTTGTGGTATGAAAGTTTTGTTTTGTGGGAAAATATGTTAGTTGGGTTTTCTTATGTTGATAACCTAGGGAAAATATGTTCACTCAGTTTGCTTAGTGTTAATAAAATTATCATGAAAACTCTTTCATAATGCAATCTTACATGAATTTTTCATGGCATCGGTAACTATGGTGCGGTTGGGCAAAACCAAGTGGTTTTTGTGTTTATTTTCAGCAGTTTCTCAGTAGTGACCGACCCAATTCCCATATTTTCTAAGCAGTTCACTATTCCTTGATACCTAGGTTAGGGAAAGAATACAGAGGCATCCTTGCTTCGTGCTATAATATTTTGAGCCAAAGCTCAAACGGGTAGGGTAAATGTTTTTGTTGGTTTCTCAAAGGTTTTACAATTTATAATAATGGGACAATTTAGAGGTTGTCTGGACTGGTTAGGCCATGAACCAATAAACAATCACAAATTTAAATGCAATAAAAAGAGCAATAAACAATCACAAATTCAACCAAGAAAGAAAAAATGTAACCTTACCTATGGTGTCGCAAATAAAATCGAATTTCTCATCAGTTACGGGTAGCGCCCTGCTCTCTTCCTTCGTGCAACATTTTTCCCTTTTTTGTCTTTTGATTTCTTCCTTCATGCAGGAAAGTTTAAATTTTTTATTTTGATTCATTAGTTGACGGTTTAAATTTTTTATTTTGATTCATTAGTTAATGCCAACTTTAGCATCGATTTTTGGTCGCTAATGTAATATGTTTAGGACGTATAAGGCGGTGTCAAGTGCACCTAATTTAGCGCCTATCATTGTTGTATAGTGACTATTTTTATTGTTGTGTATCACATGATCCATAGTGTTGGAAATAATTCCAACTCCTGCCTTGTTTTTGTGACCACTGTTATCTTGTGGCTCCTTCATCATCTCGGTGCAGTAGAGCGGTTTTTACCGCAGTCCCACAAGATGCTTCATCCTTCTCGGTGGTAGTGCGGTGAAAGATTTTGTGGTGGCACACAAGTCTTCCTTCTGTTCCTGGCGGTGTTGCTATGAATTCTGTAGTCTCACAAGTCTTCTACCATTGGTGTGTGGTAGTGTGTGACCACCACTATCCTGTGGCTCCTTCATCAGCTCAGTGTAGTAGAGCAGTTTTTACCGCAGTCCCACAAGTTTCTTTTTCCTTCTTAGTGGTAGTGCAATGAAATCTTTTGTCAAAAAAAATAATTCACAGAGGAGGCCATGGAGAGAGGACATGGACGACATAGAAATACTAAATCTCTGAGAGGAAAGTGGGTGGAAATAGATGAGACAACAAAATCTGCAGATACAATAGAGGTAAGAAGAGAAAGCAACCTCAACCAAAGGAAGAAGGTGTTTATGAATTAAAAAATGCTACAACATAGAGAAAATAAATTCATTTTTTTTGTCCATGAGGCCTTTGAGGTCAAACTTATTGGTTGAAAATGCACATAAATGGTGATTAAATGTGATTCTATGATCAAGGGAAAAGTTTGAAAATTAGGATACCCAAACCAATGTGTCAAATATATGACTAAAGTGAGGTTTTTTTATAATTGGTGTACTAAACGTTATTTACTATGTTGTGTATTATTGGGGTGAGAAGAGGCCATGGAAACAGATCGTGTCATATCAAATGAAGACAAAACAGATGAAGCAGGACATTAGGTACTCAAATTTTGACTTAACTTAGGAAAAAATTGATCTAATGGCATTTTGTGATATGTCCATCCTTTTTCAAAGTATTATTGAAATTTTAAATGTATTATCCAATCTTGACATAAATTAATGCATTTTGTTGATTATTTTAGGTGGAGATTAGAGAAAATACAGAGCCTAAGCTCTCAACTAGCAAAAGAATGAGATATGTACGTGGACGTGGACCTAAAACTGTTAAATCTCATAGACGATAGTGGGTGGAAGAGGATATGACACTGGATACTATAGAAACAACAAATGATTGCACTAAAGAAGAGGTAGGTCAGGACTATAGTACATGGGATGAATACTTTGAGAATTTTTTTTTTTGTGGATGTTATGTATGTCGTGGAAATAAAAAATTCAAACGAGCGATTGTACAAAGACATTACATATATGATGAGCTTCCAGTTGGTAGTATGCCTCCTACAATTGATTCAAATCAAATGGGAATTGTGGTGAGGAATTTTCCAATTTGATATAAATAACATGTATACTTTGTTTAAACATTGTTTTATATTATTTAAATAACTAATTTTTTCTTAGTGGATACTTGCAGGATAAAGTTCTTGGTTTAAAGTTTCCTGGATCACTGACTTCAAGCCTAGAGGGAAATGATCATTTATCAAATGATACATCTAACAAAAATATGTGCCAATATACCAACTCGAAAGATGAGGAATTGACGAAAACAAGTTACAAAACAAGAATCGGTGTGAAGATGCATAATTTGCTTAAAGACAAGGGAAAGGTGGACTACATACACTATGAGAATGAATGTGATAGAGATGATGACTTTCCCTTAAGTTTGAGATCAATTTACAAAGGTACATTTGATCGTCGACTATATTGTACTTGGCCTAGTGATCAACAACTACCTAGAGTGTACGAGGTGTTTCAATTTTGGGGATACAACTACATGATACGACCCTCCAATATTCATGAAGTGAATCTAGGAATCTTTATTGTCCAAAATGTACATGTGGGATCCAAACATAGAAAAAATTCAAAACAAACTACTAGGAGATTAATTCCATATTATGGTCCATCATATTACAGTGGTGAATGGAGAAGGCTAGCAAAATATAAGCCTAGCATGTCAGCATATGGTCTAAATTCAAATATGTATACACATCGTCTCCAATTGGAAAGTGGAAAAGAAATGAATAGAGGTCATCTTATGTATATAGATGGATGTGCATACACACAAAAAATATTGCAGGGTTTATAAATAGTCGTAAGGGAAGGGACCCTACTGTAAGACCGAATTGTCAATTTGTTGAGGTTATAAATGATAAAGATGGATATATGGAAAGTGAGGTTGATAGATTGATAATGGTTGAGGCTATTATGGACCTTACCATTGGGGATGAGTTATTGATCGATTACCCCTTCTTAAAACACACTCCTGCATGAAAGAAGAGGGAAGAACAAGGTCTCCCTAAGGATGTTCTTAAGGGCAGAAAACCAAATAATAATAAATGAGTGTGGATTGATGTTTTATAAACTATGTTGTCAAAATTGTGTTTTATAGAAATTATTGGATAAAAAAGGTAGTCTATAAAATAATGTTCCATTATTCAATTGATGTATATATGTTCATACAATTTATATAATGTCTAATATATGTATGTCATTCTGCAGGTATTTTTATATGAATATATTTTTCAATGATGATGAAGATGATGCAGGTCAAGATGAGGATGATGATAATATTAAATACTTGAAAGAACATATGAACATTGACTATGATACACTGGATGACATTGTAGCAGACAATAATGTTAATGACCAAGACTTCTAAATTTTTAGAATTATTTGCAATCCATGTTTAAAAAAGGATAATTCTTATGGCCTAAACTTTGAAATTCTTCAGTAATATTATGTTGTACTTGGAAAATTGAAAACCTGTTTTATTCTCCTAGAAAGATTTTTTATTTTCCATTATAATTCTAGACCAAACAACATTTGCGGGGACGGCCTTTTACACCAATCTTAATTTGTATGAATTTCATGAACCTGTTGTCAAGCGGTAAATTCCTTTCGTATATAGGAAATATAAAGGATTTATTTAAGAAAAGATAAGTATTCTCTTTCTAAGGGTAATCCACATGCAAAAAGCAAAAAGCACATAAAAAAACAATTATACAGTAGAAAATCATATTCAATCAGTTATGTCTTATTTTGCTTGCACACATATCTAAAAGACATAGGGTATTCACCATCAAAGAAAAAATATTCTTTCATTTATTTTTACTATATATCTTAGAAGTGAAATTGTTGTTACATAATGATGCATTGAGAAAATAATATATACAAAAAAATGCGATGAAAATGTTTGAAATTTAACATGCAACCTACTATTTTGTGCTGAAAGGAATCAAGATTAACTAGGAGAAGAAATAAAAATAAAATTTGATGATTATACTTAAAAGTGAATAGGATATGAAAAGTGTGGACAATGATGGTGCTGAAATTGAAAACCTTGATTCTGATGATATTACTGTTTTATGTCATTCGAGATAAAGAGCACATACAATTTTATATACATAGAAAATGAAGCTTTGAAACTAGTAAAATGAAAATGTAAACACTGTAATATTTTTCCTTAAACAATAATTCACATACTCACTTACAAAAAAGGGTGAAGCATTTTTTATTAAAATTCTTTTTTTTTTAATAGACATAATAGTAAAAGAATATTTACAAGTACAAGAATATATACACTGTTTCATAGAAAATATGGAATGTTTCATAGAATATACAAGTACAAGAATATATCATCATCATCATATCCTTAATTACCTATTGCAATATCCTTAAATTGTTCAATCTTTGGTATGAATTGTTGGGAAAAAAAATTAGGATTACTTGGATGCTTCTTCCATTCATTTTGTATCAACATATGTTTGTGAAGACACAAAAGTTAATAAAATATTAATGCACATAAATCACAATTATTTAAATAATCAAATTTGTTAAATTTATTATTTTTAAATAGTTTCCATTTTTATGTTGAACATGTAACAAGGCAAAATAAGCTCAACTTTTTAAAAAAAATAGTAGCTCTACCAACATCCACAATAAATGCTTTACTGTATCGACATATTCATTCACATAAGCATAGTATTGAGGCTCAATAACTGATATTCATTCAAATATAAGAATAAATAAGTATGGAAAACATATGAAAAACATAGAATGATAACACAGTCATGGAGAATCTCTGATAATAATATGTTCTCCATTATATTGCTTCAATTGATATATATTAATAAAAGAAGTCTTCAAAATGGAAATGATATATGATGATGATAATTTCAAACTAGGCCTTGGTTTCCTATTTATATAGGAAGCAACAAGCTACAGGGCTTTTACAAAAAGAAACAACCTTTCATAACTACTTCTTTTACTAACAACTATTTAATTAGCATAATTAAGTAAATAACAAGACTTAAGACATTTTGACATATGGTTCCATTATTCAATGTAGAAGACTCATGATCATTGATCTGGAAAAGTCTTCCTCTCCATGTAATACCCCTCCGTTTTGCTTCTCGTTTCATGTTGTTTTATGCTTTGCTTGGATTGCAGCTACTTTGATACTGGACACATTTTTATTATGATGTTTTGATCGCTACTCTTGAGCGGCAACTATTATTGTGCGATGTGACTATTTGATTTTATTTCACATGCTTTGATGAATTAATGATGTCAGTAGAATTATCATGTGATTATTTATGTGAATATTGTTTATGACGTTAGTGTCAGTCTTTGATGAGTGTATTGGTGAAGAAGACGGGTTCGCATCACTCGCTTGCGAGCGCCCTGCGAATCCGAGATTTCTTCTTCATGGTGTGAATTATATGCTGGATATATTACGTTGTTTACTTGATTTCAGGTTGCAGGTACATGACATCGACTCCACCTGGTTTCACAGGTTTGAGCGTGTCGATCCAACAGTTAAGTTGAATGGGAGATAGTAGCTTGGTAACATGTGTCAGGTCTACACCCTAGCCTTAGTGTGTCGTCAGTTCTGAGTATTGAGTCATGTTGTATCTTATTTGATGTTAAATAATGTTTTGAAAAGTGTTGTCCTATTAAATAGTTCTTTTAGAAAATTGCATTGGCTGGAAGAAATGTTTATTTTTATATTATATTAATGTTATGCTTATTGGTTATTTTAAAATGATTAATGAAATTAAACTTAAATTATTTAATTTATTAAATTTAAATCTCAAGGGATTAAATTTAATTATTAAATAATTGTAAGTAAGTTAATTAAAGTTAAATTATTTAATTTAATTAAATTTAAATCTCAAGGGATTGGATTTAGTTATTAAATAATTTAATAATAATTATGTAAGTATATTTGATTGTTAAATTAAATTAAATCAAAAGGGGAATTATGAGAAATTGAAATTTTACTTTAAAGTCAAAATTAGGGCCTTTCAAAAAAGGGGAAATGAAATTAACTTTTAAATTCAATTTCTTGCATTGAATGTGAATTTAGGGTTGCATTAGATTATTTTGGAATTTTGAGGAAATGATGTTTTATAAGATTAGGGCAGAAAAATTTGGGGATTCTTCTTCCTTCTTTTTTTTTTACAGGTATGAGTTTTTTGGAGAGGGTTTGCACATGAAAGTTTTGGAATTATTTTCTGTTTGGAGAATTAAATTGAAAGGAGAGAAAATTCTGTGAAGAAGGTGGAGCTATTGGATCAAAGCTAGCTGGAAATTCTTTGCATGGTTGAAAATGAATTGTGAGGAGCTCAAAGGAAACTCTGCATCAAGAATCTTGGCTATTTCCTGTGGCTGCAAATAACCAGGTTTTCTTTTATTTCTTGTTTTATTGTTCCTAGTTTACTCTATTTTCTAAATGATAAGAAATTGCAAATGGGTGATTTTTCTTGAAAGCCTAGGTTAAACTTCAACATTTTGGTATTCAGATTTGTTTTTCCAAAATACAAACCCTTTTAGAAAATTTTGCTGCAAAACTCAAAAAATCAATGTATTACCCTTCCTTTGTTTTAAATTATTTGAAAACATGGAAAAATGGCTTCTTTTGGGTATTCAGATTTTTTTTAATCTCTTGAGCATGAGATGTCTATTGTTGTCAATTTTATTACTGGTTTAAATTTATTTCTTCGATTTCACCAGTAAATGTAATTCTGAAAAAAAATATATATATATGTAAATATACATTACATATATCATATTTTAAATGTGATACATATAATCTATATTTACATATATATAGATTTTTATTTTACTGTGTTGTAATTTTTGTTTTGTCGCCGGTACGGCGAAAAGTACGAAATTCGTATGCAGTCATTTTGGAAAATTTGTATTTGTAAAAAAAATGTTATGTGTGAGGGGGTGTTCGACCCCCCACTGTTTTTCTTTTGTTACCAGTGGGTACGCAATACCCACTAGGCAGTGCGCCCACCACGTGGGGGGACACACTGTCTCGTGGGGACTATGGTCCCCTTCACTGTTACCGGCAGCTGTACTTAGAGTACAGTTGGCGTAGGCTGTACTAGGTCTGCGGACTGTTCGCGGGTACCGACGGTACCATCCATCAGACAAGGTACCGTCCGGACCCGTGTGTATTGTATTTTTTTTAAAAAAAATTTGTTATTTTAAATTCGTTTTAAATTTTATTTCTATTTTTATTTGATTTATTTTATATATATAGTATTTAATTAAATATATATTATACGTAGTTTTATATTATATATGAATATATATAATATTTAATATATATATATAATGTAATTAATATTATATATATATTGTATATGTAATCTTATTTAAAGTTTTTTTTTGTATAATTGATTTATTGGATTAAGATAAAAATATTGTTGTTAATAGTGCATATTAATATGAGGTGTTTTTCTTTGTAAATGTGTGTATTTAATACCTTGTTAAACATAGGAACATTCAACAACTTAGACAATTAATTATAGTTGAATTTATTATTGCTCATGATTTGATTGAGTTGTGGAGATTATGTATTTAATAAAATATTGATTGGTTAATGTAAAGTTTTGAATGGAATTATTTTACTTTCCTGTGAGAAACATCAGTTAGGAACATGGTTTTAGGATAACCAAATATAGTATTTTTCATTGCCAAAGCATGAGTTCATTGATGTATCTTTTAATGATTATTTTGTGAATGAGTGTTGAGTTTTGGTTTGTAAAGTCTTCCAGTGAAACGTGGGTCATTTCCTTGTCAAATTATTGTTTTGACTTTCCCTTGGGTAGTGTTACATGTTTCTAGTTTCCTCCTAGTGTTGGAGTGGATTTCTTTGTGGTTACCTCCTAGGATAGGAGAAAGCATGTTGGTTCAGTTCTGTAACACTTGAGTAACCCTTGGAGTTAGATTGTGTAGTGTGTTATCCAATTAGAAGAGTGACTTTTGTTAGGGGCCGAAGTCCAAAGAGGTAAACCAGGAAACCTTCAGAAGTGATTTTAACAACTGAGAACTAAGTAAATGTACTTAGAGGATTAGGATGTAGTTCACATTAACCAAGATAAATTAACCTCACTCACAGACATAAGGGTTTGTTTAGACTTGGGGTGAGTGAGAAGGCCTGGAATGGCAAGATCACTATCTTGTCCTTATGAGAGGTAGTTGATTCCATTTGAGTTAGTATGAGTGTCGGGATTCGGTTGAGGCCACCAAGATTTCTGGAGCCTATGAAGAATACCCAAGGAGATCTCATGACAAACCTTGCGATGACACTCTGTCTAGGATAACACTGTGTTATGTTGTGCGTATGGTTTCTTTAGCACACTTGATTATATTATGTCTGGAAGCAATGTAACCATGATTAGAGTTAGACTTATATTGTGCATATGTGTGGTTGAGTCAGCTTGTGTCAGTTTGAGTCTGCCTTTGGTTTGAGGTAGTAGGTTTCTCATCCATGTTACTTTGTTACTATCTCCTAGCATGGGGGGTGGGCCTTCGGGTACCACATGGTTGGGTGGAACATGCACCAAAACCGTTGGGTCCCCTTAATCTTCAGTACTTGGTGGCAAGACATCTAGATGGACATCTCACATTTCTTACTTTTAATTCTTGTACTTTGTATCTCATATTGTAATGATATTGATTTACCCCTCTTGTGTTATGAGGTGGACCTTGTAATGATCATACTTATGTATTTTGACTCATTCTGGGATTGAGGATTGTAATAGATGTATGTAATAGATTTATGTAATGAATACTTCATTTTATCTCGCATCTTTTTATGTTGATGAATGTTATTACTTGAGTTATTTACTTTCAATGTAAATTAGATGATGTATGTTAATGGGGTTTTAAGTAATCTTAGTTATGTAACCCTAGGGGATGTTGTCAATTTTAGTTGAACATGTGGGTTTAATTCACTTCCTTTTAAAAAAAAAATTAGTACACTTGTTTAGTGAATTGAAACTTCCTCTAGGGTTGTGTGGCGGGGCATTACACTCCATGATGAATGTCCAAATGCTCTCACCTTATTGTCCTATTCTTCTAAAACCAACAACTATTTAATAAGCATAATTAAGGAAATAACAAGACTTAAGAAATTTTGACATATGGTTCCATTATTCAACATAGAAGACCTGTGATCATTGATCTGGCAAAGTCTTCCTCTCCATGATGAATGTCAAAATTCTCTCGCCTCAATTTTCTATTCTTTTGAAACCAAATATTTTTCCTCCCATTGATACACTGCAAAATTTGATGGCCACTTATATTCTTGGATCTTTTTCATGTTTGCAAGATGAGTTTTCCATCAACTATCTAGTAATGCCTTTGTATTATTGACAAACTTTAGGTATCCCACATCAAGAACAATCAACCCATCCATGATCTAATTTAGCCTAGGAAGACTAGTATCACCATCCTCTGGTATATGAGTTACACACTTATCAGCAACCTGACTGAATTCTTTCTCCCACTTATCCAAGTCCTTCAACTGATCACCATCTCTCACTATTTCAAGTATATACCACTATTTCCAGGTATGGAATAAATCCATTTGTGGTACAATATTTTTATCAAACCCTTTTACATATTGAAATTCATCAGTAATTATCTTCACAGTTTGTTCAGTTGGCTTTAATGTTGTGGGTCCATCAGGACTTATTTGTAGAATTTTGCATAACTTAGCCAAAGTGTGGTGAATAGGCTTCCACCTTTTGAACAAAGAATCTAATACAATCATATGTGTCTTTATTTAATCCATTTCCTATTGAAGTGTTTTATAAATATCATGCAAATTCTCCAGTTTATCCATAACTAATTTTATCCTGTGTTCAAGAATATTTTCCATAACTTCACAAATTCATCTTTTCACTTCATCCTAGGTTTGATTATTGGCCTTCTTTACATCATCCACTTCCTTCTCTAGATTTTTTATGCATAAATGTTCTTCACAATATCTATTGGAGAAATAGGAGGCTTGTATAACACCATCTCCTTGCTTTGTGAGGGTCCTACTCCTCTTAATTGTTCTTTCAATTTGACATTCTCTATGAATAGTTTATTAACATCATCATTTACGAACCTTTGTTCATTTTCATAGTCCTGCAATATATCTTCTAATCCCTTAACAATTGCTCGAGTGAACATGGTCGAATGCATGGTAATTGTGGCTGCCTCCAAAGGGGTGGTATCTTGTATTGTCCTTATCATCACGTCCCCTTTCATCCCTTGAATTACATCCAATATTTTTGGCTTCTGCGTATTTTTCTGTTTGATCCATATGGCCAGGGTTTCAATCTTTGGGTTATACCCAGTTCCACTCA
The DNA here is from genome assembly GCA_007115665.2 of Sequoiadendron giganteum. NCBI lineage: Eukaryota > Viridiplantae > Streptophyta > Pinopsida > Cupressales > Cupressaceae > Sequoiadendron > Sequoiadendron giganteum. The sequence goes on from CM021109.1 coordinate 113,940,939, forward strand.
CACCTTCATTGGAGTCAAATTATGCAACTAGCATTGGATCTTCTTGAGCCCACACTTGATCAAGTAGAAACATTTTCTTTAATTCCAAGCCAGGGAAAATGAGCATATTTCTCTTCAAGACCATTTCTCTAGCCTTTTGGGGGATAATGTCAATGTTGTCAACTCTTAATTCCTGAAAAGTCTGTGCTATAATTTCATTTCTCTGATTCTTCAATTTATGCTTCAGCTGCTTCCATCCTCTCTTGAAATTATTTTATATTCATCTTCATCTAGAAATCCTTAAACTCGAGAGTCTTAATGAATTCATCATCTTCTATGAATCTCCTGGCTGCAATTTCCCTGTCATTTTCATGTACCTTTGTACTTTTTTTTTATACATCACCCATCCTTTCCTCATGTTTATGGGCACTGGTCTCAAGGATGGGTTGATCAACTTCAATATCACCTATCAATTACTGTAGTATTGTAGCCACTTCCTTAGTATCGCCCACCTCTTCAGTATCCTCATGAGGTACTAGTTGTTCAATGTTTCTTGTCTTCTATCTTTTGGGAGGTAACTGCTCCATGGGAGGCTTTGAGGTTTCACCTGGGGTATGCTCTGCAGTTACACCACTACCATGTTCTTCAAGATATGCTTCCCTCTTTCTGTACAAGTCTTAAAACCTACTAATTATTAATTCTATCCTCTTGATGGGGTCCTTTTCCTCAACAAAGTATCCTAGGAAATTCTTGGACATCTGCTTTGTCCTTTCTTCAAGCTTCTTCATATATTCCCATTTTTTCCTTCTATTAAATACATCATTATAAGTAATGTAGTTCCTTATGACATCTTCAAAATCCACTTGGTGTGGCACTATCATTTTGGTAAGAAGATCGGGCCTTATTTTGTTCATATGATTTTCAGGGTCAAAGGCTCTTTCTTTTCTAGATTTCAATGCATATCTTATCTTCAAATAATACTATAACTCCTCTAGCGTGTCTAAGCCTATAGTCCAATCTTCACACTTGGTTTGGTTTGGCAGGTTAGTGCCTTTCTTTTGCTTGTGCATTACATCTTTCTCCATCCACATCATTTGCCACATAAATTCAAGAAATGCTTATTTGAGGGGCACAAATTTTGGCAGTATGTGTGGAGAAACAAGGCATCCATAAACTCTTATTATTATAACTTCTAGGAGGAAGAACCAATCTCCAAAATTGTGTGTATGACCCTGCTTTAGTCGTAAAGCCAAAGGTCTCACTAGCTACAACATTTTGTTTGACAATCTTGGTATTGCATACCCAAGAACTCAAAGTATTATGTTTACAAAGTCTTCGTAGAATACAACAAAGCTTGAATTCTTGCACCAAATATCCCAAATATAGCACCATTTTTGGACAAGTGTGGGATTCCCTTGCTCATATACTATAGCAAATTCCATTATTTTATTCCAATGGTTCCTATTCTAGTATAATATCAGATGACACAATAGGGAATAGTGTTTGAATGTAATCGGTGCTCTATCCTCTATAACTTGGGAGAATTCATCATCTAACACCTTATCAAGGTATGAAGCAAAGTCATATTCAATATTAGTTTCAAGGTTTTGATTTCTCATGGCCATCATCATTAGGCCTATTGGAATTTTATCTTGAGCATCTATCACCAACACTTGGCAAAGAGCTAAATATGTATTCACAAAGTAATACTGAAATTTTTTCACATTAAATGGTTCAATAGTGGTAGTTGAGATGGGGAATGTTTTGTTACCAATGCCTTTTTTCATATATATGGGTACCTCATCACTTCTATAAGTATTTTTTAACCTACCATAATCCTCCTCACTTTTCTGCAAGTTTATCTTGGTTAGAGCCTGCTTGTTTAAGCCAAAATACTCAATGATGGATTTTCTAGTTACTTCTACCGATACTATGTCATTTGGAAACCTTACTATTTTGGTAGTTGAGTGATAGTGTTTGGCTAGCAGTCTGATAAATTCTACATCAACAAACACATTTGGGACAATCAACCTTGCTATATCCAACATCCAAGCGTTTGACACTAGAATCTTCTCATTTCTCTTATTGTTAAAATACCAAAATGGGTCTCATCCAGATTTGGAAATGAGGGCATCCCTAAAAATTTGTGCAATGTCCATGAGAAACTTCTTATTACCCTCTTCATTAGACCCTGGAAGTATATCTAATATGGACTGATGGAGTGGTCTCTTCTTTACTTTAGGTTCTTCATCTTTAATTTTAGGCTGACTTTATTTTACTTCTAATTGTTTTGTTTTAGGATGGAGTTCTTTCTTCTTTACTTTAGGTTCTTCATCTTTAATTTTAGGCCGACTTTCTTTTACCTCTGATCGTTTTATTTTAGGAGGCATGTTTCAATTTTCTCTACTGTGGCTTCAGATGACAAAACCTTGAAAGATTTTTTAAATTAACAGAGCTCTTTCAAAGAGTTTTCGTGCACTTACCCGAGTATTTCACACTTGCAAGACTTCTTCTTCTCACATACTTAGCTCCTTCCACACTAGTGCACTGAAATTGAGTGCAATATTGGGATAATTCACTTATATTTGGATGGCATGGTCTTGAGTCATATTAGTTTTGGAAACTCTTAATAATTTAATAGCATTTAATTTTGGCAGCTCATGTGATTTTCTGCATTTATTGTTGTAAATTGTAATGATGCCACGATTATCATACTACCGTCATCTCTTATTATACTCGTTGTGGTATGGTGGTTTTTTTCTCTTCCCTTCTACTATTTACCACACTACCGCCTTGTTCAAGGCTTCTTGTGGTGGGGTTGTGGTGTATACTGCTCTACCGCATATGTTACTCACCTTCTTGATGATATAGTGGTGTATGCTTTTGATCATTACTTGAAGAGTGTCGATGAGACAATCTTATTTGTCTTACCAATATCTCAATGTCTCATCAACATTAGATCTTGTGTTCCTCTAATGTTGGTTGCTGGTATCAATGAGACAAGTTAATATCTCTTTCCGATATGCCATTGTCTCATTGATATTTTCCTTTGGTGGTATTTATTTATATATCGGTGTAACTCTGCCATGTCGAGGAAACTTGTGATTATCACTACGATATAACAGTGTTTTTCCCTTCGCTTCTGTTGTTTACCACACTACCACCTTGCTCAAGGCTTCTTGTTGTGGGGTTGCAGTGTACACCGCTCTACCGCATATGTTGCTCACCTTCCCAATAGTATAGCTATGTATGCTTTTGATCATTACTTGAAGACTATCGATGATACAATCTTATCTGTCTTATTGATATCTCAATGTCTCATCAACATTACTTCATTATATCCAAGAGTTGTATTTATCCAAGCACTTGTAGATATACCTTGTCGATGTGACATAAGTGATTCTCTCCTCGATATGCCTATATCTTGTTGATATTTCACTGTTTTACATCCTCGATGAGACATATAAATCTCTTCGACATAGGGGTGTCTAATCTAGCACTAACCCCATAGCTAAACTCGAAGCTAAAGTTGGAGCTACACATGATGTTAAAAACTTGAAGCTAATTTTGGTGCTAAATATGGAGTTAATTTCAGTGCTAATTAGCGTCAAAATTAGTGCTAACTTGTACCGATCGATGCAATAAACACCAAAAATTATGCCATCCCGATAAATAGCACTAAATTTTTCAAAAAATTGCCAAAAAATACATTAAAACTATGGGTGGAAGCAAAAAATGGAGAAAATCACATGGATTTTTTGTAGTGGCAGATTGAAACAAAATTAAATAGGATTGGGAAAAGTTTTGATATGTTTCACGATCAAGATGGTACAATCAGGAAAAGGATTCATGAGCTACAGTCTGAACACAAAAAAAATCAATTCACTAAGAACACACTTGTGGACACTTTTTGGAAAGTGAAGGACCTAACTGAATGCAGGCTGGAACAGATGGTTGAGATATTGAGGAAAGGTGAGAAATTAGAGGATATGATTACAATTCTAGAATCCTTCTCCGAGATTGTCAACAAGATATCTAAGAATAACAACATGATAATAATCATTGGGATTGCAATAGATTCTTGGAAGAAATTTCTTTTAGAGATGAAGGAAAATCACAAAATAATTTTCTGACTCAAGTAGTAGTTGTTATTTTTCAAAATTTTGAATCAGTTCTTGAAGTTTTGGAGAGATTGAGCATGTGTTTTTTCACTGAATTATTGGCATATGGCTTCTATGCTTTGTCATTGATGTCAAAGGGGGGAGAGAAAAGTGAAAAATGCCTCATCAATCTTAGGGAGAGCTATGTTTCGAAGTTTTGGAGTTTGGCAGCATATTCATATTGATTCTGACACTTAGTCATTTTTTTACTAAGTGTTGCCATCAATGCCAAAGGGGGAGATTGTTTGCATATGGCTTCTAGTGTTGTCATTGATGGAAACCTAAGTCATTCATCTAGTCCATAGACTAGTATTGGTTCATACCGGCAGAACAGAATGGAGAACAAGGTATTTGGTTAGTTCAAAAACTCAAATCAAGACATTGGATGTGTTAAAATAAATTTATTAATCAAGATTAAATCAATTAAATCCCACAAAAAATATATGCTTATCTTTTGTCTTATAAACATATGGTCTTCCAAGAAAATGTTGATCTTTGGTTTGAAATACTCTTAGGGAAAATCATGTTATTCACTATCTTGGTCTTGTAAACAAATTCCCTTTTAGGTTCATTTAGGATTAAATCAATCATTTCATCCATACCAAAAAATTTATCATTTCCATCCCATAAACAATTTTAGAACTTTGGAAACATCAACATTTTATACTTGGGTAATTCATTAAATCAAATCAAATCACTTTGTTTAGCTAGGTGTGTTGGAATGCATCCTTTTTCACACATCTAGATAAATTAGCAATCCTTTGAAAATTTTAATCCTAAGGTCACAATTCCATCTTAGGATTCACAAGCTCATTATAAAGTCAAAACATCAAAATCAAACCCTTTGTATTGACAAAAGTTCATAAATTTCAAACACCCATATCACTCACCCTTTCATCCTTCATTTCATCATTGGTCCTAAATTTCTTAGAGGTCAACAAGGTCAAAACACAAGAAAAACATGGAATATAAACTTGATTCGTACATGATGAGTGATCTAAATCAACCAACTATCAAAGCCTTACATTACCAATTGATTATCAAAATCACATTTATACAATTCACACATGGGATCATTATATCCTACAAACCTCAATGATGCAACAAATGTGAGTGTGCCCAATCTAAATTTTGGAACACCTTTCCCTATGGTAGATTTAAATCAAAGTCAAAACCTAAAAATCTATCAATCGGATTATCGATACACATGACTCTTCAACAAAACAACATTATCCCATCAAATCAATACATGTAAATGTGAATATACCAAATACAAACTTACCAAACATGAACATATCAAATCCATACTTGGTGAACTATGGAATAGATATGTTTTCAAAACATACCAATATTTTTCAAAATCTAAACCAATGTATTGATCCAAATAAAGGTAACATCATGCAAAATCAAGGTTACCTAAATCAAAGCAATGTATTTTGTAACCACAACAATGTTCAATGTGAACCTATAATGAAAAATCTAAACATCATCCCAAATCATAACATTGTACAAAATCAATTTTTGCATGATCCCATACAAATAACATAAGTGTATATTCAAAATATGCTTGAACAACAACCAAATCAACTATATCAAGGGTGTCAAAATAAAAATCAAGATCAAATTCTACGACATCAAATTTATTCACTTACCAAAATAGTTGATTCATTGCTCCAAGAGACATCTCCACCTAAAAATCAACACACTCTCCCATTGGTTAAACCATATCATAAAAAGATTGAGTTGTGTCTACAACCATGTCAAGAACATCTTCAATATCAATAAGTTGGATATCAAGATCAATAAAATCTACAACAAGCCCAATCACCACATCTCTAAGATCAATCACAACAAGAATAATCTCAACAAGCACAAATATCACAAGCTAACAAACATGAATACACTCCTTTGGGAGAGCCAATTGAATCAACATTAAACAAGATAGTTAATGAAAAACTCATTACTCTTCCAAAAATAAGTGCTTAACACTCTATCATAAACCTCTCTTGGAATAAGGTTAGAGCTTATTGTGAGTATCATAGAGAAAATATTCACAAAAAATTAAACTGTATTCAACTCAAAGATCTCATTAAAGACCTTCTTGATCAAGGAAAAATAATTGTTGAGGAAAATGATCAAGGTTCAACCACTAATAATAGCAATGACCATCTCTCCACCACAATTGTTGAAAACAATGACCGAGACCTATCCATCAATGAGAACCTTGAATATGTTTCTACCTCATCCAACAATCAAATCAACATACATCAAGAGTCACTTTTTAATCATGATCAAAACCCATCAAAAATATCCCACAATGATCCATTTCAAGGAGTGTTAACACAATTTGATCCTATGGTTTAAAAAATTGATAATATCTCCACTACACTTGTTGAGGACATAATTCGAGATCCATTCACCAATGACCATGTTTAGAATATCTCTACATCACCTAATGAATTATAGGACATATCACAAGAATTTATTCCAAAGAATGATCAATATCTTTCACCAAAGTCTAGTAATGGTCCTTTCTAAGAAATATTGACATCCTTTAACCTCATGGTTGCAGATATTGAAGGAATCCTCAAATGAACACTTGATCTAAATCCACTCAAAGATCAAGAGGATATTGAGTCACTTCCCATACCTAATGAAGATATCCAAGAACCCTTTGTAAGCAATCCATCCTTTGAAATTGACCCATGTCAAGAACTTGATCCAAAGCATGTAAAAAAATCAATTCCAAAATTAATCAAAATCAAGAATCTATATCTCCAAGATGCTACAATGATCTAATGAGCATTCTACAATATATACAAGATATCATAAATTATGATCATATCCAAATAGCACATACTCCTGCATATATCCATGAGATGATTTCTTTGGATGGACACGTAGATGATCTGCATTCAGAACAAGATTCCTTTACTCTTGACATTATTACACAAGAACAAGAGGTTATTGATTCCTACAGTCAGGATAAGTTGTCAACACCAAGATTAGATATATCTCAAATTTAGATTGAGGACATCATGTATGAAGATATCCAACATTATCCAACCAAGGAAACAAGCCTAACCAAATAGAATATTCTAGATTTAGCAAAGCAACAAATTGAAATAACATCATCTATAGTGGTCATTTATCATAGAATGCTTGCTAAATAGGACATCTCAAAATAGGCAGAATCAAAGCATGAAGGTACTACTTCCACAATAATAGGGGAAACTTCATCTCATGTAAATGTTAACATAAGGAGCACAAATAATCCTTATGATGAAACCAACACCAATACTACAACTAGCCATGTCACGAATCTTCATCCACCCATCACCCCATCCACGAATTGGGACCAACATCAAAAGAAATATTTGAATGAAAGCACAGAGAATTTTATCAAATAAAAATAAGTTGGGAAGCATAATGGACAAATCAAATGCATATGGATACCAAAAAATACAAAGACATATCATCCCTATCAAACTCCATCAATCAAAGAAACTATGGGGAAAAATAAAAAAGGGAAATGTATCCATCAAAGATATCCACAAATGAAAAAGTAGGATTCTCAAGAAACATACAAAGTATATCAAGAAATTGGTCTTAATTCCACACACACTTCCATATCCACCCATCATTACTCATCTTCCCAAGTTTGTAGATTCAAAGGTTTCAAGCTATCAACCAATCCATCCCCTATTCCTAAACACACTCCACCATCCACTCCTCCATTCGTGATATCTAATTCTCACAAATTGACCATGTATTGGTATCCACCCTTCATCATAAGGATTCAGAAGGAATTCTTTTGTGATATGTGCACAAAGACAAAGTTAACTATGGTATTAGCAAAGAAGAACATAATTCTTAAAAGTTGCATTCAAATGCATGTATCTTAGCGAAACAACTTCAAGTAGGATATCGATGGCACATAATGATAAAAGAATCAATGTTAGCACTACGAAGTGGATCAACATGAGCATAGATCTTTCAGAAAAATCAATAAAATCAATAAATTGTGCAAATAGTAAAGATAAAAATCTTCCTCTAGTGAAAACCACTATGGTGGTGCTTAGGACAATTACCATGATGAAAACTTAGAAAAAAGGCATCATGTGTAGAAAAGAGTGCATCTATGTGTGCTAATTTGGGTGGAAGAATCTTATCCCATCCATAATAAAATCCAATATTCCATCCATCTTATCCATAATAAATCCATTTTTATCCTTCTACATCCATCTTCTAAATTATCTTGATCTTGATAAAAGTTTGGTGTACACTTTACACTTGCTTATGGAAAACATCTTGACATGGGTCATTATCATTGATCCTATCCTACCCGACCTTATCTGAGATATGAAGCATTATCCAAATGAGAATAATCTGTTTAAACACCTTATCTTATCACAAGATAATCCTTGACATCCTTTACATGATTATCATATCCATCCATCCATACATCTATCCAAGAATCCACCCATGGTATTCCATACATTTCTAGACATTGGGGGTAGATATTTACATATTTCTTTGGGAATAAATCTTGATCTATAGCTTCCAACTTATGTGGTGATCCGAACATTGGAAAATGTGATCAAATTGGTCAAAGCATTTATAAGAAAAAATCCAAATCACCAACCCATGACATATTTTGACAAGAATATGTTCCTTATCCAACTTTATCTTTCATCGAACATCAATCCAAACAATCAATATCAATTGCATCTTATTTGCATTTCAATTTCACATCAAATCATTCAAAAAAAAATTGTTCCAAACCAAGCTTCAAAATATTGATCTATCAAATCCAATCAATCCATCATTGTCTCGAGATATCCTTCCCAATCCTCATGTTTCTTAACACTATCCTTGCATTGTTGTGTATCCTCAACAATGTTATCATCATCAATCTATCAGTCAGATCAATCAACCCTAGCTCAATTTTTCCCAAAATAGATCACTGATATAGCCACACATATCCATATCCAAATCATCCAAATCATGCAAAAATTCCAATAAACATTTAAATCATATCAAAATCCCAAAACAGGTCAAAAAGTCAAAACGTCAAAAATATGGTTGCCAAACTATGTCATCTTTGAGCTTAAATGTAGGCAAGACCATCATTGATGAGCCCTCAAGACACAAAAAAACAAAAAAAAAATCATAAATATTAGAAAACCCCCCAAAAAATTAAAACATTTGTAAAACAACCCAAAATCCAAAAAAATACTAGCCTCAAAATATTGTCAAAACACCATAAACATTGAAATATTCCAGAAAGTCTAAAATCACTCATCTCATTTCACTTTCACTCACAATAAAATTCCATCCCCAATAAATTGTTCATCATCTTCAACCTTTGGTAAAATAAATGGAAATGTGTAACTTTATAAAGTGTGGGTGTAAACATGAAAGTCTTGAGTCTAGATCATTAGGTAAACAAGTTGGTTAATATTTGTATCAATAACCTATCATCCAGTTAATTTCTAAATCATTTGGTATCATGTCCTAGGATGCATCCTTCCTGCAATGGACATCAACATTAGACATCACCATAGTTTTAGTTTTGGCTAGAGGTATGAACATTGGCTTGTTTGTTCACTTGATATTTTCTTATGATTTATCGTGTTGTGTCCATTCCTATGACCTCTCGATGGTGTCTATAAAAATGATTTAGAGAGAAATGAATAGGGCATTGATCATTATCTTTCATTTACTATAATTGTGGGATGTTCTTGTAAAATAACCTTGGTGAATACTTGCTTTGTTAGGTGTGTATGGAAGGTGTTTTAGATAGCTTTTTGACTATTACATTGGGAGGTTATGACTTTCTATGTTTTGGTCTGAGATGTTTGAAGCTTCTGAAGTAAATCCTAGCAAGGTTTTCGTGTGTCAAGTGTGAACAAAGATACTCCTATCTGTGTGCTGATTCAAATTCCATCACACTAGATACAATTCCATCTTGGTTGTAAATACCTTGATGAATCATATCTATGTGTTTTATCAAACATAAGTAATCTTTTGATGTTCATGTCCCAATCCATGAATAAGAAAACCATCATCACTCATCAGCATATCTAATAAAGTCTTGACAAATCATAGACTTGTTGTACTTTTGAATCTTCTTAGAATCAAGGGTTGATCCCTCTTATTCTTTTATCTTATTTTCGCACTAACATGGAATCATGACATTCAACAAAAATAATAATGCATCCATCATGCATCCACAAACCATCAGCATGCATTCATCTTGCATAATCATAGCATATCATCATAATGGGGAACATAATCCATTGCATCATCATTATCATCTAAGTTGTTTAGAATAATATAGATCTATTATTCTAAGCATCTTATCACATTACATAATCAGCCATCACATCCATATCATGAACATATAAACATAGAGATTATCCATATACATCCAACATAATACATACACACATGCATCTTGCATAATCACATCATGACATCATCATATCACATGAGAAATACAAAAAAATAAATGCATCCATACATACATCCTACATAATCATGGCATATCATATAGAATAGATATTGAAAAATAAATTGCATACATCCATTGCATATCATATACATCCATACTTCCATAAAACCATGAAATAAAAGAAACATCACATCATAAATGCTACATCATATCCATCTCATATATATATCAAAAAAATCAAATGTCATGATACAAATCAGAGTTAGTGTGTAACATCATCAAAGATGGGTATACAGGAGGCTATCAAAAATCAGCTGATGAATGTATATACATAACAAATCAGGTTGTACATAAAAAATGTGTCTCCAAAATGAGGAAAGAATATCCCCTACTACCTCTATCATCATGTTTGGATTGGTCCTAGTGACCACTAGATAGTTGTCTATGGATGGGCTCTCTAGGATTTCTAATCGAAGACACACCATTAGAACCTCGAGGCACTGCACCACTCCTCTATGAGTAGTTTGGCTTTCACAGCTCACATGGGACATCCTTGTGGTAGAATTTCCTATAATATGATACATTTGATATGACATCTCTATACATTTGTGCGGACACTATCTAACCTTGGGCTACCATTGTGATATCCTCTAGCTATCGCCTCCTACCAGTCTCCTCGACTAACTAAATATTTGAGTCTTGTCATAGCTAACACTCATGGCCACGCTCCATGGTCAAGGTCTATACTTGCTACCTCAACTAGTCCCTCTCATCTATGAGGGACTTGATTTGGGTGTCGCGAGGGTCTTATCCCTGCTCTTGCTAGCCCCTATCCTATTGTTGATGTGGTGGGGGTGCCCCTAGAACCTAACCCACTATCTAATTTTGTCATCCCTATCCTTGACCCTATCCCATGGACTGGTCCTATTGGCTCTGATTCCATTGCTGATCCTATGGAGCCTGTCACCCCTACCTATACCTCGACCCCTGGGTCTCCCTCATGGAGGTACTCCTACCATATTTTTCAATCTAAGGGGAGGAACCCACTATGCATCGTATGTCACTATCGTCCTTAGATCATAATGACCTTGATCGGATACCCAATGTCAAGAAACAAGCTATTTGAACTCATTTATCACAACTTGAGGTGGTATATGTGGACCCCAAGTTGTATCTCTAGCAGTCCTAGCAAATATGGTTATGTAGTCATCCAGAGGCACATCCTACACCTTGCTAAACTATCTATCTACACAGTTAAGAAAGTACCTCTCAATCATCGTGTTCTCTTGACCCTACATATATCGAGTCTTCCGCACAAAAAAAAACTACTAATGGTCACCATACCATGTAGGAATTTGTATATCTGAACACCACTAGCTCATCCAGATCAATGTCTACAAGTGCTACAATTAGTCTAAGAACAATAATGTGCTCCCATGCCCAAATGTGAAATAATGTAACCCCAGGTGATAAATATTGGCCCTATCCATATAAAAACTTATGCATATCATGATACAAGGAGGCCAGCATGATAGGGCCCCATGCATACAGTCTCCTTCGGAATATCATACCATGCCAAGTAAGTTCCTAGCCAAGATTGAGCCCTCTCCCTTGCCGGTCTAGTGCTACAATCTTGAAAATTAGAGCTCTAACCACTAATTTAAATATAGGTACGCATCCTTGGTACATCTAAAAATCTATTTGTGAGCTCATTAACATAATATCCTTGTGATGTAGGATTGCATGGAATGTGTGTTCCCTAGAGTATGCATTATGTATCACTTGCTCCCCATGGATGGGAAGTCACAGTATCCTCCACAAATCCTCCAGGGTAACTGTGGCCTTGTCAGTGGGGAGGTGGAATGATGATCTCACTACACCATTGCTCAACCAATGTTGTCATCAAGGCCAAATGAGTCCTAATCTCAAGAATATATGCCAGGAACAAGAGTTTGAACATCCCAAGGAACTCTTGTTGATCAACATCAAAATCCTCTAGCTCTGGCAGGATCCCTAGCCAGTGCTCATGAGACATGAGTGGTTGGACAACCTCCTGCATGCACAAAGTGAACAACACCAAAAATTGGCTAAAATTTGACAAAGTTTTCAGTTTTTGAACTCCCAATTGGCAATAGCATCACCTTAACCTTATAGCGATAACATCACCATTTTAATCTATGTCATTGAAAATAAATTGTTCATCGATATTTTGATGTTTCACCCCATTCAAACCCATGTGAGCATCATTATATGCACTAGTGTCACTGAAACTATCCATCATTATTAGATCCAAATCCTTGCAAGCGTTGCTATGTGCAACTATGTCACCAAAACTAAAGTGTGACCATAAACCTAAATCTCGAGGAGTTTCACCATGTGCAATAGCATCACTATATCCACAAAATCATCATTGAAACGAGGCGCATGCATTGCAATACAATGATGCTAAAACTACCCCAACATTAACGCCTAATAAATGCCTGAAAAAAATGAAAAGAAGGATTTTTTTTATTTGTGTACCAATTTTCCTACACCTGGAGGTCATTGGTACTATTGAACTTTGTCTGTGATATGTGGTGGAATCACACGGTGAGCCATTTCATCACAGGATTAGAGCACAAAATGCAAGAAATTTCCAAGTGTGAATGTGCAAATGAATTGAAAATTCCCCCTCTCATATTTAAGCATGGAAATTAGGGTTTTTTGCCCTATTTAAGGTGGGAAACTAGAATTTTGAGCCTGTTTATTCATTTTTCAAGCCATGAAGCCTATTTTGAGACTTTTTTAGTGTCTTGAGCCTATTTTTGTGTCTTGTAGCCTATTTTCTATAGTTGAACCTTTGTTGCACCTTTATTGCAAGCTCAACCCCAAAATTAGAATTTCTACCTGATCTCTCAAGGGGGAAATGTACCAACCTAATTCCTTCCACTAAGGCAATAGTGGGGCATCAAAAAAATAAAGAAATTTTTGAATTTTGATCTTGACAGTAATGTTGATCATGAGAAGCACCAATCTTTGAACAATGTAACAAGTAGCTTGTTGAATATCCAGAATACTGGGAGGGGTGGTGAATAATTATTCCACAAATCGATAATAAAATACACATAACTATTATCATAATAGTGAATGAATCAGCAAGAGAGAACATAGGAACAATACAAATCAATCATACACATGAACACCAATATTTTTATGTGGAAAACTTAGAAAGCAAAAAACCACAGTGAGGGTTAACTCACAATATATTATATCTGGATACAAAATATTATAGGGCTCATTTCCAAGACTCAATCTCTTTTAAAATCCTCACATCCCAAGTACAAAAGATGGTTCACTGCCAAAATGATGAACTGATGGAATACACCTTCAATGTGTAGGGTTCAATTTCGTTGAAGCTCAGAATATAAATTACTGCATCACTCAACAAATCTGTATTACTAATAAAGCATTAAGGCACTGATCTTCTCCTTCATTCACATATATTCACTCACAATTGCATACCTTCACTCCTTTTCTCTTTTTCCTCTTTTCCCACTTTTCACTTGCTTCTATCCCATATTTACATAAGTATATCTTATTCATCAATCAGGTCGGCACCATATAATATTTAATCATTTCATTCAAGTAGTGCATTATACTGAGTCGACTAGTAGTCTTCATAATATATTGAATTCACTGAGTCGGCCAAGACTAAACCACAATTCTCCAAACCAGCAAATAATCCTCAAAGAAAACACCTTCCAGATCTGAGAGCACATTAGTTTCCCATCATACTACCAGTAAAGATACTATCAAAAAAACCATAGTATATGAAGTTTCACCTTAGTAGAATGTGGAGTCTCCCACACAGTATACCTCACATAGAACAATAGTAGAATACAAATTTGAACTCTATTAGAGATAAATTTATGTTCATAGAAAAAATATGTCTCAAGATCCAAGACATAGCTATTTGAATGAGATAATAAAACATGGTTAGGAGATCAAAGTCATAACAGATCTTGCAATGAGTTCTAGACCCAAATAGCAACATATTAATCCATCACAAAGGAGTATTACCGAAAGAGAACAAATTTTGGTAAACCAAGGAAAATTTCCATACTATTATCACCATGTAGTTATTACCATGTTGACATTAATGAAAACATAGGAAAAACTAGCACAATCATCCATGCTTCGTGCTCATGTTGCAAATATTCCAACAATATCCCCCTTTGGTATTGATGTCAACATGCATGACAATTTTTTTTCAAGAATACCGCATTGACTATTTTGACTACTCCCCCTATCAAAATTGTTCTTCAATTTTATTTTTCCTTGAACTCTTCATCTCTCTATATCTTTATCTCTCCCCCTTTGACATCAATGATAAAGGAAGGGGTTCAATATAAATGTACATATGCATCAAAAGGTAGTCAAAAGGATATATATTGAAATAACCTAAAGAAGAACCTTTGAGACTCTCCAAGATAGGCTTCCATGATGCTTTAACTTCTTCCCATTAACCTTTTGCACTAGCTAGAGTCTTGTAAAACAAATCAAGTTTAGTTAGAGACTCTAAACCATGTGTTAAAGTATTGGGATTAAGATTAATATATGATAATTCACCAATATAGCTAAGATCACAAGAAACAAAAGTATGTCTGAATTTAATCATGTCTCTGAGTGCCACAAACTTCTTGATAACATCTATATTCTTCAATCCTGTAGAGATAAAATTTTGTCTTGAAGCTGCATAATGTAGGACCACCTCTGATTATCTCTATCTTCTGCTAATTTGTATTTATCTACCCAAGTGCTCAATCAAGACTCACTCATCCTTATCTCATTTCTCATATTCAATGTATTGCTAGACCAATCTAAAAAAAAGGAAAGTAGTTCTTGTGCATCTTCTTCAGAACCTTGTACACTCTCCAATTCCTTCATTACTCAATCATGTGCATTCACACATTTTCCTTTGATATCATTCAAATTTTCTTCATCAGACCTAATTCCAACAAACATTTCAAGTCCGAAGGTGTAGAATTTCAAAGAATTAATCATGCCATGAAGATTCTCCACAACAGAAATAGATGAATCAAAATTAGCATCGGGAATAACCTTCTACAAATCTTCCAAAGTTGTCTGAATATTCATTATTTCATTCTCATGTTCAAGCTTACTTTCTTCTGCACTTTCCAACTTGATCACTACACTCTTCCTCTTCTTCCTTGTTCTGGTCACGCTACCAAAGGTACTTTCTTCATTGAGATGCTTAGGGATTTCCAATAGAATTTTATCATACATATCAATTTCAGCCTCCTACACTTCATAATTCAATTCAGATATCCAAACTAACCTTGATTCAACTACTTCCATGTGATAAAAATCTATAGACAAAAGAAAATTTATGCTTTCAAAGTATCTTTCCACAAAGCTTACTAGAATTCTTGACCTTTTATTCATCCTCATCTGAAATTTTCCAAAGAATGCAGCAAGGGTAGATCCTTGTGCATCCAAACTACCAATATTTATCATGAAATTCCTGATTTGATAGGAAATAGGTATTGAATTTGACCATTCTAACCTTCCTATTACCAACAACTCTTTCAAAAAGTAAAAGAGTAGACAAACAACTAGATTGCCATACCAAAAAGTATTCTTCAAAATATGTATGCAAAGTAGTTCACACAAATCATACTCCATACCTCTTATTACCATATCAACATCAATATTCACCAGAGGAGTAGAAATTGTAGAGTCATTGTTAGGGGTACAAACTTTATGACCAATGACCATAGCAACATACCTTGTTATTGGATCAACAATCGATCTCAAACCAATTTATTTTCCTTTAGAACTCATTCCTACAACCTCACTTATTTCTTTCTCATTCGTAGTCTTCATTTTAGGAATCGGTCCAGAGGAACACAAACCATTTACATCTCTAATAGCTTCTCTAGAAACCAGATGTGCCTCATCAATCCACAAAGATTCATCATGAATTCTACTCAATATTATCCGAATATACTTCTCAAATTACAACAAAGAAAATTTTCTCCAAACATCCAACTTGTTATCAATTATTACTCTATAGGCATCATGATTCTCTTTTAATTTGTTTTCCCAAAGCACATTGAACTGAACTAAAAACATTTATTCAATATTACTGTAAAAAAAGGCATAGATATCTTCTATAGGAAACACTCTCAGAGGGATGCAAGAGAATGCACCAACAAACTCTTTCGACACATTCCTCGAATATCTCTTCAACCTAGCTTTATCCACACAATTCACAATATTTGAATTATCCATCAATGAGTAAAATATTGTGCAAACAAGAGTACCCCTAAAAATTTCAACAAGAAACGTATAGATATCCTGCTTCCGAAGCTCACTTCGAACTCATCTAATACATTCTTCAAATTCTAAAATTCCTTTGCACATTTTTCTAAAAATACATAGTCCTTTAATTTCATCTGAACTTATTCCTTTCATTCCAAATGATATTTCAATAAATGTTCCAACTTGCAGGTAGATTTCCTCAAAAACTGTGTATGCCTTCATTCTTTCAAATTTTGTAGACCTCATTCTTCACACATATGACTGATAAAATACCTTAATCTTGTTACCACATTGCATATACTTCTGTTATGATATGACACAAGTACTAATAAGGGGGTTTATTATATTTTTCGATGATTGTTCCCCCATAGCCATTGCTTTTATTTAGAGATTGATAGGAGTATCCATACTGGAGATTGACACAAATAAGATCGATAATTCCATTCTCCAAATCCTTTCCATTACTTTTCTTTCCTTTTTTGAATCAAGGGTTCGACCATTCTTTTTAGCCAAATATATTTTCTTCTTCCTTCCCTTGTTACTACCAAGATGTTCTGATTTTCTACATTTACAACAAGTAACATTCTTCTTTCCCTTTTCCTTTTATCCAACATACTATATTTATATCCATTCTTCTTTCCCTTAGAATCATTCACATTACTTTTGTCGTCCTTTGCCTTATGACCAAATCTCTTACATAAATGATAAACACCATTGAAGTATAAATACCTTTTTGCATCATGTCGTTTGACATGATTTTTTCCAAAATTGATTCTTCGCTCCTTGACTTGTCCATATTTATACCTTATCTTCTTACCAATGAATTGATTTGTTTTAGAACTTTAACCTTTTTCAAACCCTGAACCACTCTTATCCATTTCTGATCTTTGGGAGGTAATCAATTTATCCAGCATCGCCGAGCTTATCTTAAATTTTTCTTCAAGACTCTTTTCCCTTTCTAGATTAGATCTCAAGATTTTTGCTTCTAATTCTAGATTTGTGCATTCATCTATCTTCTTTTGAATTTTAATTTCCTGAAATTCTTCAATTCTTATCTTCTCATCCAATTATTCCAACAGGCTAGTGATGATTTCTTCTCCTTCGTTCAACAAATCACATGCAACCAGACTTGTACTTTTTATCTTTTCAATATGCTCATTTTCTTTTATCAACTTATCCCTCAAGGCTTCCATTTCTTCTAAAAATTTGGCAAGGGAAATTTTCTAAGGAAAAAATTTCTCATGTTCAAATTTCAGGACCTTCCTCAAGTTGTTAGACTTCTTCCAAGGAACCAAGCTCTAATACCAATTGTTGAAAATGTGGAATACTGAGAGGGCGTGAATCAATATTCCACAAACCGATAATAAAATCCACTTAGCCATTATCACAATATTGATTGAATCAGCAAGAGAGAACATAGAAACAAGACAAATCAATCATACACATGAACACCAAGATTTTTACATGGAAAAACTAGAATGGGAAAAACCACGGTGAGGAATAAATCACAATATATTATTTCTAGATACAAAATATTATGGGGCTCACTGCCAAGACTCGATGTCCTTAAAAAGGCTCACAGCCTAAGTTCAAAATATGGATCACTACCAAGATACAATGATGGTGGCTCATTTCCAAAATGATGAACTGATGGAATACACCTCCAATATGCAAGGTTTTATTCCGCTGAAGCTCAAAATATTAAGTACTACATCACTCAAAAAAATTGTATTACTGATAAAGCATTGAGATACTAATATTCTCCTTCATTCAAATATATTCACTCGCAGTTGCATACCTTTAGTCCTTTTCTATTTTTCCTCTTTTCCCACTTTTCACTTGCTTCTATCTCATATTTATATATGTATATCTTATTCATCAATTAGGTCAGAACCATTTAAGATTTAATCATTTTATTTAAGTAGTGCATTATACCAAGTCGACTATTAGTCTTCACAATATATTGCATTCACTGAGCCAACCAAGACTAAACCACAATTCTCCAAGCCAACAAATAATCCTCAAAGAAAACACCTTTCGAATCTAAGAGCATGTTAGTTTCCCATCATACTACCAATAAAGAGACTATCAACAAAACCACAGTATATGAATGTTCACCTTAGTAGAATGCAAAGTCTCCCACATAGTATACCTCACACAGAACAATAGTAGAATACGGAGTTGAAATCTGTCAAAGATAACTTTTTGTTCATAGAAAAAATATGTCTCAAGATCCAATATATAGCTATCCAAATGAGCCAATAAAACATGGTTAGGATATTAGAGTCATATCATATATTTCAATGAGTTTCAGACTCAAATACCAACATGTTGATCCATCACAAAGGAGTATTACCGGTAGAGAACAACTTCCGATAAACCAATCAAACTTCCCATACTTTTATCACCATGCAGTTATTACCATGTTGACATCAATGAAAACATAAGAACAACCAACACAATCATCCATACTTCATGCTCATGTTGCAAAGCTTCCAACATATCTCACTTCAAAGAGGGGCAAAATGTAGACACTTAAATAGTCTTGATTGATATTATGCATATGAATTTGATTATTAACATTATTTTGTCCTAAATCACCTCTGACTAACTATTTAATTAAATAATCTATATTATTTAATTAAACTCATCATTTTCTCCTATTAATCAGATAATTAATTTTATTGGATTAATTAATCCCATTTTTTACTAATTCTTATCCCATTTCTTACTAATTCTTATCCCATTTAATTAAATAATGCAAATCATTTAATTAAAACCCTTATGTCTTGTCATTTGATTAAATAAACTTAATTAAATTTCACATTTTTCTAAAACCCCTAACCCACCTAAGATTAATTAACCTTAAACCACCTGCTAAACTTCATTAGCCAATCATCTAGCTTTTAACTCCACCAAGGTTAAATAAACATATGATTTATTAACCCCACTTGCACAAGTAATTAATTTTTATAAATGAATTAAATGGCTATTTTCCTCACAAAAGGATATTCTCATGGAATATTCCTCTATTTACTCCCCTCTTTGACTTTCCCTCCCAAGCTTTAAAAGATCTTACAAAGGCTTTTAATACCTCTTACAAAGGTATTTTATGGCTCTTACAATCCATCTTGTCTCTTATAAGGGAATTTACTTCTCTTACATGCCCTTACATCCTCACCCACATTCCTTAAATTCTTCCAACCATATTCCTTAACTCCCTCTTACATCTCTCTTCCCAAAATGTGCACACATGTGTGAGCACATATCCACATTTCTTCTCTTAGCCTTGTGACACTTTTCACAAGGCTAATGATCCTCCATTTAGTCCCACATTACTTAGTTTTCACCCTTCTTCGAACCCTTGCTTCCTATAAATAGAAGGAAATTCTATGGGAAATGGAGTCACCTTTTCTAAAAAACTCATTATACCCATTTTTATCCATATCTACATGAATTTTCATTATCTTAGCTCGAACTTATAATCATTTGGCATCAAATTCACTACATCCACATACAAATATTAAATCTTATCCAACAATGGATTGGGAAAGGGCCATATTCCACATCAATTTGGCACCAATCCCCCTATGGGATGAGGTTTTGAGTAGTTAGATAGGATTTCATGCATGCTTTGTTTGATCGTTCATGATTTTGTGTTCATGTTTTCATTGCTTTGTATCTACAATAATTTCATAGGGAGTGTGATTTATCTTAGCTTTAATATGTATAATTCTCTTGTGTTTTGTTCATGTTGGCTATAGGTTTAGATTATTGTCACAATTATCAATATATCGAATGTGATCTTTTAGGGTAGTGGTTGTATCACAAGTGAAATAAGGAATTATTTTCATGGAATTAATTGGCATGTCATCCCTTTAGGAAAACACAAGAGGTATACCACAATTAAAGGTGACAAACACTCAATTTCTAGGTGTAGCCATTTGAAATAATATTTTATTTATATGAACAATAGGTTTCTTAGGATGTGGTATTATTTTGAATGGGGGTATAGATTGAGCCCTAGGAGATGGTGTTATAGAAATTCTATCTTTTATCCCTAGCGGGGAGAAATATTATCTATTTATTCTTCTTGAAGTAAACAAATGATAACTCTATGTATTAAAAATTACCTCTTTAAGATGTTCTTATGTGAATCCTTTTTATGAAATTTAATGTTTGATCTAAAGGAAAGATCTATAGAGTTATCTTGTAGAGTAAATAGGCACTTGTAGTCCACGCCTCTTCTAGGTTGAATATGCTTAAAGAAACACCACCTTCTCAAGAATATGAGTCGGATTTCATTAAACTAGTCCCACCAAGTGTGCCAAAAATTGTTGTCACTTGGAATTTCACCCTTATCAATCCTATTGTTTAGAAATTTGAGGGAAACATGAGACTAATCTCAAGGTGTGGGACTCTTGAAATTGAGATTAGATCTCTAGAGAAGGATGAATTCCTCTCTAATATAGAAGTACAAGTGCTAGTCTGAATCAACATTGTACAACCAAAAGCTAGTCCTATTCTATTAGATTATAGGAGGAAAGGGAGAGATAATACATAAAATTAAAGGGATGGTGATGCGATGAGATTAGAAATATTTTTTTCTACTTATTATAGCATAGTGAAAGAATAAAAAAGTCAAAATGACTTACACAATCTTCTATTCTACCAATTTATAGAAGTGTATGAAGGTTAAGGTTTAACATATGCTAAGAGAGAAATAATTAACTAAAATTTATCCTTGCCAATGAATTTAACACACATATAACATAAAATAATAGTGAACATACATTCATATATGAAGGAAATATATTTTGCACAAAAAATCAGAATTGAAGAGAGGTAATAGATGACCAATTTTATTAATCAAAGGCTTGAAACCTATTATAGTAGTAGAGATACAAAAAATGCATAAGTATCTATAGAGAACTAAAGTAATAACCTTTTATTCTAATGAGGATTAATGAACTTTTATTCAATTTTTGGTCACTAGAAAATATAGGGCATGTGGTAGAGAAGAAATCATAACCATAATCCTCTACAATTTTTTTATAAATCTACATGAAAAAAATGATTAGTAGAATCAAAACCCCACAAAAATACCACTTTCATACCTACATTGATGAATCCTAGATTTTGTGTAGAGAAACTCCCATAAAATATACTAAAAATGTGGCCCAAGGATGACTAACCAATAGAAAGGAGATATGAGAAATAATAAATGTAATATGGTGCCACTAATCCTCTTGAAAATTTATGGAAAATAAATTTGAATCCTTTTTGGACACTCCATGGATTGATACTTAGTATTTGGGGGAGTCATTGCAGCATTAATGGAATCTATTGAGAGATCTTTATAATTTTACCTCTTGTGGAAATTTGACACTCATCCAAATATGTCATTTTGTTATCACTTTATCTAAAATATATGGATATATCCCATCACCTATTGAGGCTTTGCAACATCCCATAGCCTCCTATAAATCCAAAAAACCCCTTCTATAACCTTTTTATCCTAATTGGGCCTTCATTCTTATTCTTTGTAGAACTTTGGCCTCCATCTAGATATTACAAAAAATTCAAGGGGTAAGGGAATTATCCAGATGACAAGAAAAATGTCATTGATGACATAAATAAAGAAGTATGTTGATGTCATGATGACTTCATGATGGAAAAAATGGATTTGGGAGGGATGACATTATGATGATGTCATCAAGTATGGATGACATCAATAAATGCTATAGTGATATCATTATGAGATGAGGAGGCAAAAGATTGGAGTGGGAGTTGATATGTGGGAAGATCCAATTGGATTGGATGAAAATTTTGAAATGAGGAAGTTCAAATGGAAAATTCCACAAAAGGAGGCTTAATTGTGATATAACAAATAAAAAAGTTCCATCAAAACCATGTGGGACTTTGACTGGCAACTACACCTTTCAAATGATGCTTGATTGACATGCAAACACCCACAAATCTATATGGACATTGAATTCGCAAAAATATGGAACATTGGTCACTATTGGGCTCTAGTGGAAAATCCATTAGTAATTGAACATGTGGGGAGAT
This sequence comes from Sequoiadendron giganteum, assembly GCA_007115665.2. NCBI lineage: Eukaryota > Viridiplantae > Streptophyta > Pinopsida > Cupressales > Cupressaceae > Sequoiadendron > Sequoiadendron giganteum. The sequence goes on from CM021109.1 coordinate 113,963,931, forward strand.
ATACTCCAACCACCACAAAATCCATACTTAGTCAAAATCAAGCTTCGTTAGATCCCTATAAAAACTCAAATGGTAAGTACACCAATGGGAAAACCATCAAAAACTACACTAATGAAATAGTGTATGGCTCACTTGGAAAGGCCCACAAATACAGATGCACATGAAATCCCCACAAATTCTCAACTTGCAAGAATTACCTTTCAATGGGCCTATGCGGGGAGTTAGTTGGCATTCACCCACAAAACCCATACTTAGCCATTTTTTATAATTTTATTCATTTTGTGAGGAGGTCCAAGTGAACTATACCTTTACGGGGAAACCCAACTGAATTGCATCTTTGTGGGTAAATTCAACCAAATTGCAACCTTGCAGAGAAACTCAACCGAACTGCACCTTGGTTAGTTGGAAGGAGAAAACCCATAAAAGCATAACTTAGCCAATTTTTAGCCAAAATTCATCAAGATTTAATTTGGGATACCCATTTTGGTGTTGTACAAGAATGAAATCTTAGAAGACCCAAACACTAAGGAAAATTTTGGGATATTTTGTATTTGAGTAACTAAATAAGGTGAAGGTAAGGGGAAGTAATAACTAGAAGCATAAAATCAAGTAGTCTGGCTTGAATAAGATCTCTCAAGTTGGTTATAATTGATTTTCCATAAGGTGGGTATGAAATTTTAACAATTAACATTATCCATATATTAAGAGAATCTAATAGAATAGCTATTTTTTATGAATTGGGAGTTCATTATGGTACCACTAATTAGATGAATAATTATACATTTACCCTGGAAATCACTAAAATTGATAATGATAAGATTAGAAATCATTAAGTCTCACTATCTAATTTGGATGGTTTGCTAATTGATCACATGAGGGAAGGCCATCTTGGTTACTATAGTTTGATGCAATTCACTCTCCCTCTATCAAATTCTATTAATTCTTCACATCTGTGAGCTTTGGTTAAAAGTTATCTAATGTGTTTTCTAGTGGGATATTGTGGTTCCAAGGTAAATTTAATATGGAATTTAAAACAGTGGGTGGTGATATAAATTTTGTTGATCCTTTGAGCTATATCACTATGAATAAAAGATGAAGAACTTGGAGGATTTTGATAAATGGGGTTTTAAATCCATATCTAGAGAGAATATATGGACATGACACCTCACTAGCCATTGATTTTACAAAAGGGTGGAATAATAGGCATGTAAATATGTAAGGGTTAGAATAAAATTTAATTAACTATCTTAGGTTATAAGGTTCTCTATGATGGGTCGATTTAAAAACAAATTAAAGCACACTACAGATGATGCCATCTCTATTTTTGTAAAGTAATTTTTTTTATATATAATTACACTTAGGAAACACCAAGAGTTCATTAAATCACTTGTGGGAGGAAGTTTCTCTTTGTGGAAGACTTGAAAAAATACTAATCTTCAACCTTCTATTCATACACTTTTCTTACACCATATACATAGACACTTCCTCTTCTCTTCGCATTCAATCATCTTCAAACCATCTTTTATATATATCCACATGCATCAATTAGGTCGACCTCATTGGATGCAATTCATATTTTAAAAATGATAACTTGTTGGCTTCATATAAGTCTTTTCTGAAAGTAATTCACCTGTTTCATGCAACATTATGTCGATTGGGACCAAAAGTAGGTCTCACATATAATGGTAACTTATGTTGAGCTATAGATTGAATATTAGGTCAGCCATGATTAACATAATACCAAAATACAATCACAAAAACTGATGACAACGTATCATCCAATCATATGAGCGTCTGAGAATACATACATACATGATTCTAGTGATCATACGAATTTTCATAAAACCTTAAACCTCGGTGATTACTAGAGAGAATATGTGGACCAAAATACTGGATGAGATAAGCTTGATCTGCACACCGGTACAAGGTACCGAACCAACATGGTGACATCAATGATAAAATATGACTCATACTTCCAACAAAAGAAAGAGAGGAAATGTTGGCAACACAAGGGAAGACAACTGAGTGGGGGTGAATCAGTTGTCACAAAATTTCAAACTTATTAAACTTATTAACCCCTATTCTCATATTTGATTAATAACCATGAAAGATTAAATCAAGAACACATCAAAAACACACATAACACCAAGATTTTTTACGTGGAAACCCTGTTAGGGGAAAAACCATAGTGGAGGTCAGTCCACAAGTTTATACAATGTTAAAAGTATAAGAAGAATAAATGGGGAATGCACATACATTCAAGCACACTACCTAGAGCTCACTACTCAAATACAAAGGAAGACTCACTATCTTATAGAAAAATTTGGATTACAATTGAATTGAGAAAGTAGCATATGCTAATGCCTAATTACAGTTTCAGTTAAGCCCATGAACACTTCTTCATTCTTCTTCACACTTTTCTCTTCCTTTGAATGCTTTGAAATTTATTCACACATAGCACTCACACACTTCGTACAATGCATCATCCATGTATCAAATGAGATAAACAATCACTCATATATATCCACAATAAGGAATTTCATTGCTTCATGTCGGCTTCAACAAAATAATAAAATGAATACAAATTTTCGGCCCAAAACAATAAATATTATCAATGCGAATCAACCAAGGTTGGTCACAACATAGTAGAGACCAAAAAAAATATCTTCGAACACAAAACACCTTGAATATTATTCCTCGAAGATCCACAACACGCTACAATCACCATGTCAACCATAAACATGAAAAAATGAACACACAAGAGAAAATTGTGGATCGTGAGCACAACGATCAATTCAAACATGCAACATAGATATAAAATGATCTAGAAACATCCAAAAACACCACAAGAGAATATGCAATAACTCAAATTATCAGAATCACATTATCTTCTTCCAGGAACACCAGCTATAGTAATAGACTAACTATCGAAACACAAAAACTCATAACTTGCTCAAATTGTAATGCCCCGCCATGCAACCCTAGAGGAAGTTTCAATTCACTAACCAAGCGTACTAATTTTTTTTTTTTTAAAAAGTAAAAGAAGTGAATTAAACCCACATGTTCAACTAAAATGACAACCTCCCCTAGGGTTACATAACTGAGATTACATAAACCCCATTAACAAACAATATTTAAAATTACAATGAAAGCAAATACACAAGTAATAACATTTTACATCAAAGAAAAGTACAAGATAAAGATAAGCATTCATTTATATACATCAGTTACAAAGGTCTATTACAATCCCGGTATCGCCGGAATGAGTACAAATACATAAGTTTGAATATTACAAGATCCACCTCATACACAAGAGGGGTAAAATTAACATTATTACATTATGAGATACAAAGTACAAGAATCCTAAAGAAAGCAAAGAGAGATGTCCGTCAAGAAGTCTCGCCACCAAGTGCTGAAGATCAAGGGGGACCCAACGGTTATGGTGCATGTTCCACCCAACCATGTGGTACCCGAAGGACCAACCCCCATGCTAGGAGATAGTAACCAAGTAACATGGATGAGAAACCTACCACCTCAAACCAAAGGCAGACTCATACTAATATAAACTGACTCAACCACACATATGCACAATAAAGTCAAAACTCTAATCATGGTTACATTGCTTCCAGACATAATATGATCAAGTGTGCTAAAATAAACATACGCACAACATAAACACGGTGTTATCCTAGACAGAGTGTCATCACAAGGTTTTTCATGAGATATCCTCTGGGCATTCTTCATAGGCTCCGGAAATCCTGGTGGCCTCAACCGAATCCCGGCACTCATACAAACTCAAGCGGAATCATCTATCTCTCATAGGGACGAGATAGTGATCTTGCCATTCCAGGCCTTCTCACCCACCCCAAGTCTAAACAAACCCTTGTGCCTGTGAGTGAGGTTAACTTATCTTGGTTAATGTGAACTACATCCTAATATGCTAAGTATATTTACTTTAGTTTTCAGTTGTTAAAAAATCACTTCTGAAGGTTTCCCGGTTTACCTCTTTGGGCTCCGGCCCCTCACAAAAGCCACTCTTCTAATTGGATAACACACTATGAAACTAACTCCAAGGGTTACTCAAGTGCTACAGAATTGAACCAATAAAACTCTCTCCAATCCTAGGAGGCAACACAAAGAATTCTACTCCAATACTAGGAGGACAAGATGAATGTAACACAACCCAAGGGAAATCAAACAATATTATAACAAGGGAATGACCCACGTGTAACTGGAAGACTTTTACAATTCCACTTCACAATAATCATTCACAAAATAAAACATTAACGAATACAATCAATGAACTCATGCATTGGCAATATAATTTCTATATTTGGTTATTCTAAAACCATGTTCCTATCTAATGCATTTTCGCAGCAATTAGAATAATGTCATTCAAAGTTTACAATTGTAACAATAGATTCCCATAACATAACTATTTTCGCAACATATGCTAATCATGGTTAATACTAGACCTAACCAAAATTGATTATCCATGTCATTACATAACCTTATTTTAACAAAATATTAAAACCATACTGGTCAAGAAAATCTTCTCATATTTAAATTTACTAAGCACTTATTAAAATCAAAACGTATTTCGTAATCCAAACGAAATTATTTATACAACGAAATCTTTAAATAAAATTAAATCTACCATATATAGAATATTAATTAAATTCTATATATATATATATATATTAAAATATTATATATATATATATATATATTCATATATAATAAAAAAAATACATACAATATATATATATACAAATTAAAATTATATATATAAAGTAAATTAAATTAAAATAAAAATAACCTTAAAATCGAAATAAAATAAAACAAAATTAAAAAAAAATTGAAAACAATTAATAAAAGACTTAATTTATAAAACAAAATTAATAAATGAAGGTTTAAAGCCGACCGCAAGTATTAATGGCGGGACCGGACGGTACCTCGTCCGACGGACGGTACCACCGGTACCGCAGTCCCATCAAGTGCAAATGCCGACTGTACACTGTGTACAGTCGATCGGTAGGCGACGTAGGGGCCGTAGTCCCCAGTGGACAGTGTGCCCCCCGTACGGGTGGCGCACTGTGCAGTGGGTACTACGTACCCACTGTACATAAATAAAAACCGGTGGGGGCCGAGCCCCCACCAAACATTACAAATTTTTTTTCAAATAAAAATTTCGAATGACATAAGTTTTGGACGGAACAAAAGAATTTCGGATGAATAAAAAAAATTCGGACGAAATTAATTTCGTACACAGGTACGATATGCCAGGCCGTACGCGGCCAAAATAAAAATGGCATAATAAAATTTTAACATACAAAAAAAAATTATATATATAATACTATAGGTTGCATATATCATTTCCAGAAAATGGTATATGCAATGTATATTATTATATATGTAATTTTTTTTTTTCCAAAACTTTCAATACTAGGGTAATTGAAGAAAAAATGTATAAACAACCAGAAAATGATTTTCTTTTGCAACCATAGCAAACTTTCCAACAAAGATTAAATTCAGAAAACAATAAAACCATTCCCTTTCCTTTGTGTTTTCAAAATTTCAATGACACAAGAATAATGATTTAAAGATCTGGTTTTCTCTTCCACCATTTTTCTAATAGGGTTTGCATTTCCAAAATAAATAAATCTGAATATCAAAATAATGGAGTTTAACCTAGGGTTTCAAGAAAATTCCCCATTTGCAAATTTCTTCAAATTTAAACAAACTAGGTTAAACTAGAAATATTAAAACAAGAAATAAAAAGGAAAACCTGGTTATTTGCAGCCACCAAGATTATTAATGCAGACTTTCCTTTGAGCTCTTCACAATTCTTTTTCCACAATGCCAAGAAATTTCCAGCAAGCTTCAATCTACTAATTCCACCTTCTTTATAAAATTTCTCTCCCTTTTCAATTTAATTCTTCAACCAGAAATAATTTCTTAAACTTTCATCAAAAATTTCTCCAACAATTTTCCTGCCTGTCCAAAAAATGAAGCAAGAAGAATCCCCAAATTTTCTGCCCTAAACTTATAAAATAACAATTCCAAAATAACCTAATGTAACCCTAATTCACTTTCAAATGCAAAAGTTGAATTTACAAGTTAATTTCATTTCCCTCTTTTTCAAAAGCCCTAACTTTTGACTTTTAATTAAAATTCTAATTTCTCAATATTCCCTTTTTGATTTAATTTAAACTTTACAATCAAATACTATTACATAATTATTATAAATTATCTAATAACTAAATTCAAACACAAGAGATTTAAATTTAATTAAATAAACAATTTAACTTTAATTAACTTACTCACAATTATTTATTAATTAAATTTAATCCTTTGAGATTTAAATCTAATTAAATAAATATTTTAACAAAACTAACCCACTTTCAATTATTTACTAATTTAATCCAACTCCATGAGATCTAAATTTAATAAATTAAATAATTCAACTTTAGTAAGCCTACTTACAATTATTTAATAATTAAATTTAATCCCTTGAGATTTAAATTTAATTAAATAAATAATTTAAGTTTAATTTCCAAAATCTATTTAAATATAACCAAAGAGCATAATATTAAATACTATAAAATCACCATTTCTTCCAGCCAATGCAATATTCAAAAGATCAATTTAAAGGGTTAGCACATTTCGAGATATTACAAAAACATCCAATAAGATATAACATGACTCAATCATCAGAACTGACGACACACTAAGGCTAGGGTGTAGACCTGACACATGTTACCAAGTTACTATCTCCCATTCAACTTAACCGTTGGATCGACATGCTCAGACCTGTGGAACCAGGTGGAGTCGATGTCATGTACCTGCAACCTGTAATCAAATAATCAACATAATATATGCAGTATATAATTCACACCGTGAAGAAGAAATCTTGAAATCGCAGGGCGCTCGCAAGCGAGTGATGCAAATCCGTCTCCTTCACCAATACACTCATCCAAGACTGACACTAACGTCATAACAATAGTTTCATAACTAACCACATGATAATTCTACTGTCAGCATTCATTCATCAAAGCATGTAAAATCAAATCAGATAATCACATCACATAGTAATAGTTTGTCACTCAAGAGTAGCGATCAAAATATCATAATAAATATGTCCAATATCTCAGTAGCTGTAATCCAAACAAAGCATAAACAACATGAAAATAGAAGCAAAACAGAGGGGTACTACACAAATCTTCATGCACACCTCTAAAAAATTTAGAGAATAAACTAGATAGGCTTGTCAACAAAACCTTTAATGCACAACTTCTCTCTATCAATATATTGAACTTTCCATCATACTGATCTTCACTACTTCATAGACACCCTACAACATATTTTATTATAATTTGCTCAATATCCTAGACATATACAATCTTAAAGACATTAATGCTAATAGTGTTGACATCAATGAAAACCAAATATCAACAACACAACCAAAACATCTAACAATATCCCCCTTTGGCATTGATGGCAACACATGATGTGAAAAACACCATCAATGCAACTAACTTCAACACTTACTCCCCCTTAGGTTCTGACTCTTCTCTTAGTTTTTTACATTGCTCTTCTCCCCCTTAATTCTTCCAAAGTTTTTCACATGACTCTTCTCCCCCTTTGACATAAATGACAAAGATACACAAGATCTAAACCACATATCTGAATCATATGACTACTCCCCCTAAGTAGCAGACACCACAACATCAATCTAAATCAAGATATGACTATGAAATGCACAGACTGATGCAATGCAATAAATTTTAGTTTTGATTAGGAGGGGTAATCACCCCTAACTTCCCTCTAAGATACTCAAAATTATCCTTGGGCAAAGGCTTAGTAAATATGTCTCCAATTTTTTCCTTAGTAGACACATACTCCAATCTAACTTCCTTATCAATCACTTTGTCTCTTAAAAAGTGGTACTTGATAGATATATGCTTGGTCTTTGAATGCAGCACTGGATTTCTAGAAATGTTAATTGTACTTGAATTATCATAGAATATAGCAATAGGTTCATCATCCACAACTCTAATATCTATTAACATCTACTTCATCCATAATACTTGAGTACAATTGTTAGCAACAACAATGTATTTCGCCTTTGTAGTAGACAAAGAAACATCTATGTTTTACTTAACCATGAAATCAGCTTATTTCCCAAGAAAAATGTGTCACCAGTAGTAATTTTCCTATCATTCACATCTCTTTCCCAATCAACATCAATAAAGGCACTCAAAGTAATATCATCTTTAGGATACCACAAGCCAAAATCAACTGTTCCCTTCAAGTATCTAAAAATTCTCTTCACAACAACTAGATGAGATTCCTTAGGATCAACTTGAAATCTTACAACAATGCATACATTATTCATGATATCAGGTCTAGTTTGAGTCAAATAAAGCAATCCACCAATCATTTATTTGTATCTAAACTGATTTTCCTTTGGAGAATCATCATCTATTGTCAACTTACATCTGGTCACCATGGGTGTACTGACTGGCTTTGAATATTCCATACCAAACTTCCTTAGCAATTCTTTCACATTCTTAGACTAAGATATAAAGATCCCTTTATCTAACCGAGTGATTTCCAATCCCAAAAATAATTTAAACTCTTCAATCATTGACATCTCAAACTCATTTTGCATCTCATCAACAAACTTCATGCACAAACCATCATCTCCTCCAAAAATGACATCATCAACAAAGACTTCCACAAAAAATTATTTATCATTATCAATCTTGAAATACATATTATCAACAGTACCTTTTTTAAATCCAATCTTTAGCAAATACTTAGTCCAATCTAGCATACCAAGCTCTAGGGGATTTCTTGAGTCCATACAATGCTTTCTTCAACCGACAAACCATATCTCCCTGATCAGTCAATTGAAATCCATCAGGTTTCTCAATATAAACCTCTTCTTCCAATCCACCATTTAGAAATTCTGACTTGACATCCATTTGATAAACTTTGTAGTTTTTGTAAGCATCATAAGCGAGAAATAGTCTCACAACTTCAATTCTAGCAACAGGGGAAAAAGTCTCTTCAAAGTCAATTCCCTCCATTTGAGAGTATCCTTTACACACCAATCTTGCTTTGTTTCTGATAACTTCACCTTGCTCATTTAGTTTATTTCTAAAGACACATTTAGTTCCAATTACATTTTTGTCCTTTGGTCTAGGAACAAGAGTTCATGTATTATTCTTCTCAATTTTTTGTAGTTATTCTTTCATTGCTTCAATCCAATGTTCATCTGTGCATGCTTCATTGGCATTACTTGGCTTGGTCTGCGAAATCAAACAATATTCTTCTATAATTCTTCTCCTAGTTTGGACACCTTTGCTCTTATCACCTATAATCTAATTTTATGAATGATTTAATCTCACATACCTTGGATTCTTAGGATGTTCTTGAATTTTAGGCTCTTGTGATCTCTCTTCTATACTTTCACTAGTTTCTCCTTCCTCTTGATCTTCTTGATTCACCATAATGATTTGAACTTGATTTGAAGTTTAACCTTTGTTTGTACTGCCTTTTTGATCATCAGAATCATATCCATAGGTTCTGGATGGTCTAGCAATGTCTTCATCAACCTTAACATTTTCACTTTCAACCATTTTCATTAATCTCTTGTTGTAGCACCAGTAGGCCTTAATCTAAGTATAATAACCAAGAAATATTCCTTCATCACTTCTAGCACAAAAATTTCCTATATCTTTGTCTCTTTTGATAAAAAATTTACTTCCAAAGATCTGGAAATATCTAAAAATAGGTTTATGACCAGTCCATATCTCAAAAGGGGTCTTACCAGTATCACCTTTGAATTTTACCCAGTTGAATATATAAACAGTAGTACTCACAGCTTCTCTCCAATAGATATGAGGAACATTTCCTTCCAGCATCATAGTCCTAGCAACATCTAGAAATCTCTTATTCTTCCTTTCCACAATTCCATTTTTCTGAGGGATCCACAATGCATATAATTGTCTCTTTATCCCATGTTCTTCACATAAAAAAACTCATGGAAGCGAATTCACCACCTCTATCTAATTGCAGACACTTAATCTTCAAACTTGTCTCTGTCTCAACCATAGCCTTAAAGATCTTGAACTTCTCTAGAGCTTCGTATTTATCCCTTAAGAAAGTAACCCACATCATCCTAGAGTAATCATCAATAAGAAACATGAAATACTTGTAACCTTGTAAATGTCTAATTCTAGCTGGACCACACAATTCAGTATGCACAAGCTCCAACAATTCATTTGAACAATGTTGTTTGCTTTGAAATGAAATTCTAGTTTTCTTTCCTAACTGAAATTATTTGCATATGGCATTAGTAGGATTTACCAACTTAGGAAGGTCTCTCACTTCCTGAGTAGAAATAATCTTGATGATATTATCAAAGTTTACATGATGCATTCTCTTATGCCACAACCAACTTTCATCAACTTGAGCAATCAGACAACTTTTACTAGCAAAATTCAGGTGAAAGATGTTACCTTTTGTTTTTGTACCTGAAGCAATCACATTTCCCGAACTTCCCAATATTCTACACTTTCCATCCTTGAATTGAAGATCATATCCCTTATCAACCATCTGTCCAACACTCAAAAGATTATCCTTCAAACTTTCAACATAAAGAACATCATCAGTATTATGCTTACCATCAAAAGAAATGCATCCTCTACCATGGATTATACCACCATTGTTATCACCAAATCTTACAACACCACCATCATACTTCTTCAGGCTTACAAATTTTATTTGATCACTTGTCATGTGATGCGAGCATCCACTATCAATTACCCATTCATCCTTCTCTTCAAATCTAGATGCTAGAGCTTTCTCCACATTTGTACAATTAGTAGATTTAGTAGACACATGGTTATTTTCTTTGATAGAAATAAACACAAACTCATCTTCAGTTACATTCCCTTTGTCAGATTCATCATCTGTCACACCTTCATCAACAACATAATAACACTTCCTTCAAAATCTAGGCTTATTATGTCTTGGCTTAAGAACTCTTTCTGGACACCCTGATGCAAAATGACCTATCTTATTGTAGGAAAAACATATAATAGGAAACTTCCCTTTATACTTACCTTCTCCTTTGGCTTCCCTTTTGACAATAAGTGCTTCAAGATCATTTAATTCTCTTTATTCTTCTTCAATCTATCTCATTTCTTCCTCATATTTGAATACCTTTCTAGAAGAAATTTCACCTAGATTATATCTCTGCTTGTCTCTCCTAGAAGTAGTAGCTTTAAATTTAGATTCTATCTTAGGTAGGGGCATCACCGAATTCACTCAACTCAAAAGCAGTAATTTTGCTAATCAACATATCTCTGGTTACATTTGTCATAGTCCAAAGCTCATCAATAGTTGTAGCTTTAACTTTAATGCAGAAGGCAAGGATCTAAGAACTTTAGCAACAATTTTGGATTCTTCCAACTATCCACCAAAACATCTGATACCTCACACAAGTTCATTCACTCTTTGCATGAAAGTAGTAATGTTCTCATCATCACCCATTTTCAACATTTCATATTTCCCTTTCAAAATTTTTAGCTTACCAATCTTCACATTAGCATCACCTTCATATAAGGTTTCCAAATTTTTCCAAGTCTCATAAGCTGCCTTCAGATCCATAACATTTTTCATCTCAGAATCATTCAAAGCACTCTACAATGTTTCCTTAGCCTTGATATTATATTCAACATCCCTAAACTCAGTAGTAGTAGTAGGACCATTTTGAGGGATAACATACTTATTACTTGTAATGTTCTAGTAGGATTCACCAATGCATCTTAGATGACACTCCATTCAAGTCTTCCACAAAGAATAATTTGTTCCATCAAATCTCGTACTATCCTTCTTATATGTCACCATCCTAGATCACCTCAAATTGTTCAACTTCTTCCAAGGAACTTTCTCTAATACCAATTGTTGGCAACACAAGGGAAGACAACTGAGAGGGGGGTGAATCAGTTGTAATAGAATTTCAAACCTATAAACTTATTGACCCCTATTCTCAGATCCAATTAATAACCATGAAATAATAAATCAACAACACATCAGTAACACACATAACACCAATATTTTTACATGGACACCCTGTTAGGGGAAAAACCATGGTGGAGGTCAGTCCACAAGTTTATACAATGTAAAAAATTATAAGAAGAATAAATGGGGAATGCACATGAATTCAGGCACACTTCCTAGAGCTCACTGCACAAATACAAAGGAAGACTCACTATATTACAGAAGCATTCAGATTACAACCATCCTGATTTTGAACTGAGAAAGTAGCATATGCTAGTGCCTAATTACAGTTTCGGTTAAGCCCATGAACACTTCTTCATTATTATTCACACTCTGCTCTACCTTCAAATGATCTGAAATTTATTCGCACATAGCACTCGCACACTTCGTACAATGCATCATCCATGTATCAAATGAGATAAATAATCGCTCATATATATCCGTAATAAGGAATTTCATCGCTTCATGTCAGCTTCAACAAAATAATAAAATGAATACAAAATGTCAGACCAAAACAATAAATATTATCAATGTGAATCAACCAAGGTCGGCCACACCATAGTAGACACCCAAAATAATATCTCCGAACACAAAACACCTTGAAATATTATTCCTTGAAGATCCACAATACGCTACAATCACCCTATCAACCATGAACATGAAAATCATGAACACACGAGAAAATTGTGGATCACGAGCACAAAAATCAATGCAGACATGCAACATAGATAGAAAATGATCTAGAAAAATCCGCAAACACCATAGGAGCATACGCAACAACTCAGATTATCAGAGTAACTATCGGAGCACAGTAACAGAGTAACTATCAGAACACAAAAACTCATAACTTGCTCAAATCTTCACACGCACCTCCAAAAATTTTAGAGGATAGACTAGATAGTCTTTTCAAAAAACTCTTTAATGTGCAACTTTTCTCTATCAATATACTGAACTTTCCATCATACTGATCTTCACTACTTCACAGACACCCTACGACATATTTTATTATAATTTTCTCAATATCCTCAACATATACAGTCTTAAAGACATTAATGCTAATAGTCTTGACATCAATGACAACCCCATATCATCAAAACAACCACAACATCCAACGGGAACCCCATCAAAGGTTATATCTAGGTCCCCGATTATATATGTAAAATTTTTTAAAAAGAGAAGCATCAACATTTTGAAAAGACCTAGGCATTTGAAGGATATGATTATTAAAGGAAAATGGAAATCTAAGGATTTACCAAAATTAACTATTGATGTTATCTTTTATGCTATCTCTAATATATTTCCACCCCTTCTTGAGAAATTTTCCTTACAAGAGTCTAACCCTTCCTATTTACATTAATCTTTTGATACTTTGTATCAAATGATAAAAAATATGGAGACCCAACAAGAAGATTTTGAGGCACAAAAAAGTCTTGCAAAATGGTTTTATGTTGGAATTAATAGACTCAATATTAACCTACCAATTATGAAGAGGAAATATTCTTGAAAACTCAAATTTAGTAGAAGACGGATACTAGTTAAAAGTTTCTAGAATTGGGAAAACTTCCCCCAAATTAACAATCTAGCCAATGACTATAGTCAATATGAGATTAAAGTTTGAAAACTTGGGTGAAGAGTCAAAACATGGATAGGATACCAACAGTAAAAAAATTAATTTTATAGAGAAAGAGATGGAATTATAAAAGATATCCTAATTAGGTTTATAGAAGTTAGTAAATGCACCACTCAAAATAGTGTGATGAAAATTAAAATATTAATAGAAAAGATGAAAAAGATTCATGAATATTTGGAGGTTCCTATATCAAAGGGTATAAATATGAAGGAAATAACTAGTACTCATATGAGGAGAAACTATAAAATGAGATTTGAAGAAGAAAATATATTTCTAAGACTATGGAATTACATGATACTTTTTTTTAAATAGGAGTTAGAAGTTGTAGAACTACTAAAAAATTTGTAGGTCTCTAGCCTTTGGTCTGATCTTTTATTTTGTGCTTAGTCTAGACTTTGTGCAACTTTGATAATTTTTGTTGGCACTTTTTTGGTTGCAAAGGATTTTAGATCCCCTTGAAGACATGTTTTACCCCCTAAATATAAAATACTTTATACTTGGAGGTAATCTTAATTGTGGCATGTGCCTTGTGGTACCATTGTATTAAATGAGGTAGGAAAACATGAATTTTCTTTTATTTTAGTAGAGGCTTATGTTGGTAGATTTCGAAAGGATATTTTTTGGATTTGATTTTAATTTTTATTAATTAAATTTTGAAGTTGGGGCTTTGTGTGAGTTAGAAATAAATCCCTGTAAATTTCATTACTAGGTTATCTCTAAAATATAGTGATATAATCATAGGTGTAGGGTAGCTATTTTGGTGGAGAAAGATTGAGGGGAATATAGGTTGTTTGTTACATTCCTATTGGTGGTTAAGAATTATAAAAATAAAACCATGGAGAGAGATTGAATAATGTAGTTGGGAATACTCTATTAACATGAGGATTGTGTTAGAATAAGGACTATAAATTCTTCCTTGTTATAAGATTTATGAATGTATAGTAACATTAACAAGAATAAATTTATTTCATGGTTAATAGAGCTAAGGTAAGATTATTTATGAGATCACTCTCTTTGAAATATTCGTTTGGTTTCTTATATATATATATATATTCTTATAAGTTTTATATGGTTTTCTTATTTTATTTCTTATTCATTGTACCACTATGGAATGGGAAGATGAGACTCTTGCATTAAGTTTTCATGGTTTTATTGTAGAAGCTATCCTTTATATTTTACTCAACAAAAAAAAAGCATTAGCATGGTTAGTCAAATTAAGTAAACAAGAACAAATCATCCCTATGAAATATTCAAACATTCTTGATAATACTAACAAAATAACAAGAACTAAAGAAACTAAATGAAAGCATTACAAAATCATGTTCATACCTATCTCATAGTCGAAGTGGTGCACCTTTGATGTGAAAAGGATTCCCTTTCCCACCTCCTTTACAAGCTTCAAATGATAATGGTGCAAAGATGCAAGTGATGGAGATGAAAGTGAAAGATGAAATCAAAGTGCCTATAGTGAAAATATTCATATTGTGGATGGATTTGGATTAGAAGTGTCTTGTATTTATAGATTCAAGAGTTGAAGAATGGAGAGATGGGAGGAATGTGGGACTAAAGAAGATCCAATGATATTGTGACACTTGTCACATGGCTAGTGGAGGAAGGTGGATCACTTTTTGGAGAATGTGCATGGTTAATGCAAGTGGTTGAAGATTTGAGAGGTGTAAGAGACATTAAATGCATATGGTTGAGACATTTTGGAGGGAAATGGTTTGGGCAAGAAATTTAAATAAGTGGAGTAAATGAAGGAATATTCTTTGGGAATATACCTTGTGAGGAAAAATAGGGGTAATTAGATGAGTGATTGGGATTATGGGTTAATTACTTCAGATTAATTAACTTAGAGGAATTCTAGGGATTTGACATTTGATTTAAATTATTTTGATTAATTAAATGAGATGAGAGGACATTGAGGATATAATTTAATAATTTGATTTATTTAATCAAACATGATGAATATTAGTGAATTAATCAATAAATTACTTTATTTGATTAATAGAGGAATTTATGTTAATTTGAATAGCTACATTTCCCACCTCCTTGAAAAGCTTCAAATGATAATGATGCAAAGATTCAAGTGATGAAGATGAAAGTGAAAGATGAAATCAAAGTGCCTATAGTGCAAATACTCGGATTGTGGATGGATTTGGAGTAGAAGTGCCTTGTATTTATAGATTCAAGAGTTGAAGAATGGAGAGATGGGAGGAATAGGCATCCTTTTCATATCAAAGGTGCACCACTTCCACTATGAGATAGGTATGAAAATATTTTTGTAATGATTTCGTTTATTTTCTTTAGTTCTTGTTGTTTTGTTATCATTATCAAGAATGTTTGAATATTTCATAGGGATGATTTGTTCTTGTTTACTTAATTTGACTAACCATGATAATGCTAGATGTAGATGCTATACTTTATATTTTACTCAACAACAAGCAAGAATTAGCATGGTTAGTCAAATTAAGTAAACAAGAACAAAACATCCCTATGAAATATTCAAAAATTCTTGATAATGCTAACAAAACAACAAGAACTAAAGCAACTAAATGAAATCATTACAAAATAATTTTCATACCTATCTCATAGTGGAAGTGGTGCACCTTTTATGTGAAAAGGATGCCCTTTCCCACCTCCCAGACAAGCTTCAAATGATAATGATGTAAAGATGCAAGTTATGGAGATGAAAGTGCAAGATGAAATCAAAGTGCCTATAGTGCAAATACTTAGATTATGGATGGATTTGGAGTAGAAGTTCCTTGTATTTATAGATTCAAGAGTTGAAGAATGGAGAGATGGGAGGAATGTGGGACTAAATAATATCCAATGATATTGTGACACTTGTCACATGGCTAGTTGAGGAAGGTGGAGCACATTTTGGAGAATGTGCATGGTTAATGCAAGTGTTTGAAGATTTGAGAGGTGTAAGAGGCATTAAATGCATATGGTTGAGACATTTTGGAGGGAAATAGTTTGGGCAAGAAAGTCAAATAAGTGGAGTAAATGAAGGAATATTATTTGGAAATATGCCTTGTGAGGTAAAATAGGGGTAATTAGATAATTAAATAAAATGAATTTCATGTGCAAGAGGGTGGGTTAGTGAAGGGTTTAGGTTTGACCCAGGTTGAGTCAAAACCTAGAGGATGAGTGATTGGGATTATGGGTTAATTAATTTAGATTAATTAACTTGGAGGAATTTTAGGGATTTGACATTTGATTTAAATTATTTTGATTAATTAAATGAGATGAGAGGACATTGAGGATATAATTAAATTATTTAATTAGACATGATGAATATTAGTGAATTAATCAATAAATTTATTTATTTGATTAATAGAGGAATTTGTGTAAATTTGAATGTCTACATTTTGCCCCTCTTTGAATAAATGTGCCTATTGGTTCAAAGAATGATGTTTCCAAGATCAAAATTTAAAAAAAATTGTGATTTTTTTAGATGCCCCAGCGAAAAGAAGTACATTGGCACATTGCCCCCTCGAGAGATTGAGCAAAAAATTCAATTTGAGGGTCGATCTCGTGACAAAGAGGTTCAAGATGGATGTATGGATGGTTAGACTAATAGATCTATATGATAATGATGATGCAAATGAGATGAATTAAGATACTAAGAATAAAAAATCTATATTATCCTAAACATCTTAAATGATGATGCAATGCATGTGAGATGGATGACATTACTTATTATGATGATATGTATGAATATGAAAGATGAGAGTGTGGATGTTTTATGAATGTAGGATGGATGCATTGATGACATGATACTAAGCTAGCATGAAAGAGGATAGAAGAATGAGAGGGATCAAAAGTTGAATCCAAGAAGATGCAGAATTCCAAAAAGTGTATGAGTCATTGAGAATTTATTAGATATGATGATGAATGATGATGTATTTCTTATCCAAGGATGGGAGAAGTAAAGAGCATAACTTTCCTTATGTTTGATAACACACATAGGTATGATGCATCAAGGTATAAAGAACCAGGATGGTGTTGCGCCTAGTGTGATGGACTTTGACTCAAAAATTAGATAGGAGTACTCCTATTCACACTTGGCATACATAACCTTATTTAAAATGCAGTTCAGATATTTCAAATGTCTTAGACCAGAACATAGAAAAGAAAGACTTCCTATGTGGTCAACAAGGCACCTAAAATACCTTCCCTACAAACCAAACAAAGCATGCATGACCAAGGTTATATTACAACAACATCCAACAAGAATAGTAGATAAAAATATAATGATCATTGCCCCATTCCTTTCTCTCTATATATTTTTGTTTAGATATCATCAAGAGGTCATTGGAATGAGTGCAATAAGATAAATCAACAAGATCAAGATCAAGTACACAAACAAGTCAATGTTCTTCATACCGCTAGCCAAGACTAAACTACGATGATGTCTAATGTTGATGTCCATTGTAGGAAGGATGCATCCTAGGACATGATGTTATCAAATGATTTGGGATTGATTGGATGATAGGATATTGATACTTAGAGCTGACTAAATTTCTTACCTACATACCTAGACTTGAGACCATTGATGTTTGAGTGCACACTTTTAACTGCTAAGCTTGCTTCCAATTATTTTTCCAAAGGATGAAAGCAATGATTAATTTATTATGAGTGGATGTTTATTGTGGGTGGATGCTGAAATGGGATGGATGCACCTTTTTTTTCAAATATTTGGATTTTTTTTATGTTTTGAGGCTGTTTTGGGATTTTTGAGATGTTTTACAATTTTTTTTTATCCATAAAGCGAAAGGGATCTATGATGAAGGTTGCTAATTGATTGTTAACAAAGGTGAAAATACATTATCCATTGGAGTAACATGAACAATTAATAAAGAGAATGAAAACACGTAAAAAGAGAGAATAAGAGACTCAAATTTTATTATGGAGTTCATCCAATGGACTATGTCTCTGGGTCTAGCTCAATTGAGTGACCAATCTATTAAAAATTGCTCTGAACAAGTAGTACAACTCCAAAGGATCCTCTTGAAAAGTTGCTTTTAAAAAATGTTGCAGCCTATCCACAAATTCCTAACAAGGTTTCCACACAAGTCACTTCACAAAAGCACTCAAAGCTAAAAGTGATTTACAAAAGGTGAAAAACACTAACTTTTCCTAATAAGGACCCACTACAGACTTAGAGCAATAATTCTCTCAAATTCACCACAAACATGCTCATGAGAAAAGAGGGAAAGAGCAAGAATGAGATGTCCAATACCACCCATCACACCCCTTTATATACATTTTAATTTTCCCAAATTGGTCAAAAACCAATTGATTTGGGATAAATCTCTATCCCATAAAAATATTCATAATATCACTTAATAATCTTTGAAAATCATTTAGAATATTTAAAAATCACCTAAAATCATTTTGAGCCCTTCATTCATTGTATTCCCAGGCTTAAAAGACTTATTTTAGTCTTTTATAATTATTAGGATATTTGAATTTTAAAAATTTAGGGGATATTTATTATTTTATGGCTTAATTGTTAGATTTTTTATTTTCTTGATTAGACAAAACCAATATTCATCAAGTTAAAACCGCATATAGATGTGTGGCCTAGTGGTGAACACATCATCTTGTGAGCTGGAGGTTGTGGGTTCAATCCCCGCCACCAACTTATCTCCAAAACTCACTGATCCGTTATCCAACAAAACCAATGGGGGTCTATTTATGATTAAACACCTTGTGCGTGGTGCAATGCCCACGTGGGGCTCGCAGGGCCTTTGGTTCCAAAGGGTGGGGGGTTCAAATCCCCCCACCACTCTTTTTTAGAATTTTTTGACGCTGATGCCACCAAAGGGAGGAGAAGGGGGTGCCACCTAGCACCCCTTGGTTCGCTAGATACCATGTTACCGCTGCAGAGAGAAATAAGAGGAGGCACGTGGTACATTCTCGTTGTGCCAGGTGTCTATTGATGATTGGCCAATTATGACACATCACTACCACCTCATGCTAACTGGACTACCACTTGTCTTAATGACCCGACTGCCACGCCATTCACCAACTCATCATAGATGCCACGTGTCAACTTGTGATTGGCCCAAGCCGATGTACAGTCCACATTAGCTGCCATGTCATCCAAGACATGTCACTTGCCACATAACCATATAGATGACACATGTCAAGACCTCATTGGTCCACATAAACATTTGTATAATGATTCATCCACCAAGTGAGCATGATGACATCATGTTAACATCAACATTGTATCTTCAAGTCAACCCAGTCAACCATGAACTTTTACCTTCCATATCTTGCACATACAAGCTCCAATTTGTGTGAAACAAATTCTATTGGAAAGCTCTTGATGAGCTCTTCATGTTCAAACCAGCTTTGACCAATTTCAATGATGTTGAATTTTTGACCTTTTTCAGGGCTCCTAATACCTGGGTCGACTGACCTTTGATTGAGCTTTGACCGATGATATCTTGTTCGTACGAGCTCAGATTTTGATGAAACACACATCGTTGGATTTATGTCGTCGAGCTCTTCGAATTGACACCACTTCTGACTTATTTTGAGTTGGTCAAATTTTTCGCCTTTTGATGGGCCTTTGATCTAGGTTTGACCAAACTTTGTCTGTGCGTAACTTGAGCAATAGACTCCTTTTTTGCCCGTTCAAGTTGCACTGGATTTAGGATTCTAAGCTCTTTGTCTTGGCATTGATTCTGGGAGAATTTGGAACACTTCAAATTTCAGGTTCTTGAAGATCCACCTAGATCAGTTTTGATTTTTAAATTTTCCAATTTTTTGGTATTTTCAAGATTTTGACCAAGAACCTAACCTAAAGACCTATCCTAGGGGCCTCGGGGGCTAATCAAAGATTAGCCTTTCCTATGTTAAACACGCAGAGACCACATAGTTCGATGAATACATACTCACTTATGAATGGGATATGAACAAATGGATTGCCAATTTATTATGATGGACTCCTAAAGGACTGACCTAATGTGTCTCGGGGGCTGATTAAAGATTATCCTTGCCTATGTTCAAGCTTAGAGATGATGTAGTTCGACATGACAACTATATTTTATTTTTTTTGACCTGTTTTTGGATCTTTGATATGTTTTGGATGTTTTTGGATTTTTTTGAAGGATTTAATGAATGTTTTTGGATATTTTGAAGGATTTTATGAATGTTTTTGGATATTTTGATTTTAGGAAGATTTCAAGGATATACAGGAATCTAACCCAAATGTAGGTAAAAGAACATGCCCCCAATGTGGTGCGATAGACTACTTCGATATAGGCAGGACAAACTGACCTTAGGAATGTGCCAAGTAGTACTAGGGTGGAACATGATACAAACACAAGATCAAGCTATAATGTGGACGTGGACGAGTGATGAAAGGATGCGATGGAATATGATGGGTGATGCAGAACCAACCGTAGAGATCCTGGTGGATGGAGAATGCTTTATTTATGCAAGGTGCCTATTTGCTATGTTTCCACCAAGGTACTTGTCCAAAGCACCACCAAAGTGGTTTTCACTAGAGGACGTTTTTTTTATCTTTATTGTTTTTTAATCCTTTTTTTGATTTTTTATATTTTTTGATTTTTTTGATTTATAGCTTGAAATTTTAGGCATAATTTTTTTAAAGATGAAATTTATTGATAGGCTCCTATAGAGGCCCACCCTTGGGTGTTAATAGTTGATATTCCCCTGACTTGTAGTTTTCTGTGATGATGAAGGGTCCCAACCAATTGGGTTCAAACTTGCCCTTTCTATCTGGATTTGGTACATTTTTTGATTCTCCTTCAATACCAGCTCTCCGACTTGGAAGTTCCAACTCCTAATCTTCTTGGTGTAGCTCTTCTTGAGACGGTTTTGGTAGAATTGCAAATGGTTTAAGGCATCCATGTGTCGCTCATCCAATAGTTCCAACTCATTTAACTAAGATACCTGATATTCTTCATCTATAATGAGATTTTGCAATGATATTCTTAGGGATGGCAGCTCAATCTTAATGGGGAGGATGGCTTCTAATTCATAGAATAGGGAGAAATGTGTTGCAGCTATTGGTGTGTGGATTCTTTTTTGGTAGGCCCATAAGGCAAGGTTCAACTATAAGTTCTAGTCACAACCAACTTCATTGACTATCTTTTTGAGGATTTTGATAATAGTTTTATTTGTAGCCTTAGCTTGGTCATTACCTTGGGGGTAGTATGGAGTGGAAAAGCGATGTTGGATATTGAAATTTTGGCATAGGTCTTGGAAATCCTGGTTTTTGAAAGGTGTCCCATTATCTGAGATAATGACTTGTGCAACATCGTAGTGACATATGAGATAATTCAAGATGAACCTTACAATCTTCTTTCTAGTGATATAGGTCATAGGGATGGCGCCTACCCACTTTTTGAAGTACTCCATAGCAATGATAATGAACTTGTGTCCATTAGATGAGGTGAGGGTGATTTTTCCAATGAGATCGAGCCCCCACTATGAGAAGGGCCAAGGTGTTACAATCAGGTGGAGCTCCTGAGTTGGTGCATGGATGAGGTCCCCATGATGTTGACATTGCAAGCACTTATTGTCATATTCATGAGCTTCCCTTTCCATTTTTAGCCAATAATACCTCATTCTTAGTAGATTCTTGGCCAAGGTCATACCACTCAAATGTGAACCAAAAATTCCATTATGTACCTCTATTAAAGTAGTCAAATATTCCTCAATGTTTAAGCATCATAAAAGTGTTCCCTCAATACTCCTATGGTATAGGGTGTTGCCTAAGATAAAAAAATGGGATGACTTCTTGACAAAGGTTTTCTTAAGGTTCGAAGTGATTTCAGTAGGGAGGACTCCTATTCTTAGGCAAGTGTATATGTCATGATACCACGGGTTACCAAGAACAATGATTTCACACACAAATTCTAACTTTGGTACCTCAAATATTGGTATGAGAAGCTTATCTACAAGGAATTCTTGTCTAGGGATGTTGCGTGGGATATCTAGTAGTGATCCAATTGTTTCCATGGCATATATGGCTCTCTTATTTTCTCTCGGTACTTGCTCAAACATGATGTCAATGAAGAATTCTTTGGGGCTTTCCACCAGTTTCTTGTATGGGGTCAACTTGTCATCCTTCATTTGGTATTCATCATTTATCTAGTTGATGATTAGTTGTGAATCCTCGTAGACTTTGAGAGCCATAATTTTCCACTATACTGCAATTTTGAGCCCTATGACAAGAGCCTCATATTTTGCAATGTTATTTGTGCAAGGAAAAGATAACTTATATGATTTGGGTATGCAATTCCCTTGTGGTGTAATGAAGAATATTCCAGCTCCTAGCCCATGCTGTGTGTACGATCCATCAAAATACATTTTCTAGTGATCTTCTATGCTTATGTTAAAGATGGATTCATTAGGGAACTCTAATACAAGTGGCTTCTCTAAATACATTGGTGCCTCTTCCAGTTGATCTGCAATTTCTTGTTCTTTAATAGAATTTTGTTCCACATACTCAATTTTGTGCTCTATCAAGATCATTACCCATTTAGTTGTTTGCCCTGTGAGCATTGCTTTAGAAAGAAGATACTTGAGAGGGTCTATCTTGGAAAAGAGTTTTATTTGATGTGCCAACATATAGTGTCTAAAATTTTGTGTGGTGAACATGACTGCTAAGCAAGCCTTCTCAATGGATGTGTAATTCAGCTCGTGCCCCACCATGGTTCTACTGATGTAGTAAATAACTCTCTCTTTCCTATTTTCATCATGTTGTGCTAAGAGAGCACCGAGAGCTATTGTTTTTTATGATATATATAAGATCAAGGGCTTGCAAAAAATTGGTGGCATGAGAATTGGTGGTGTGAGTGAGTACTCCTTGATTTTATTGAAAGCCTAGTCACATTTCTCATCCGATTTGTATGCTACCCCCTTGTGGAGTAGATGAGAATATGGGATAGCCTTATCTACTAATTGCACTATAAACTAATTGATGGATTGGAGTCTTCCTTGCAATCCTCTTAATTGCTTCAATGTCCTTGGTGCCTCCATCTTGAGGATTGATTTTAATTTGGTGGGGTCTATCTTGATTCCTCTCATAGATACGATGTACCCTAGTAAATTTCTTGATTGTACCTCGAAGACACACTACTTTGGATTGACCCTAAATTTGTATTCTTCCAGCCTGTTGAAAATGGATCATAATGTTGCTATGTGATCTTGATGTTTCTTTGATTTGGCCAATACATCATCCACATAGTCTTCCATGGTTTTATGAATCATATCATGGAATATTAGCATCATAGCTCTTTCATAGGTAGCTCCTGTGTTCTTCAACCCGAATGGAATCATATTCCAGCAATATGTCCCCCATGGACAAGTGAAATTCATTTTGTGTTGGTCATCCTTAGCTATCATGATCTGATTGTATCCTAATGAGAATCTATCCATTAGTGATAGCATCTCATGTCTCATCATCATATCCATAATCATATCTATGTTTGGGAGAGGGAAATCATCCTTGGGACATGCTTTGTTTAGATCCCAAAAGTCAGTGCAGATGCAGATGCCCCTAGTGGGATTTGAAATAGGTACAAGATTTGAAACCCACTTTGGATAATCAATTGGTCATATGAAGCTAGCATTAAGGAGCTTCTGTAATTCCAATTTGACTAGTAATTCTATTTGAGGATGCATCTTCCTCAACTTTTGTCTCACTGGCTTTTCCTCTAGATATATAGCTAGATGGTGCATCACAACTTCTAGATCATGACCATGAATGTCATCATAGTTTCATGCAAAGTTCACCTTTCTTTCCCTTAGGAACACCACTAGAATTTCTTGTTCTTCTATCAAAATTGATTCTGCATAGAAGGTTATGTGTGGTGTTTCTTTTTTCCCCATGTTGACTAGATTGTACTTCTCTGCTAAGACCACTGAATTATCTTGATGAATAGCACTAAGAGAAGATTGAATCCATCATCCTCTGATGCCTCAGAGAGGTTTTCACCATTGGATGCATCCTTTTTTTTACTATTTTCGGGTCCAACAGTGCCATAGTGTGATTTTCACTTAAATACCTAGAGATTATTCTCAAAATTTCACTTTTACGACTAAGGGATTCAATCATTTCCCCATAATAAGCATGTGTGTCCAGTTCAATGTTGAATCCATCTTTGTGTTCTCCACAAGGTATATTATCTCCCAATCCCATGAATTCTGAGAGAGCCCCATCATTTTAAAATGTCTCTAAAACTGGTGGTCTTCATTGGTCATAGTCTATTAGCTAGGGATACACTAGATTTATTTCACAGTTTTTGGTTATTCAACTCAAAAGACACAGTGGAAATCATAAATAAGGAAGAGTCCTCAAACAACATGGGTAGGTTAGTGAGGTGATCTTCATAATTTTCACTACATACATTAGTTAATTCTAAGGTATAGTTTTCTAAGGGTAGACTTGTACATACTGGTAATCAAAGAGGATCTTTGACTAAATTAATAGGGGGACTTTTTCCACGCATGGTTATCCTCGGAGGGGTACATCCAAGGCTAATATTTTTTATTTGCTTCTCAGTAATGATGGGTTCTAATCAGTCATTATTTTTTTTCCTGATACTTTCATTCTTGGTATAGCCCATGCCAAGCATTAATTGTAGCTCTTTGTTATCATCATTCATTGGAAGAGCCGGTATAGGTCTTTCGTCTTGATATAGCAAGCTTGATATGTATTTTTTGTCCACCACCTCTTTGCCTAGGTCTCCCCAGCTTTTGAATCTGGAGGGGTCTTCTCTGAATGTTTGAGGTGGTGTGTTACTTGGTTGTGGTTGTCCATGAGACCTAAGAGATATAGGTAATCCTCCTATTACAAAGGCACTTTTCTTCATCTTATAATCTCCACATCCGTTGTCTTGGATAATGGCTTTGATATTAGAAATGTCAGGAATGGCGAGTGTCTTTGTCCCAAAAGTGGATGCTATGGTGGATGGATCTATATATGGATTCATAGGGCCTTCATCATTCCTGGGAACTTGTGGGATTATGTAATATTTGGCTTCCAAGTTTCTGCAATAGGCGAAGGGCTCTGGGTCACCATGAACCGTGATCTCTTGGTTTTCATATGGGAATTTAACACATTGGTGGAAGGTAGAAGCAACGGCTTGCATCCCATGTATCCACGGGTGCCCTAGGAGAATTTTATAAGGGAGGTCAATATCAAGGACCCGAGAAGTACTCTCCATGATAGCCGGTCCTACTTGGATACGTAGTTGGATGGTGCCTTGAGACACTCTTTCTTGATCATCATAAGATTGGATTTTGATGTCGTTTCCCTTTTCAATCATATCTTCAGAGAATCCTAGATTATTTATTAGCTCCGAAGAATATGTATGTATCCCTGCACCTCAATCCACCAAGACCCGTTTGACTTTATTTTTATCGAAAAAGACCTCAAGATGAAGCACACAATTATGAGATGGTTGGGTTAGAAGATCTTGTTCAGAAAACGTTAGGAGATGTGGTGTGGTGATATGCTCGACCATAGCCTAGAACTAGTCTAAATCAAGGTCTATAGGTACGAAAGACTCAACGAGTGCCTTTTCTAGAATTTCCCTGTGGGGAGGTGATATTTTCAGCAACTCCATGATGGAGATATGAGAAGGGGTCTTCTTTAGTTGTTCTAAGACATTGTAATCATTAACAAATGACTTTGAATTTGTAGGGGGTGCTCTAGCTTGTGTGGATGGTCCAAGGATGGTGATTCTACCACTTCATGTGGTGACTCTACAGTCAGCTTTGGACTCATTGATATGGATAACAACTACCCATTCATCTAATGATGTGATAACATGGTTAACATAGTCATACTTTTTGCCTTTTCCATTGTTGTTTTCTTTATTGTGATCCAACATTGAGTTCATGTATATCTTGAGATCCTGATTCCCAAATCCTGGTGTAGGATGTTCAATATTAATAGTCTTGTCTTCAATAAGATCTTGGATTAGGTTTTTGAGTCTCATGTAGTCAGCTATTGTGTGTCCCTTTATCCTATGAAAATTGCACATGTGCTTCTTGTTATACCATGGTGGCTTAACTTGATGCTCCTAGTAATTTTTAATGAATAGGAGCATGATGATGTTGGCATCAATGAGTCACTTCACGACATATTCGACCAATTCTCCAAGCAGTGTGTAATTTCATTTTGGGGGATTTTGGTTTCTTGTGGATGGTCCACCTTAATCATTGACATTGTTGACTATTTTATAGTTGGTTTTTTGATGAGATGTGTTGGGGTGCTGGATGTTTTGCGAATTATTTTGAGGTTTTTGGTATGTTTTTTGTTGTGTGTTTGGTATTGGGGCATTGATCACAATCTTGGCATCAACAACACCATCTTTGGTAACATTTTTGTTTTTCACCAATGTTTGAGGTTTATCCTTATAGTTTGTCGATGGATGATTGTCTTGACAAGTGGGTTTCCCCCCTTGTGCAATGAGGGCTCTTTCGATGTTGAGAGACTTGGGGATGAGTTGATCATAGGAGGTAATGCACTATACTTTGAGATGGAAGGCCAAATTTTCTTCAAGGTTTGTGATGATGGTTTTGATTTGTTGTTCTTCTGGCATGGACCACTTGCTTCTATTGGCTTTGGATCATCATCATTGTAAGAAGGATGCAAATTATTCTCCCTTGTTTTGCTTGAGTCTAGAAAAATATTCTAAGATTTTGTCCATGCCCATGTTGAATGCATAATTTTGCATGAAGGCATCCATAATTTCTTGGAACTTTTTGATTCTGGGAGGAAGACAGGAGAACCATTCCATGGCTAAGCCAACCAAATACTTATCAAATTTGGGTATCTCAAAGCCTTGTGGGAAAAAATTCATCACAATGCTCCTGTCGAATAGATAAGGGCATAAATTCCCTTGTAATTTTGGGGTCTTCCCTGATTTTATGTCCAACAACTGTTGTCAGAGTCTTTTGATTTGGGCAAACAAATCCTTTTGCAAGTCAGGTGGTAGATTGAATGTGTTTTGGGTTGGTGTAGTGACTTGGATAACAGATGGAGTGAATTGCAGACTAGGTGGTGCATTCATGGGAGTTTTTTGTGCAGCTAATACTTTCTAATATGCTTGTAGTTGTTGTTGTGCCAAAAAAGCTTGTTGTTAGTCTTGTTGCTATTTTTGTACTAACAACGTATTGTGCAATTTTGCACACGACCCACTAAAAGTGGGGACCCTCTCTTGGCTTTCCTTTTTGGACCACTTTTGTGGCTTGCCCCCTCTTTTGAGCTTATCTTTGAAAATATTGGGGTTTTGGTCTTTGGTGCATGCCTTGGTTGTGGGTGCCATTGTGTTGAGTTCCTAATGGTTTTGGGATCTTGCAGATGTCCTCTCTAGGGTGGTCTTCTTTTGCCTCTGTTTTCTCCCTTGGTATTTTTATTTGTGTCCTAAGGGTTGGTTTCCTCCCTTAGGTTTTCCTTTATTTGCCTTGTTCCTTTTGTTTTGTTGGAGGCAGAACCAGGATGGGACCCAAATTTAAACTTTGGCTAAGTTCTTGGTTCGGTTCTCATTCCCATTTTGGCATCGCCTCTCGCGTCCTTGTTTTTCCCGTTGCTTTGTTTGTCTTTGACATTCAAGTTGGTTTTCCTCCCTTAGGTTTTCTTCACTTCACTTTTCCTTTGTTTTTCAGAGGCAAAATTGGGATGGAACTTAACTTTGAACTTTCACCAAGTTCACGGTTCGGTTTTCGTTCTTGTTTCGGACCCACTTCCCATGCCTTCATCATTTCATTGTGTTTGGCCTTTGGGTTGGCTTCTTTCCCTTGGTTCCACTACGATCTTCCTTTCTTTCACCAGAATCGAGATCGAGATGGAACTTAACTCTAAAATTTCACAAAGTTCATGGTTCAGTTCCTGTTCCTGTTCTGGCTCTGCCTCCATCGAGGTTGATTTTGGTTCCGCCTTCGCCTGTTTTCCTTTCGTTCTCATTTTGGTTCTGTTTCTATCTCCACTTCCACCAAGGTTGGTTTCATTTCTACCTCCACCTATTTCCCTTCCTTTCCCGTTCCGTCTCCACCTCCACCTATTTTTTGTCTTTGTTCTTGTTTTGCTCATGGCTCTACCTTCGTCTATCTTTGGTTCCACCTCCACCTAGGTTTATGCATGATTTTCTTGCCTTAGGAACTCTAATGGACCTACTTGGATTTTGATGATGTATTCATCATTAATGGTGGCCTTTTTGAATGCAGGTTGGATCGAGCTAGTGGTTTTTGTTGGAGGTCGAGGGAAGAATGGGTGTACTTTGAAGATTTGGTGAGATCTGCAGGTGCAGTCAAGTGCACTTTGCGGCTGCTATGATGAAGCCCATCTCGGAACATAAGGTCAATTTGGTTGGTTGCCATTAATGGTGGGCAGACGTGATCTGAAGGAGCTCAACTTGGTTTTACTTGATCTGAGCCATTCATATTCCTAGCTCAGATTTGATCATTCGCTCATGTTCCTGCTGGTGTTTTGTGCATGTTGTTGTTCACACAGGTGGAGCATTGATGGTGGGCATGGCTCGAGGATCTGTTCCCTTGAATTTTGTGATACCAAATCGATCTGATGGATTCCTTGCTGCATTCAATGTTGGATGATGAGTTATTGTTGGCTATCGAGGCTGATTTGATTGGTGGTTGGAGTTCTTTATAACCCTACCTCTAGCTCACGTGGGCATGTTTCTATAAGTATGGCACTCTAAATCATTTGTAAGGTTCAGTTTAGATTGGAAGAGTAAGTTAGAAGACTTGTAATCAATAGATTTAGCAATAGAGTAGCATGTTAAAAGATTCAAAGTTAGTTTTTGACATTTCAAGCAAGTGTTGTAATAGACTGGAATTGTTGCAAATGTGATGATTTAATACAAAGTGCGGACATTATGTTACGACTAGTCCCTTCTCTTGCATTGAATAATCTTACATGGTTCTTTTTCTATCTTTCAAATCACTTGGAACTATTTGGATATATCTTAGGTTTAATTAGTAATGTTTGTGATTTAATGCTTGGAGTGTTGTAGCAATCCCTAGTTCATACTTTGGGCAGCTTCTTGATTGTGGGAATGTTGTGCAAGGTCAACCTATACCTCATATTCATGTGCTTAGTTCAACTATAAAAATTCATTCAGTCTTATTGAATGAATGTCTACAGCTTGAAAATATTTAACACCTTAGAAGATTGCACTATTTTCTGTAAGATTGTAGGTATAGCCTGGGTCGAACAAAAATTAGTTTAAGGGATTGTTCCATTCCAAGTATTTCATCATTTTCAGGGTTAATCTTAGAAGTAGTGTTAACATTAGGACTTCTAAAATCCTCATCTTTTGTTTTTTCTTTTATTATTTGGTTAGAACTAGAAATTAAAGTATCACCATATCCTAAAATCTGATGATTTTAGAGCTTCTAGAATTTGTGTGTAAAACCCCTTGTGATTACCAACATTTTCACATTTTATAATTGATTTTGTTCTACTGCATTGTCATGGCCTGACACCTGTGAGACCTTGAGGTTATCTCTTTGTTCATAGAGATCAATCTTTCAAGAGAGATAGGATAACTTTTATTCTATCTGAGTTGTTGTGTAGAAACACCAAACAACAGGATTGATGCTAGAAGGAGGGCCTGAACAAGTAAGATGTAGCATTTTCTAAATGCCATTTCTCTTGAGAGGCTCAGAAGGAGAACCAGATCTATACCAGGAGAAGAAGAAGAGTTTCAAGAATTTCCACCTCCAACTAGGTCAAGAAGGACCAGAAGAAGGGAGGAACCATCATCCATTCCATCATTTCCACCATCCTCACCTCCATCCACTTCATCTTCATCCGATTTTGAGTCTGGTTCCATTCCACAACCCCAACCAGTCATCCATCGACCATTACCACCTCCACCAATGGATTTCTTGGCGAATTAAAGAACCCATGACATTCAACAACTACAATGTTATGCCCAAGAACCTTGAGCATTTCTACTCTAAGTTTCACATGAATGACCCAAATAGGACAGCAAAAGAGCACATTATGATCTTTCAAACTTGTCTGAGAGATAGAGGGATTAATCATGAGGATGTTGCATGCAGAATTAACCCCTATTCTCTAGGAGAGGAGACGCTGGGTTGAGCTTGAGTTTGCATTCCTACTAAAATTTAAGAATCCCATTAGTGCTAATGAGCTATATATGCAGTTTAATGGGGTAAAAGGAGAGGTTAATGAGCCTATAGGATCATTCAACAATAGGTTCCATAGAGAATACACTAGACTTCAAGAACCTTATTCTCAAAATGAGGACACTGCCTTAGAGGTCTACTTTGAGGCCCTTGACATCCTTACATCCACCTTCCTTAAGTGGAGAACTAATCCCCTAACTACCTTGCTCACTTCATGTAAAAAAGCTATTAAGGTCAATACAGACCTGAGACAACACTTGTCAGGACCTCTACCATCTCTGGGACCTACTGCTCACCCAAGCCAAGTCCAATCTCTCAACTAGGCTTTGACCAATCACATGCCTATCATGAATCCTATTCCATAGTTGCCTCTGGTCCCTCACCCAGGTCATCTAATGAACCAATTCCAAGCAATGCCCGGTTATCCCCTGAAAAATACTAACCATCCCCTCCATTCATAGTCACAAGCTAGTTTCCCTACATATTTGTAGAACTTGGAAGTTTTGAATCAGTCTACTGGTTCTGTAGGAGTGTTAGGATACCCCCAAAACTTTGTGAATCCAGTCCCTTACAACAACCCTGATAAAGAAAGGTTAGATGAGCTAATTGAGAAAGTGAAGAAGCTAAACATGGAGATAACCTACTTGAGAAACCAGAACAATCAACTCCAAGCTAATCAAAAGAGCATGCAATCAATTTATAATAGAGGGCAACACTATGACATAAATCAGAACTTTGAAAAAGGACAAGGTTCTGGTCAAAACTTTGATAGAAGTCAATAAGGTGGACAAGTATTTGAAAGAAGAAAACCACCTTGGTAGAATAGGCCATGGAACACTGGGCCTAAAAATGGAGGAGTCCCCATTCCACTAGATCAACCTTCCAATCCAGAGAAACCTCCAGGTGGTGTGTACTTGGTAGAAGCCGCTTTGTCTGGATGGTGTAGGCTTCATAAGACAAGTCAACACTCTGAGCTTGAATGCCCTGAATTAAAAACTATTGCTTCCATCTTTCAATATGAAGTTGAAAACAACTCCATTGGCCAAGAATTGGTACCCTCAAATCCCTATGATTCCCCAGTTTTGGTGTTGAATCATGCTCCTTTCCTGAGGGATGAGGAGAACGAACTGGAAGAGGAGTCAAGTAGCCAGAATGGGGAGACTGAACAAGTGCTCAATGAAGATGAAATCTCTCAGCTATTTGATGAAGAAACTGAGAATGACAATGGCCCATTGGATGAAGAAGAGGTTGATGTTGAAGAAGTGAAAATGTTTCAACAACCTGTCAGAAAGTATGATCTAAGGAGCAAGCCCCACATGAATCCACAAGCTAGAGGACCATTTACTACATCTTCCCTTCCACACAATTTCACTACTCCACCTGATCCACATGCCAAGAACAATCCATCCTACCCTTAGGTGCCAACATAATACCTCATAAAACAAGGACAACTAGATGTTTCCATGGGAAGCAATGCTGATGCAGCAAAGGATAGAAAGACTGGTCATTCCAAGGGGGTCCACACTGACATGAATGTGGAACAATTGGGAGAATATTTCACTGAGGAACTCAAAAAAATAAAGGTGAGTCTTTCTACTTTTGAGTTATTAAGAGTTCTTGAAATCAAAAATATAGTCCTGGGGTCCTTTAATTCAAGTATAGAAACACAAGGAGTAGCAACCAATGAGGCAATTGCAAGGCCTCCTAGTTCAAAAAAACCCAAAGGTCCTAGTCAATCACAACTCGAGGATAGGGGTAAATAAAAAGATAAGGGTCAGGTTGCACAAGCTGACTCACAGTTGAATTTATTCGAAGACAAAATGGAAACCCCTCCTTTTCTGATTTCTATTCGTATATTTGGTAAAAATATGCACAATTTCCTACTGGATTTAGGGGAATCCACAAATTTTATTCCATTTTCTATCTATAGCGATCTTGGTATTACCCTTGCAGCCTCTCAAAAGGTCACCCAATTGGACAAAAAAAAGGTGAATATAGTAGGAGAACGAAACATGATTCCCATGCAAGTTGCCTTAGATCCTAGAGTGTAATAAGTACTTAATATTCAAGTGGCTAACATTCCTAACACCTATGGTCTGATCTTGGGTAGAGATTTCACCAAGGCACTAAATGGATACACATCCATAGATCATTCTCACATGTGGCTCCCCTGGAAAGGAGTCCCAAATTAGATCAGAATTGAGAGAGAACCTAGAATGAAGTATGTCATTACTGAGTATTAGAATACTCCAAATGAGATATTGGTATCAGAAGTCAGTATGGGGAACTATGTCCTAGCCTCCCTTGCTTTGGACATAGAGGAAATCTTGGTGTTGCAGAGCTCTTCTGGTGAATCCACATCAGAAGCCTGTGGCTCCGAAGTGCAATTTGAACAAACCAAGGAACTTGATGATTAGGAAGATAGACAACTCAGTTTGTTGGATAACTTCTAGGAGTTTATCCAGAAATGTGTTGAAGATCAGATTCAGCTGGATACAAATATGAACTTCGAATAATTGATTCTTCCTAATTAGTGCAGAGTTCACGATGCTCCTCATTCTGAACTAGAATTTTGCTTGTGTCAAACTGCAGTGGAACAGATACAAAGGCACATTAACACAACCCCAACTATTGAGTCAAACATACAGAGCATTCAAAAAGGGAAGGATCCAAAACCTCATGAAGAACCTCTAGGTGGCAACAAGGACAAGGCTATCTCAAGAAGAGTCAGAGCTAGTGAATGCTGGATATTAAGGTTTGATGGATCCAAATCCAAGCAAGGTGCTGGAGCAGGGTTGGAGTTGATCAGTCCTAAAGGTAAAACCTACTTTTCTTCTCATAGACTCCAATTCCAATACACTAACAATGTACCTGAGTATGAAGCTCTAGTTCATGGGCTCTTAATGGCACTAAGAAAGAAAGTTTAAATTCTGCAAGTGTTTGGAGATTTTGAGCTAGTGGTTAGGCAAGTAAGGAAACAATACTCATGTCATGATAGAAGGATGGCTAATTATAGACACAAAATATGGGATCTTATTGAAGGATTTGATGCCTTCAACATTTAGCTGATACCTCGGAGTAAGAATCAAACCACTGATTCTCTAGCACAAGAAGCAAGTACATTGTAGCCTTTATCACTTTTCGGCTTAAAGAAGTTCACTGTGGAACTTGTTCCAATACCCTCAATGCTTGACAATGTCACCAATTTTTAGGTATTTGAAGATGATAAGCATATTCTTGATTTTATCACTAGCTATGATGTGTTTGCTTCTCAAGTAATTTATGAGATTGAGCCTCAAGAGGCCGATATAAACCTAGAAGGGGTCCTCAATTTGAAAACTAATACCATACCAAGAGGCATGGTTTAATTGGAAATTTTTTTTGATCTGGATAGGATAAGAGATTAAGAGTAGAAAATGAAAAGGAATCCCTCAACTGTCAGTGTGAAACATACAACATGGGGACCCAAAGTGATGTCAGGAATGTCCTTATTGGTAAGGTGTGCAATCTAGAGGAAAGGAAAGGAATTATTGATGCCTTGCACACATATCAAGATGTGATAGCCTATAGTTATGATGACTTGAGGACATATGACACTTTGATCATTACACGTACTATCCCCCTCAAGTCAAATGTTAAGCCATAAATGTAAAGACAAAGACCAATTAATGCTTTGTTGGAGCCCACTATTTAGAAGGAAGTTCAAAAGCTACTCTCAGCACAAATCAAATTTCCAATAAGACACTCAACATGGGTTGCAAACTTGGTTCCAGTCAAGAAGAAAAATGGAGAAATCAGACTGTATGTTGATTTTAGAAACCTCAGCAAAGCATCAGAAAAGGATAATTATCCAATCCCTTCACTAGATGAGGTGCTTTAGGTTGCCAATGGATCTCAAATTATGTCCTTTCTATATGGGTACTCTAGATACAACTAGGTCATAGTCCAATATGAGGATAGGCACAAGACTGCCTTCACTAGAAAATGGGGAACCTTTGATTATCGGAGAATGCCCTTTGGATTAATCAATGCTAGAGCTACATTACAAAGATCTATGGATATTTCCTTCAAGGAAATCATTGGCAAGTGAATAATCATCTACATGGATGATTTGATAGTATTTTCCAAGAGGAGAAGTGATCATGTTGCAAATTTATACTAAGTGTTCAGGAAGTGCAAGGAATTTGGTATTTCACTTAATCCAAAGAAGTGCATCTTTGGAGTCACTGAGGGAAAGTTGTTAGGACATGTTATTTTAGAAAAAGGTATTTCCATTGATCCTAAATGAGTGGAGGCTATCCTAAAAATTCAATCCCCTACAAGCAAGAAAGAAATGAAGTCATTCTTTGGCAAGATTAACTTTGTTAAAAAATTTATCACTAGATTTGCATAAATAATCAAGTCGTTGAATGCCATGTTGAAGCAAGAAGCAAAGGTTGAATGGAATATAGAGGCTAAGGAAGAATTTGTAGAAATCAAGAGAGCTATTGTTGAGGCCTTGTTTTGGTAAGTCATGATTATGCTAAGCCATTCTACATCTATTCATTTTCTTTTGATCACTCCTATGTGGGCTTGTTGACACAAAAGTTTGATCAAGGGAATGAGCATCCCATAGCATTCATAAGTGCACCGTTGAAAGATGTCAAACTGAGGTATCCTAATATTGAAAATCAGGCCTATGCCTTGATCTCAGCTATGAAGAAGTTCAAATAGTACATACTGAGAAACAAGGTCTTTGCTATAGTCCCCGATCCTGCCATCAAGTTGTTGTTGACACAAAATGAGTTGGGTGAACGTAGGGCCAAGTGGGTAACTATGTCACAAGAATAGGATATTGAAATTCAACCCATGAAGTTGGTAAGAGGGTAGAGACTAAAAAAGACAATGGATGAAATGGGTCCTGACCTAGTTGCCTAGCATTATAATCTTGAGGATGTTTCTCTGGGGGAATGGTATGATGACATTATCTACTACTTTTTGAATCACCAGTATCCCAAACACCTTAATTCAGTACAAAAGAGAGCTCTACATTTGAAGAGTGGCAGTTTTATGATGAAGGGAGTTGTCTTATGGAAGAGAAATCATGAAGGTGTCTACCTGAGATGCCTAGGGAAGGAAGAGGCTGGGAGAGTAATGACTGAATTTCATGATAAATATGGCATAGGCCATGGTTCAAAACCTTCCACTGCCAATAAGATCCTAAGGGTAGGATTTTATTGGCCTACCTTGTTCAAGGACACATATGACCATGTGAGAACTTGCCATGTGTGTCAAACTGCGGCAAGCAGGGAGAGCTATGCAGCTCTTCCACTTTGGCCTGTCATAGAGGTAAAACCATTTTCTAAGTGGGGAGTGGACTTCATACCTGTCCAATCAACCCATCTTCATCTACAGGCCACAGGTATATTCTTACCATAACTGATTATTTACTAGCTGGACCGATGCTCTTTCTTGTAAACAATGCACTTGTGAAGTAGTAATCAATTTCATGGAATCGAGTATTACAAATTGCTTTGGTTGTCCATTGGTTGTAGTTTGTGATAATGGTTTTGCATTTGCATCATTAAAGTTTTCTAACTGGGCTTATGATCATGGAATTGCCATAAAATTTGCATCCAATTACTATCCACAAGGGAATGGTTTGGGCGAGTCTTCCAAAAAGAACATGTTGACAGTCATTCGGAAACTACTAGAAAAGAATCCCAAGGATTGGCATACCCAGCTCAACATTGTTCTTTGGGAAGACCACACTAGACAAAAAACATCCTTAGGAACCTCTCCTTATCACTTAGTGTATGGCTTAGAACCTGTCTTTCCCATCTAGCTGAAGATCCATACCCTACAATTCATCAATGAATATTATGATGGAGAGGATATGCATGAAGCCCACTTAATTGAATTGTTACACCTTGAAGAGAGAAGAGATGAAGCCCTAGAAAAAATTGCCAAACATCAGGGTATAGTGAAAAGATGGTTTGATAGGAGAGCTAAGGTGAAATCCTTTAGAATCTCTGACTTGGTTCTCTACTAGGATAAATCCCATGACAAAAAGGGGGGGCATGGAAAATTTGACAAACTTTGGCTCGACCCTTATCAGATTGCAGAGATTGTGGGAGATAATGCCTTCCGTTTGAAAACCCTCACTAGAGGAGATATCCCATTGCCTGTCAATGGGCAGTATTTGAAGTATTATTTTCAGTCTTGAGCTATTCTCAACTCTGTCCTTGTACATAAGTAGATTAGGTTTCATTTCTACTGTTTTGTTTGTTGCTTTTGGTTTGGGATTTCTTTTGGTTTTTCTCTGCTTGTTTGCTCTTCTGGTTTTGGTTTTTTTTGGTCTGCTTGGGTCGGTTTTCCTTGTTGTTCGGTTGCTTTGATTTGTGGGGTTGTCCTACTTTCCTCTGGGCTTGTTGCATCTATACAATTGGTTGTTTGTCTGGGACTTCTCTGGGATTTATTTTACAAAATCTTATCATCCTTTTAAAGTCATTCAAAATGGTGGATTTCCTTCATCTGATGTTGCATGGGCTGAGAGTTAGTGTCACTCGACTAAGTTGAATTTTGGAATGTATTTGGGTCTTATATCTTCACATGAATCTTAGGAATTCCAAGGTTGCATATGGTCTTTAGGAGGTTTGATTGGGTGAAAAATATTAAATTCTACCCCAGTGCCACTGTGGTTCTCATCCTTTAGTGTGGGCTTCATTGCCTGAAAGGTGAAAAGTAAAGCTTTAAAAGAAAATCTCAAAAGAGAATATCAAAAGAAAAGAAAAGAAAATATTGAAAATAAAAAATGTTCACCTTTTCAAGAGTATCCTAGTATCTCTACCAGGGTTATGGACACCTTGCTGGCAATAGAGCTATGCTAGAGAGGGTCACAGTTATAACATCACCAGAGCTATGGATGCCTGACTGGGAGTGAGGATCTATCCAGGTTGCTTTTGGAGTTAGAATCCTTATGTAGCCCTATTAGACTGAGTTTGGTCCTTTTTGCAACTTAGGAAAGGGAAATGAATGCATATGCACACACTTTGACCCTGGTATAGGAAAGGTTGGCTTGTTAGTGATTTCTGAAACCTTGTCTATTTGTAACCTGATGCTTGGAGTGAAACCAGAGATTATGAGTTCATGATGCTAGTTTTTCATCGAAATGATCTAGAGCATTTCCCAAACGGAGTCGCCATTTGTTGCGTAGTTTTTCACACACGCCCCACTGAAAGTGGGGACCCTCTCTTGGCCTGCCTTTTTGCCTCGTTTCTGTGGCTTGCCCCCTCTTTTGAGCTTATCTTTGAAAATTTTGGGGTTTTGGTCTTTGGTGAGTGCCTTGGTTGTGGGTGCCTTTGTGTTGAGTTCTTGATGGTTTTGGGGTCTTGTGGATGTCCTCTTTGGGGTGGTCTTCTTTTGCCTTTTGTTTTCTCCCTTGGTGTTTTTGTTTGGGTCCTAAGGGTTGGTTTCCTCCTTTAGGTTTTCCTTTGTTTGCCTTGTTCCTTTTGTTTTGCCAAAGGCGAAACTGGAATGGGACCCAACTTTGAACTTTGGCTAAGTTTTTGGTTCGGTTCTCATTCCCATTCTGGCTTTGCCTCCTGCATCCTTGTTTTTCTAGTTTCTTTGTTTGTCCTTGGCCTTCAGGTTGGTTTTCTTTGCTTTTCTTTTCCTTCGTTTGTGGGAGGTGGAACTGGGATGGAACTTAACTCTGAACTTTCACCAAGTTCACGGTTCGGTTTTCATTCTCATTCCAGCTCCGCTTCCCATGTCTTCGTCATTTTGTTGTGTTCGGCCTTCAGGTTGGCTTCTTTCCCTTGGGTCCAATTTGGTCTTCCTTTCTTTCACCGGAACCAAGATCAGGATGGAACTTAACTTTGAACTTTTACAAAGTTCACGGTTCGGTTCCCGTTCCCGTTCTGCCTCTGCCTCCATCGAGGTTTCTTTTGGTTTCGCCTCCATCTATTTTCCTTTCATTCTTGTTCTGGTTCCATTTTCATCTTTGCTTTTGTCAAGGTTGGTTTAGTTTTTGCCTCCACATATTTCCCTTCCTTTCCCATTCCGTCTCTGCCTCCGCATGTTTTTTCTCTCTATTCCTATTCTTCTCATGGCTCCACCTCTTTCTGTCTTTGGTTTCACCTCTGCTTGGGTTTATGCATGATTTTATTGCCTTAGGAACTCTAATGGACCTGCTTGGATTCTGATGATGTATTGAACATTAATGGTGGCTCATTTTAATGCAGGTTGGATCAAGCTAGTGGTTGTTGTTGAGGGTTGAGGGGAGAATGGGTGTACTTTGAAGATTTGGCAAGATCTGTGGGTGCAATCAAGTGCACTTTACAACTACTATGACGAAACCCATCCCCACACACAAGGTCGATTTGGTTGGTGGCCATTAATGGTGGGTAGACATGATCTGAATGGGCTCAACCTAGTTTTGCTCGATCTGAGCCATTCATTTTCCCAACTTGGATTTGATCGGTGGCTCGTGTTCCTGCTGGTGTTTCATGCATGTTGTTGTACGCACAGGTGGAGCATTGATGGTGGGCATAGCTCAAGGATTTGTTCCCTTGAATTTGTGTGATCCCAAATCAATCTAATGGGGGTCCTTACTGCATTCAATGTTGGACGATGAGTTATTGCTGGTTGTCAGGGTTGATTTGATTGGTGGTTGGGCTTCTTTGTAACCCTAGCTCTAGTTCACATGGGAATGTTTCTATCAATATGGCACTTTGCCTCATTTGTAAAGGTTTGGTTTAGATTGGAAGACTAAGTCAGAAGACTTGTAATCAGTAGATTTAGCAATAGAGTAGCATGTTAAAAGATTCAAAGTTAGTTTTTGACATTTCAAGCAAGTGTTGTAATAGACAAGAATTGTTGCAAATGTGATGATTTAATAAAAAGTTCAGACATTGTGTTATGATTGGTGCCTTCTCTTGTATTGAATAATCTTGCATGGTTCTTGTTCTATCTTTCAAATCGCTTGGAAATGTTTGTGATTTAATGCTTGGAGTGTTGTAGCAATCTCTGGTTCATACTTTGGGTAGCTTCTTGATTGTGGGAATTTTGTGCAAGGTCAACTTGTACCTCATATTCATGTGCTTAGTTCAACTATAAATATTCATTCAGCCTTATTGAATGAATTCCTATAGCCTGAAAATCTTGAACACCTTAGAAGATTGCACTATTTTCTGCAAGATTGTAGGTATAGCTTGGGTCGAACAGAAATTAGTTTAAGGGATTGTTCCATTCCAATTATTTCATCATTTGTAGGGTTAATATTAGATGTAGTGTTAACATTAAGACCTCTAAAACCCTCATCTTTTTATGTGTTCTTTTATTATTTGGTTAGAAATAGAAATTAAAGCATCACCATATCCTAAAATCTGATGAGTTTAGAGCTTCTAGCATTTGTGCGTAATCATTACCATCATTTTCACATTTTACCATTGAGTTTGTTCTACTGCATTGTCATGACTTGACATTCATGAGACCTTGGGGTTATTTCTTTGTTCATAGAGATCAATCTTTCAAGAGAGATAGGATAACTTTTATTCTGTCTGAGTTGTTGCTATGTAGAAACACCAAACAACACAACTCTTGTTGTTGGTCTTGCCATTGTTTTTGCACCAATAATTATTTTTTTTGGGATTACTATTGAGCTACTTTTTGTTGCACTTGGTATTGTTTCAAAGCTTGTTGGTAGGCCTGTTGCTGCAACAAGGCTTGTGCTTGAGCTTGTTGTGCCTGATATTGAACTTGGGCTTGCACTTGTTCCTGTGCTTGTGCTTGTGCTGCTTGTTGAGCTTGTTGTCATTGTAGTAATTCTTGTGCTTGTGCTTGGGAAACTTGTGCCACGTGAGCGGCTTGCGCAACTTGTGTAGCTTGCTAAGCTTGTTGGGCTTGGAATTGTTGAAATGCCTTTTGGTATGCCTGTTGAGTTGCTTGCAAGGTGATTTTGTATTGATTGGCCATGTTTGGATTTGGTGGCAAAGGTGGAGGATTCAGAATGGTATGAGATGTTGTGATGAGGTTTTTCTAAGGTGTTTAAGTGATGATAAGAGCTTGAGTGGGTGGTATGGATGATGTACTTGGTCCTCGGGAGACCATGTTTTGAGATATTTGAGATGTTGTTGACAAAGGGGTGATTGGTTGGTTTGTTTGAATTGATGCCACCCATTGTTGCGATATCGGTGGCATGGTTGGTGGATTCAGTATGCTTCTTTGATTCATGATTGGATGACTATTTTCATTTGATTGATTTTGGATCAATATGCTAGGTAAAGGGGGTTTCCCTAAACCTTGGATTTATGTGGATTTTTGTGTTAGTGAGGGAAGTGGGGGGATAGGTGGTATGTTTCCTTGAGGAAGTGATGATGAGGTGTCAAATATTCCCCCTTGTCCAAATAAACCTCCTTTTCTTGTGAGAGTATGTTGTTGTTGTCAAGAAGGTGGATGCATTTTTAGTATCATAGAAAATGAGTGGAACGTGCAGATGCTTTGAGTCTTGAGGGATGGTATTTGTGTCCAAGTTTTGATTACTTACAAGGGGATGTGTTTGAATTGTATGAAGCATTGAACTCCCCTTGGCAGTTATGGGTTGGCTTAGAGCATGAGATGATATTGGTTGTAGGATGGGTTGAATGACATTTTTGGGAGGATGGTGTGAGTGATACTGGCAGCATAATCCCAAAAGGTGATTCCACAATAGTGCTTACATCATGATTAGAAGGTATTTTAGCCCCTTAATTTGATAATTCTATTATATATTGTGAAGGATTTAGTCTCATCATCGTGTTGACAATCTTGTGGTTTTTAGTTTTTTGGACCATCTCCATGATTTCATCTTGAGTCATTCCTAGGGGGTTGTTGGTGATATCCTCCACTTGGAAACCTAACTCTTGAGGGTTTTGAGGTATCGGAGGAGGATTAATTGGAAGGTAAATGGATATCCTAGGGTTGAATTATGTTTTAGTTTGACTTAAATCACTTGAAGTGGATGTTTATTTTTTTTGCTCCATGTTTTTCTTGTGTTGATATCTAGTTTGGTCCATAAAATAAGGATCAACTTTCAGGAATATGGGAAGAAAACCTCTAATTTCTTAGGTTGATCTAAACTTTAGGTACAAAGAAGAAAAAATAAGTTTTTTTAAGGATAAAATGATGGGGATTGGATAAATGAAAGATGGATGGTGTGAATGATGGAACTCTTAAGAACTTTGGAGGGATACAAGACTTTTTGGATTTTTGATTTTTGATTTCATATTTAATTTAGATTTTGGATAATGAACTCATAAAACCCAAGATGTTGGATGTTATCTTGGAATAAAATTTATCCACAAGGTGATAATTTAACTAAATATATGAAGAAGGATTCATCCACACACATTTAGTCAAACGGGGTGATTTTGATTTTTGATTTGAAGGATTACCAAGAGTCTAGTATGAATGATTTTTTCCAAGATTCTAAGAGTTGTCTGTGAGATAAGATTTGATTGATTTTTGGGGGATAGATGAAAGTGTTGATTTTGATCCTAGATTGGACTTTGATAGAATTCCTTTTACAAGACCTTGATATTGAAAAACATGCTATACTCCCTATGTGATAAAATCAAAAAGTTGAAAAAGACTTGGATTTTGACTATAATAGAATGAGTAAAAATTGAGATTGTTCTTTGAAGCACGTTTGTAAAAGTTATAAAAAAATCTCTCTCTAACTTTGTAAAGCCTTGAAAGACCCTCCTTGTGAGCTTTTGGACTGGGGTGTTTATGACGATTTGATTTGGGAAGTTTGACTTTGTGGGAAATCATGGGATCAAGCACATGCAAGTTTCAATTGTCTATTATATTGCTTAGATTTGGTTCTTTTTATCACAAAATTTTTCTTTCTTAGCTTTCAAACTAAATGTCTAGTGTCTTAATTTCTTTTCATCCCACAAAGTCCATTATGTGGAAATCAAGAGAATCAAGGCAATAGTTCCCTAACGTTAAATTTAGTGAGAGAAAATCAAGATGTAAATTCAAATACTTAGAAGCCTCTAAGGATGAAATCCCTAGGGCAAGAAATAGCACTTGGATTTTTCAAAGTTATTTACTCCTCCTAAAGGGTTTCAAATTTTGAGAATTTTGTTGAATGTTTGTTTTCCAAGGTTTTAAATCCAAGCAAAGTGTTTTGATTTCAAAATGATGCACAACCCTAGGATAGAAAGAGACAATAATTTTTGAATTCCCACTTGGGTAAATCCACCTGTGCTTATTCAAATCAGATGATTAGAAGCTTGACCATATTGGCTCCCCTCCATGGCCCACAGTTCTTGGGTCAGCCAAGCTTTAGTTCTCATGAATCTCCCATGATGAACTTTTCATCTCTACTTTGAACCACAAGTACATGGGATGGCTTCATAGGTCCAACCTCCTAACATCAACAAATAGATAGGGATCTTGGCTTCTACACAAATTGGTTCATAATCAACGCACCTATTTAGAAGGCCACATGAGAGGCAAGATCAACTCACATAAATAATATCACCTACTTGTTCGTAGGAGCTTCTATAATGATGATATTTCATCAACATTCAAATTTGTATACCAGTTGGGAGTAGCTTGGTGTTTAGCTCGTTACCAGTTTGAGTGCATTTGTAGTTCGACCACCTAACACATTTAGGTAGGAGCACACACAATTCCTTTTCTTCACACTTGCATTATTTGTCCAATTTTAAAAACCCAAATTTGAAGTGTGGATGCAATCTT
This sequence comes from Sequoiadendron giganteum, assembly GCA_007115665.2. NCBI lineage: Eukaryota > Viridiplantae > Streptophyta > Pinopsida > Cupressales > Cupressaceae > Sequoiadendron > Sequoiadendron giganteum. Next base: position 114,007,543 of record CM021109.1, read on the forward strand.
TTAGACAAGCTAATATCACTAAAATTCTTTTGATTCTCAAGATCATCGTGAAGCGTGAGAGAAGTGCATACACATTTTAAATGGTATTAATTTTTAAAGAAGATTACAAAAATAAATTAAGTACAAGTTCATTTTAAATCCTCAAAGGCAATAATGAGTTCTTTTTAAAGCACCAAACTTGAGTGTGAAGTTGATTTTTTAATTTTAGACCAAATCAAAATTCTAGTAAGTTCCTAGGTTCAACTTTAACCAACTTGAAGAGATCAAATCAATGGTTAATTTTAAACCCCCCAAAAAAGTGAGTTGTCCTAAAATAGAAAACAAAAGCAGGAATTGAAGGCCCTAGATAGCAGTGGGTGTACCGTGTCGTCGACTAAAATAATATCCACATAACAAATATGCTCCTTCCCTATATGGACCATACAATATTTTGGAGATAAATAGTGTTGATGGGCATAGAAAATTCTTTATGTGTTTCTCTAGTGCATTTATGTCCTTCCCTGATGGATCCTAGGCAACAAAGTAGTCAATAATCAATTGTGTAGATGTATTTCTTCTTGGAGACCATGAAACCAAAGAAACGAAAATTTTTATCCTTGAAGGAGGTGGAGGAGGCCTTGGGGTTAGGCATTACAAATGCCAAATGCATTTGCTTGATAATTTCTAAACCCTACAACAAATGTATTCCATATTACCATATTTCTTTGTCAAAGTGTATCACACAATTCATATTTCCTTCATATTAGCATGGATTGGAGGATGTTGGCATTTTCTAAACTTAATTGCTTTATTTTCAAGACTTTCCACCTGCAATTTTGCATGGACATACTATTTATTTTCCCTTCCTTTTAAAAGCTCATGTTTTGAAGTCATGATTTTGTGAGCACGAAAACAGTAGAGTGTTAGGATTTTCAAAAATGTGAGCAAGATTATAGCAATAAAAGGTTAGGATTTTTGAAACTATGAGTATGAGAGCATTATAAAGTTAAGGATTTTCAAAACTTTGAGAAAGAGAGAAATAGGGAGGTTAGTATTTTTGAAAAAGTGAGCAAGGTAGCAACCAAGGAGTTTCAAAGTTTTTATTTTTCTAGCAAGGTAGTATTAGTGAAGCTTGTGCATATGAAAACTCACTCGACCTTGCCATCAAACAAATAAAATATTTAAATGCTTGGAAAAAATTATTTTTATAAACATTAATTTTTTTGGAAAAGCTGTAAAATAATTTCACATACATTTTTGGTGAAGCTCTTGATCACTCTTAACACTGCAAAATGGGAACATGCATAACTCTCAATTGGTAAAGCATATTTCATTGTATTATTCTAGGATAATAAAATTTTCATGATGACTAAAACCCAAAAAAATAATTTTGTTTTGAACAATTAGATCTTTAATTTTAACGATTTCCAAAATTTGATCAGAAAAATTGAATATTTAAATTCTCCAAAAATAGGAAGTGGGTTGGTTGAAAAACTAGTTAGATTTCTTGGAATACCCTCATGAACATCCCCTAAGTCATATTTTTAAAAATTTAATCATTTTTATGTTTTTTGCCAAAGCACAAGGCTACTTTTGAGCATAATTGGGAATATGCATAAGCTAATTTTGTATTTGGTATTGATGCTGGAATTAACATCACCAACCTATTTTAACCAATTAGACTCAAGATTTATAGATTAAATTTGATGAATTGCAAAAATGGGGCATGATTTAACCAACTGGCAATGAGGCTTCCAAAACGACAACCTTCAAGCATGATCAAATGACAAATGATTCAAAAGACACCATAGGAACACCAATTATCAATGAACCAAGTGATGATTTAATGTGAAAATTTTGAAAAATGAACTAGTCGAAAATCATAAGATAACGTGCAGTATAGCCTTATTAGGATGGGTTGATTATGCAAGTGTGTAGATTGAAGGGATTGGATGGGGGAAATATATGGGATAATGGATGGGTTGTTGGAAAGTGTATGGATGGAAGGATAGGAGGGGAATGTGATGGTGAAATTTTGTCAACACCAAAATTGGCACATATTACGATGGATTTTGAAAGGTGGGAGGAGAAATGAATTGAGGATGTGTTAAGAAATTGAATTTTGAGGCATAGGGGCCTAAAATATATTTAGAATATGGAGGATGGGGATTCTTATCTTTTGTATTAGCAGCATTGGATTCCATTTTAGATTTTTATTTTGGTTGCATTAATTCTTTTTGTTTTATGATCCACATGGTTTTGATTTTTTCTTTGCTAGGTCTTTCTAGCCTTTCGGATTGATTGCACTTTTACATTGGATTTTTCTTTTCTTTAGCCTGTCTTTTTTAGGTTACATGGTGATTTTTTATATTTTAGAGGATGTTTTTCCTTATGCATTTTTACTTTGGCATCCAAATTATTTCTAATAGAAATGGTATGGGTTCAAGGAAATGGATGATGTGGAGGAAATATGAATGGAGTGATAGAGGTAATATTTTGAATAGGATGTATAGAGGGAGAATGTTGGATGATGTTCATGAAGGGGCACAATTTTTTATCCTGATTAAGGATTGCAAGAGAGATATTTATGATGGGTGATAGGGATAGGGGATTAATGGATGAAAGTATAAGTAGGATGAGACGGAGGATGGGATTTTGGGATATAAGGACCCAAAATAGATTTAGTGGGTGGAGGTTATGTGATGGTGGATTGTAGGATTATAGAACCCAAAATGAATTTAGAAGATGAAGGAGGGATAGTGATAATGGGTTTAGGTTAGTATGACAGAGGAGGGGGGTTGGTGGTAATGTTTTCGAGGATGGGTGAGAGGCACCTATTGTGGCTTTAGGAGAATCCCTCTTAGGTTGCACAAAGGTTGTACCAACTCTTTTGGATGGTGAGCCTTGAGATATATAACCAAGGCCTTGATATTGTGAATTTTATTTGATATGGAAGGCCTCTAAGATACCTTTTCTTATGAATTCCTAAAACTTTTTCTTGATAGTTCATGTTTTTCAACATTCAATTTACATTAGGATGTTTGTTTTTTGGAAGAAATATGTGATTCCATTATTAGGAAAAGGTTGATGAGTGGTGGATATTTAAGTTATTATTCCATTGTAAGTGAACCACCATGGGTGAAGGTAAGAGGACCAAGAGGATAATTTGATTGTGTTGGGATGGTTTTGTTGAATTCTCTTTTTCTGTTTGTACTTGATGACAATATTGTGTTTCAGTTTGGCATCTTTATGGTTGATTATTCAGTTGCACTTCCTTTATTCTATCATTGGCATAATTACTTCGGCATTATGATGTTATCTTTGATGGAACTGATCTCTTGACTCCATGTGCAGATCATAAGGAATAATGTTTATAGGACAATATTCCCATGTTCAGGTGATATGATTCTGGTTTGACATTTTGTGCTACAGTGATCTACAGGGTTATATGTTATTGTCTTGTTGAGATTTTCAACATAATGGCATTGATAAAAAATTTTGAACAACATCGAAGGTGTGCTTCTCTATTCAAAATCTTTCTGGTAATGATTTAAGTTATCTTGGTTCTTGGGATTATCAAATGCAGTTGGTTCTTAGTCTTAAGAAAACCCTATTGGGTTTCCTTAAATAATTGTTAATTGGCATGGGTATATGAAACACTTGATAATAGCTTGGGCATATGGTATATTGAAATTGGCATGAAATTAGCCTTTATTACATTTAATAAGGCATTGGATATATAGGGAATTATATCATCGAAATCGACTTTGAATAAAGGAAAAAAAATTGATCATTACATTTGCATATGATATCAGGTCTTATGGTTGATAAATCACTAGGCCTTAAGGTCGACAACAGATATGAGGTTATGTTTATTTAAAAGTCAATATGGAAGTGGCATGGCTTTGATTCCTTGGAAACAACGATGACTAAGGTAATCGGCATTTGGTTTTTAAAGTGGTCATGAAAAATTATGTAAGTTGTTATTGTGTTGACATTTCACTTGATTAATAATTGAAATTTGATAATGATGATCTACGATGTCCATGCATTCGAAGGTAATGAGATGGTCGGAATGCATTACTTTGGTTTGTCCACAAAATTCTAAATGTGTTATGGGTTTCTAATTATTACTTCAGTCCTTTCAGACTTCAAACTTTATAAATATTTGTAAAATTCATTAGTTGATTTGCTTTGGAAAGTTTAGGGAAATCATTTTTTGTTTCACATGCTCAAGGATTTGGAACCCTAACTCGGTCGCCACCATAGAAATCTTCTCAGTCATTTCATTGTGTTTGTTGGCCTTCTGAAACACTTGGACAATGAATGGGGGTATCTAAAAGATCCTTACCCTAGTCGATGGTTGTGTCAGCTTCTTGTCTTTGGGTGAAGGCTTGAAATTGGAAGGAGTCTTGGTCATTTTTCTCTCTGACCGGTCTAGTAAATATATTCATGATAGTCTCTCCATCATTCTTCTCAGGTATTCATCTTTTCAACTATTTTGAAGAATCGTTACTTCTATTGGCTCTTATAATAGAAGACATGTGTTTAATTCTATCTGGGAAATGTTAAAATAGGTTTCTTTTGTTTGTGGTCAGAAATAATACATGTCGATTTCACATAATCTGAAATGCATATCAAAATATTTTACCATATTGATTCTTCTCTTTCTTTAAGGGATGGTGTTTTTGATTTATGGGTAATCATGAGTTATGAAAATCCTTTCAGTCTCTCACCTAGATTCGGTGATAATTTTTTTTGGGTGCATTATTATGAGGTTCCAGTTACACTACCTTGAGGTTTCAGTTACATTGATGTTGCAATTTTTTTCGAGGCTATTGTTCATGGAATATTTATATGTTTTAATGTTGTTTTGGTTAGAATTTTGTGTGCAGGCTCCTTGTGTGGACAGGGTTTAGTCTTCTTTCTAAAAATGCATATTCCTTGACTATTTCTGTCAGAAGAAAACCTCCATGACTGATCATTTTTCTAAAACTCACAGTAATACCTAGCAATGTTGCTCGGCAGAAAGTGGGTACTTTGAATTTTACCTCTATTATTTTGAAAAATGGAAAAAGTAGTTATTGTATTGTATTTTACTTGAGATGTAATGATGAAATTTGAGTAAGTAGAAAAATAGAGAGATTAGGGTTTTTGAGATTACTTGTAAACTTGAGAGAAAGTGTTAACTATTTTTTTTGTGAGAACAAAATATGACAGTGAAGAACAATGAAAAACCACGGCTATTGTATTGAAAAAATGTTGAGCTTTGAGATTGAAAATAAGAAATATGAATTAAATATCAAGTTGTCTTAAGGCTTGACAATGGTTGGGATTCTAAAGGGTCATTCTTGAACCTTGAGGATTATAGGCATTGTCTGTCAAGAGGTACTTGAGAGAAATGAGATAAACAAAGAGATCCTTTATATCATTGTATGTCTTACTGAAAAATAAAATAGGGGTTGGTGCTCCTTGAGTTGGTGCTCAGAAATCAGCCTATGAGGCAATTGTTAAAAGTGGTTATTAAAATAAAAGCCTAAAAAGGTAGCAGTTAAGGAGTGGTTTTTCTACCCCAGGAGGGTTTTCCACTCAACATATCTTGTGTCATTTTTCTTATCTATGGCTCATCTAATTCATTGCATGAATGCTTTAATATTCCATGTTTCACTATTATAATTCTCATTTCAGTTATATGTGATTGCATTCAATACATGAATGAGTTTATCATTGATAAATGAGAGTATAAATCTGTTTTATATCAATTTTGGTAAAATCTGTCAAAACTGTTAATGAAACTGATTCACCCCCCCCCCCTCTCAGTGTTTTTTTTCACTCCAACAATTGGTATCAGAGCGTAGGGTCCTCTGATAGGTCTATCGAACCTAGGATTGATTCTGGCCTTGGATTCTGTTCAGAATTTCTCAAGCTCATGAAGGCACATCCATGACTAGAGCTCCATTATTTGATGGAACTGATTATGTTTTCTAGAAAATCAGAATGGATATTTATTTAACTTCTATTGATCTGGATTTGTGGAGCATAGTATTAACTAGGTACACTGTACCAACTACATTGCTCACTACTTCTGATGGAAAGAAAAGATATGAAACTAATGCAAGAGAAAAACATGCTCTTGTGTGCTTTGACTAAAGATGTCTTTATCAAATTCATGCACTGCAGCTCTACTAGGGATATGTAGACGAAACTTGAAACTATATATCAAAGAAATGAAAAAGTAAAATAGTCAAAATTCCTCACTCTAAAACACCAGTTTGATGAAATAAAAATGAGGGACAATGAAAAAGTAGTTGATTACTTCTTGAGATTTGATGAAATTTTCAATGCTATGAAAGGTATGGGAGAAGAAGTGAAATAATTTGATGTTGTAGCTAAGGTCATTAGAACATTACTGACCAAATTTGAAGCTATGTTCGCTACTCTAGAAGAAAAGAAAAAATTTGATTAGCTTACCCTAGATAGCCTACAAGGCACTCTGTCTGCCTATGAAATGAGAATCAGTGAAAAAAATTCCTCTACAAAAGAAACTGCCTTTAATACTAAAGGAAAGAAAAAGTTGAGGCTACTGAATCAAAATTTTTTGACTCCAAAGAATCCCACTTTGTTAGGAAGCTCGAAAAGGGGTCTGGAAAGTATAAGGGAAAAATTCCCTTCAAATGAATTAACTATGGTAAAATAAGCCACTTTTCTACAAAGTGCCTCTATGGTGATCCGAATAGTGACAATGAGAAATCTGAAAAATTCCCTAAGAAAAAGGCATATAGACCTAAACAGAAATTCAACTTCAAAAAGAAAAAGAGTTTGTTCAGCAAAAATGAAATAGACTCTGAATCTTAAGATTCTTTAGATGAAGAAGATGAAAACCTATTCATGGCTGAAATTATTCAGCATGAAGATACTAACAACAATGATGTTGAAGATGGTGAAGTGGATCTTGAAGGTGAAATGAAATGTGCATTAAAAGAGCTAAGAAAACTTAAAAAACAAATGCATGCTCAAGAACAAAATTATACTCAAGATCTTGCACAACAACAACTCACAAATCTTGAAATTGTCTCATTGAAAACTCAACTTGAAGAAACCAAGAGAGTTGAAGATTTTCTTCGTATTGGCATAAATCTTAAAGATCAAGAAATTCAAAAACTTGAACATGAATTTTTTGTTCTCAGGGAAGACCATTGAGAAGTGTGAGAGTACTCTTAAACTGAATGACATGCTCAGTAAACATAAATTGAACAAGTAAAAAATAGGTATTGGATTTATGAAGGGTGAATGTTCAAATGACAGTGCAAAGGACAATGTTGTTGCTGGAAACAAAATTTCTGAATCTAATCATCTTGATTCTGATAAGGATCATGTTCATCCTTTTAGAATAACATAATATCATATAATTCTAACCCTTTCTTTTATGGGTACTGTTATTTCTGCAACAAATTTGGCCACAAAGTAAGCTTTTGTAGGTTTATAAATCCTAGAACACCTAGATTTGATTATAGGAAAAATCTTGTCTTTGCTAGACAGATTAGATGCTTCACATGCAATTCCATGGGTCATTATGTGAAGCAATGTAAAACTGATCAATAGAATAAACAACAGAAAACTAAAAAGGTTTGGAAACTTAAAACTGTAAACAACATAGAACAAACTATGTTAGCTCAAACTACTTTCCACTCCAAGAAAAAGGACTTATGGGTTCTGGACAATGGTTGTTCAAACCACATGACTGGTGATCGAAAAATTCACTAATCTTGAAGATTATGTAGGTGGATATGTGAAGTTTTGAGATAATTCAGGTATACAAATCAAAGCTAGAGGTTCACTTCTTCTGAATGAAGACACTCCTATTTACAATGTGTATTACTTAGAAGGTTTAAAACACAATCTTCTAAGTGTTAGTCAAATTTGTGACAATGGCTATCAGGTCTTGTTCACTTCACAAGGATGTGAGATTAAAAATAAACTTGGAAAAGCTATTGCTACTAGAAGAAGGACTAAGGGAAATCTCTACAATCTTCTTGACACATCTGGAAATGAAAATAATAAGGTATGTACTTAATGACTCATGTTGAAGAAAGTTGGTTGTGGCACAAGAGACTAGGTCACATTAATTTTGACAATATGGTTAGGATTAGTAAGAACCAGAATGTAAGAGGTCTACCTGTCTTAAGAAAACCTAAAAATGCAGTCTGTAAAGAATTTCTCAAAGGAAAGAAAATAAAGGTAAGCTTTAAATATAAAGAACATTCTTCTACTAGGCCTCTGCAACTTGTTCATATAGACTTATGTTGTCCTACAAGGACTAGATCTATCAATGGTGAGAAATATTTCATGCTATTTGTTGATGACTACTCTCATATGGTATGGGTTACTTTTCTTAAGCACAAATCTGAAGCTTTTGAACATTTTAAAGTATTTAGAAAAATGGTAGAAAGGGAGTCAGATTTAAAATTGGAATGTCTAAGATCTGTCAAAGGTGATGAATTCACCTCACTAGAATTCATTGTCTATTATGAAAGACATGGCATAAAAAGACAATACGCTGCTCAGGGAAAACTTTAAGAAACCCCCCCCCCCCTCAACATAGGTGTAAAATCCAGGTGAATCCGGTATACTTCCCAATGAAAAATATTATTTCTATTGGCGATTTTTTCATTTTACGAGAAAAAAAAATCCCAAATGGCGAATCTTTTATAATCCTTGGAAGTTCGTGGAAAATCTTAGCGAATTGTAAATTTTTTTAATAGAATAAAATATTTTTCATTGGCGAATAAAACCGTTTTTCAAACCAGAATTGTTTTTCCATTGGCGATTAAAACCTTTTTTCAAAGAAAAATATATATTTTCATTGGTGAATTAAAAAGAATCTCAAAATAGTAAAAAAATCTATTTGCGAAATAAACAGATATGCCAATGAAAAATCATAGGGGTCATTCGTTGAATGTTCGATGGACAACTGTAGTTGCATTCCGGAAGTAAATCTCTGAAGCACTAGACTTGCGATTTGAAACCTCCGAAATAACACTATAACTATTAGATGCGGACATCTGGTGAGATCAAGGCTCATCACTCATCACTCATTTTTTCTTTTCAATGCCTCGACATTGTACATTTCATTTAATTGAAATTCTCATTCTTTTTGAGGAGAGTGTGGTTGTTGTACTGCTAGTGCAGGCGGTGGCGATGATTAATGCCATATGTGATATGAACATCCGAAGCAATTTCTTGGACAACTCATAGCTTTAATGAAACAAGATTTGTAATGATTTCATATTGTTTGAACTTTGAGTGATTTTGACAGCTTGTTAGCTTGAGGTAGAGTTCAAGTTGGCACGTAGCAAGACGTCAATCAAATTAGAAATTTTAATTATACAGGCTGGTAGTAGCACTGGTGGCCCATAAATAGGGATAGTGATTCAGTGATTAGTAGATAGTGCCATAAGGGTTTTTATTTTCTAGGGTTAATAAGGATTCACGAAGAAGATGATGCAGTATTGGGGATACTATAAATTCCCCTACCTACAATTATGTAGTTACAGTGTAATCAGTAAAAGACAAATTTCCTTCAAGTTCAGAATGGGTGGAATTAGAAAGAAGTTGATTTGGTTAACCTGAATTTTTAGACGGGTTTTAAACCAGGATGAGAAGCTCTGATGGAGATAAGTGTCATCCCAATGCATAGAGGCTGCAGGTAAAATATGGGAGTAGATTTGCTTCTCCTCCTATATTCTAACAGCTCCCATTTCCCCAGCATGGCTGGCCAGGCAAGCCCCATGCATTTATTTTCAAAGAGACATTTGTATTACATCTTTTGTATGACTCTGGTTCTCGAAGGGGATAAGTACATTTTGTATCTTCATGGCTCCCATTTCCCCAAGACATTGGAACCCCCTTTCCCCAGCATGGTTGGCAAATCTACCAGTAGAAGCTTGGAATCATAAATTTATTTTCAGAACCACATTTATTTTTAGAGATAGATGTGTAGTAAGTTTTCAGCAGCAAAGCTTGGAAATTGGAATCAATTTGTAATCCATTGTAACGAGCAACAAATTGGAATAAATTATTAAATTTTGTCTATGTAAAGTACTAAAGTGACACACTAACATATGTTATTTATACAAAACATGAGCTACAGTGCTACTCATCTGTAAAAAGAAATGTAATAATGTGACATTGAAATTTAGTTGCAATAAAATAAATGGTTGTGTTGTGTTATTCTTGATTCCTTGAATCTTAGTTATTCATTTATGTTTAAGAGTAAAGAGTTGTTTTTTGAGTTCGGAACTTCAGTGTCTATTAATAATTTAATGTATTCAAATCATTTTTTTCTTTTGAGAAATTAAGTAATATACTCTATGCAATAAGCACTTGAGAATTCATGGTTATATCAAGCCATCAGGGGAATGCAATCATTCGTTCCACCGATGTTTATGTGTTACAACGATGTGCTTACTTTTGTTGACTCTATCAGTATATCGAGGAGCGCGCCTTATGAGTTATGATTCTTCACCTTCAGGCCATCGACGGGGTTGTGATGGGGGTTCCACCGATAAAGCATTGTTAGGTCGATGCCTATGGTATTGACTTTAAAAAACATGTGCCATGTTAATTTTTTTAAGATAATATCATAAATTAGTGAATTACTCAAGTTTCAAGTTCAACCGTTGGATGAACATTTGATGTATGGTTGTAGTTACATTCTGTAATGAAATTAACAGAGCAATGACCTTCCCAATTTAAACCTTCAGAATTACCCTATAACCATTAGATTTAGAAAGAACAACAGTTAAGATTATGACAATAGAAAACAATCAATATGAAAATTTTATGACGGTTTGGTCATTTAAATGCCTATCAAAAAAATTGTTTAATTTACGAATTTTTATATTAATTCTTTTATAAATGGAATATCTTGAAAAATTAGAAAACAATGATAATTATTAGTGATAAATATAAAAATCTACTGTTATAATTAACAATTAACAAAAGTTTCTAAAATCGTATTAAAAATAAATCTTGTTAAATATATTCTAAAAATTAAAAATAATTATGTTTTATTTTGAAAAGATTCTAAATTAATATATATTTTTATAATAATATTATAAATCACATATATTAATATAAAAAATGATAGCTATTAATATTATAAAAAAGTCAAAAGTTTATAAATTCATATTTAAAAAATTCAAAAAAGTTATATTCTATTTTCTTTTTATAATAAAAATTATAAAATGATATATTTTATAAATTAAAATACTATATAATATTTTTTTATGATTTAATAAAAATATAGCAAGTCAAACTATACGGTCTAATAAATTTTATAGCTATAATATATGGTCTAAAATTGAAAAAATGGTCAAATATTTAATAGACCATCAAATTCCAGGCCTGCTGTCAACTGTCAAGTGATTAATGTTTATTTTTAGAGTTAATATCATAAATTACTCAAGTTTCAACCGTTGGATGAACATTTGATGTATGGTTGTAGTTGCATTCCATAATGACATGCACAGAGTGATGGGCTTCCCAACTTAAACCTCTAGAATCACCCTATAACCATTAGATTTAGAAAGATCAACAGTGAAGAATTTGCAACTTGTAGACATAAGATGTGTCATTCACTTTAATGTCACAATTTCGACAAACAAAGCATTTAAAGCACTTTGTACTGCTAAGTGTCAACTATCAAGTGATTAATATTTATTTTTAAACTTTAAAGTTAATATCATAAATTACTCAAGTTTCAACCGTTGGATGAACATTTGATGTATGGTTGTAGTTGCATTCCGTAATGAAATGCATAGAGTGATGGGTTTCCCAATTTAAACATCTGGAATCACCCTATAACCATTAGATTTAGAAAGATCAACGGTTAAGAATTTTCAACTTGTAGTCTTGTAGACCTAACTCCTAAGACGTTTCATTCACTTTAACGTTCCAATTATGAGAAAAAAAGCATTTAAAACACTTTGCACTTTGAAATTGTACAATGATTTTTAAATTCTTTAATCTTCAGATTTCAATTTGGCCATTGTAGTGCACCACCCTATTTTGGATTCCATAGTTCCACTTCCAACAACACCATTCCTGTTTTCAAGCACCGGGACTCAAAATCTGGGTAAGTGAAAGAATTCTTGCAACTACGTTTCATCGTTTGACATTTCTTAAAATCTTATTTTGTCAAAGTTTGAAGTTTGGTTTTAGACTTTAGAGACTCAAGAATTCATTAAAATTAAGGAGGACTAATAGGTATTACTTATTAGGGAATTCAAATTTCACAACTTCACATTTGTACAAGCATGTCTACCACCAGTAGCACTAGAGCAATGTCTGATAAAAAAATACATTATGCAGAATTGCTTAAAACCCTAGGTTTCACCAATGGGTACCATGATATTTATGATCCTAAAATCTATGGTAGGTGTACCTCATAACTTAGATTTTCATCTTAGAATAAGGCTGCAAAGCAAACAAAATTTTATAGTATCAGTGCATCATGGGTAACTGGATTAGGGCGCATGATGTTACATGAAGTTTTCCCTTGCCCAAGATTTATCATGGTCTGTGCCGAAAATTATGATGATAAGAAAAGAGAAATTGTTAATAAAGATAACCAAGAATAATTGTTATCCATTAATGAAAAATAACTTGGAAAAGTGCTGGGGTTTACAACCGAAGAATTTGAAAACCACCACATTGACATAGAAAAGATTACTAGTGATTATGAAGCAGTGGAAGAAAGGCTGAAAAATGATTTCTTAAATAAAATAGTTAAGGATAGAAAAAAATTGAAAGGTGATCATAATCCTCCTTATAATTTGGATTTTTTAAACCATGGGTTCATGATACTATTTCCATGCTAGCATTTTTCCTCGGTCTGGATAGAAATTTGGAAGTGGGTGCAAGCCTCCTTGAAATGGTATATAATATCCATTATGTTGATGAACATGTCAAATATAATTATACTCGACACATTGTAGAATCCATGCATAATTTGTTTTTAATGATTAAAGCAGGTTCCACGAAGACATTTGGGTTCACAACCTACTTGTGCTATCTTTTTCTATTCAAATTTAGAGGAATGTTTCAGACCAACAAGCTTCAGATTCAGCCCTACAGTAATGTAGAGCAAAATAAAATGGCTCTAGTATATGAATGGACCACTGAGATAAGGATGCATGATTCTCAAAGGAACTACAGTCATTTTGTAGACTACTTTTTGGCTCCATTGCATCAAGTAATTACAAATAATCAATTTCCTAGATTTCCTATGTCATGTAGAAACTGCATGCAACTAGGAAAAGAAATACAATTGGCTGATTGGTACTTAATGGAAGAATATACTGTGCTAAGATTTTATGGATCAGGAGTATAGCCATACAAACTTCCAATACATGTGACAAAAAGGTTTTTTGCATTAGAATATGTAAGCAGGTGCAGAGTGCTGATGAACTACACTTTCTCAGTCAGCAAAAGAAGACCTTATTTCCTTCTTTACCTTTTACATGTGGAGGGTTCACATTCGAGAGAAAAGAATTTAGTGTGGCACATAATATTTTAATTTTTTTTGAATTTGATGCTATCTGTCACTGGCAGTATGATCCATGTGAAATCATTAAATAGTGATTGTGGCCAATAGGAATGCTACAAATAGAATTCAACATCAAAGTAAACCCTTGCTTGAAAACCTGAGAAACAAGGATTCTTGGGATGAGGTCAAAATAGCAAAGGAGAAAAGTGCTGCTGAGAATGGTATTTCTTTTGAACAATTGTTAGCATAAATTATGGCATTGCACCGAAACACAATCAGGACATACAAAAAAATTTATGAAAAAAGTGATAAACCATCTAGTAGAGTAAAAACTCCAGGTTCTCTAGAGACGAAAGTTATAGATAAAAAATGGTCACGATCAAAAATTGCTGCCTTTTGGTGTATGCGAAAGGACCTAGGTGATCCAAGTGCTCTTGCAGAGTATGATGCTAACCAAGAAGATGAAGAGTTTAGCAAATTATGGAATATAGAGCATCCTGATGAACGTGATGAATATGATGATGATATTGATAGGAAGAAGAAGAACAAAGCCATGCCAATTACAAACCTGGTTTAAGTGAGGCTACAAAAGAAGAATATACTTCAACATATACTTCAAGAGCAGTCATACTTCAAAAAACTAGTTATGAAGGTGGTCCTTTGGGGTCCAAAGGACAAGTCCCTTGGACAATAAAAAGTTTTGAGCATAGAAAAATAGTTGATAAATCTGGCCTTGGGATTAGAGGTGAAAAAGTAGACCAAGGGGATACAAGAATTAATTTGTTAGAGCTTCTAGTCCTCATCCTCATGGTCAGAAACAATCACAACTAGGACATTTCCTTGGTGGAAAACTTAGTGCAACTGGGAGTGCCATTAGTGGCAATGGTATGGGTAGTAGTACTAGTAGTGGTCAACATGTGCTACAACAAAAAATTACACACAACACCAAGAGGAAAACAATAAAAGATACCATAGAAACACCAAGTGATCAAGGCAATCAAAAGAGGCAAAGGATTTTGACAGGTCCAAGTCACACTATCAGTGGATCCACCACAAAGGATTTATTTCTAGGCACTCCCCCAATTCTAGTTAGTGTGGGTGCGATATCATTAGCAACTGCAAGTACTCCTATTCCTTTGTCATTCAAGCATTCCATTGTTCCTACCTCCCTAGGTTATGATTTCATTGAAGAGTTTAAAAAGAAATCAGACTTGAATAAAAAAGAAAAAAAGCAACTAATAGAGAGTGTGTTTGTTGTAACTTCAGAGCATGCAACAACCATGGTATTACCCACATTTGACACAAATAAAGAAATCATGGAGTACACAATTTTTGTTCCCACTGTTCAAAACAAACCAACAAATCAGATGGATTGGTTTGAATACTAGGTAACCAATTTTCAATTCGATTTTCTTGGCTTGAAAAATACTAAAAAAATTAATGTATCAAAGAAGAACAATGAATTGGTATACACATCATTGCTAAATCAAGATATAAAGAAGAAAAGGTTGCAGACCCAAATAGAAAATTTACAGGAAGACCTAGCAAGTGAGAAATCAAAGAGGAAAGCAGCAGACAACAAGAGCAATGAATTAGAAAAAAGAATAATAAAATATGCCTCTACATCTACAAGCAAAGAGGATAAATCAAATGAGAGAGAATTGAATGACCTAAAGAAAAGGCTAGATAAGAGCAACAAGAAATATGATGAGGAAAAATCCACTTCAAAAAAAATAAGACTAAGCATTGTGAATGGAAATGCATAGTGGGAACAAAAAATGGATAAACAGAGCAAAACAATTGAAAGATTGGAGACAGAGCTGATGGAAGCAAAAGAAGAAATTAAGACTTCTCAAAATAAGTTTTCTGCATTTTGTAGAGATACAGTGAGGCATATGAAACAAAATATCTGGGATGAAATAATGCAGAGGTTTGATCATTTGTGTGACATGTTTCAACTGATTCATGCTATCAGACAACATTATAAGAAGCTCAGGAAATATTTAGTGGACAACAAAAAGGTGTTGGAATTAGAGAAATATGAAAATCAAGTTCTACAAACAGTCTACAAAGCCAGTGACAATGATTTGAAATCAAAAGGGATTACTAATTGGGTTGAAACCTCAATGAAGTTGTCATCTATCATTGAAAAATGTTCGAGAATGTGTGGAATAAAGGAATATTTGCATTTGGTTGCAAACAAGATGAAGGTGGTGGATGAAAAGGTATGGAACTTCAAAGAGCTTGGTTTTCTAGAGGTTTTTGACATAAATGAGCGATTCATTGGAAAGGAAGGTTTCAAAAAGAAGATGGAAGGTGCAAGGAAGATTGATTTGGACCAATTTCCTCATAACCCAGATATGAACTATTTGGATTCAATCAGAACACTGATAACCTTGAATGCAAAATTGACTGAAGAATTCAAGATAGGTTCCACTTCTAATTACAATCATGAAATGTTAACAAAACTTCAAGTCAAACAACATCAGTTAGAACAAATGGCAATTCCACCTCCTAAAGAGTGGAAGTTGCTAGAAAAGGTGATACAGTGACTTGATTTTTTATTTTCAACCTTTGATAATATGAGTTTCCAAGTTCCAACTCAGCTTTGTGCAGACTTGTCTTTGGGCATTGGCAAGATTTTGCATTGCCAATGCCAATATGTACTCTTTCATGTGAAATTCAATTAAAAAGCTCAAATTTAGACTTCAATAATGTGATGATGTTTAATTATCTGTATTATTTATTTTATCATTTGAACTATTGATGAACTTGATGGAACTTCTAATTTTTCTCTCTGAATTCCTCTTTGTCTTGACCTTGTCCTGGTCTGTCAATGTGTCATATTGTTTGGGAAATAACCTAAGGTTGAGGTTTTTATTTTGGTTTTCATGAAAATCCTAATGTCGTATGTAATACCTTGGGTGAAAATCTATTCAGATGTTACCTTTTTTGGGTGGGTTTTTTTGGTGTTTTTTAACGTAAACCAAGTTTGTCTCCTAATCTACCTATGGAATTGCTAATTCCAATCAAGGGCAACTCAAAGGACCTGGACCAACTGACGAGGATCTTAACTGTAACCTCCTACACTTCGGGCTCTGCAAAACCCAAGAGGGTGGTCCCCATAATGTGTTTATGATCTCTACACCGAACTCATAAACAATCATTAATAATTAATAGATAATCCCATCAAATAGCTCAACAGAATAGGATAATACTGAAATGAGTTGGCCTTTCACCAATAATATCAACTACTTGGAGTATGCGATGATTACAACATTATTTCATAACTTATGATAGTCATTTTATTTGCGATTTGGCAGCAAGCTCTAAGTAAAGACATACAGACATAGGACTTCACAAACTCGTACAATTTAAACCAGTGTCATATACCATTGGGGAGTCAAATTCACAAACATTTAAAATTTAACAACAGATTCAAATAGATAGCATATAAGATACCTGGCAATATTGCATTACAATAGTGTCAATCCATATCCTAACCCAATACTTCTTACTAAATCCCTTTCCAAATATATCCATCCATGATTCCATCCAACCATTTTAATTAATTCCTTGAATTAAAGCCAAAATGCAAAACATGCACACTAGAGCAGTGAGATGAACACCATAATCCTTGATTATACTATTCAAAATTATGATATTTTTATACAAAGGAGAGACATGAGCTCGAAATATAACATCATAACTCAAATGCTAGTACTTTTGTGAAACATCAAATCTTCATAGACCTAAAACCCCTTTACCAAATAACCCCAAACCTAAATTGTATTAATATTGAAATAACTGGTTCTTACAATCTGTTCTGCAACTATACCTAGACTCGAACTCAAAATATCTAACTTTCCAACCCCTATTTTTGGCCTTGAAATCCTTCTTATAGAAAACGAAGGAGCAAACAAGCATCGGGCCAAAAATTACACATGTCATTGGTCAATTGGACCGCTATGTGCCAATTCAAAAAAATGATTTAAACCACCGAGTCCCAGAGCATCTTTCCATTGATTCCACTCATTACATAATAGCCATTGCATTAGCTATATATCAAAACCTACGCAAAAATCCATCATGGAAGAAAAACCATAATCAGTTATATTATAACCGCTGAGTTGTTAGTTGTCGGTAATAGACACTGTTTTACTCCTCTTCAGTTAAGTACTTGTCCACCCATTTTTTGGTATTCCTCATCCGTTGGCCAGTTAAAATTCACCACCTCGATCACCCTAGTATCATAAGGTGTGTACTTCACCGCAACCTAGTTAGCCTCTCTCTCAAAGACTCTAAGAATATGTTGGTATTAATTATTTTATCCATACTTCTCACCAGCAAGTCATAGTCCGATTCATCACAAATCAATTTGATTTGTGCATCAATAACCTCTTCTGCCCTGTCTTGCCACTGTTGCAGTGTCTTAATATTTCCCTTTGCATCTATTATATCTGGCAGAAAAGTATCATTCTATTCATCAGAACTCTTTACCAATTCTCTAATTTTTCTACTCAAATCATTAGGTAGGGCTTGGAATCCCTTCAATGATTTCACAAAAATTTGAGTAGGCTTCAATGACTGAGGCATGTTGTCTACATCAAACCCATAATCCTTAAACATAACATCTAAATCAGTGGCCCAAGGGATCCACTTCTCAACCAAAGACAGAACTACTTCCCGATCTCTCTTAATGTTTTTAATTCCACCCAAGAACAAATAATACAAATAATGTACAGATGGCAACCTACAATCAACCTTCTCATTTAGATGCCTCAAAATGGTGTCAACCACCTCATTGTGTTTAGCAATTGCATCATCCTCACTTTCCTTTAGGGAAACTGCAATTCTATGATTTTATTCAACATTTGCTTCTTGGTAGGATCCACAGAATAGTCAACTTCCTCTTCAACTAGCTCTGGTGCAGGGCTGAGAGCAGGTGTCTGAATGGGGGACCCAGGAGTAGAAATGATTGGGATATTAAGGAGAACTAACCCTAAAGTAGTGGGTAGTGCTCTGATACCAGGGGTACTGGAGGATTCTCCTACCTGTCCATATTTCAGTCTATCTACTTCAGACTGCAGCTCAACATTCCTCTGTTGTATTCTACTATATTCCCCAATTATTACGTTGTATTTCTCCATCAAACTCTTCTTTTCAGATCCCTCCCTTTCAGCTATCTTTTGGGCCAATTTGGCCACATTCAATGTCAAGCTTGTGGCTTATTTTATTGAGGTTTTAGAAGCTCTCTTGATGATGAGCCCTCCCCTTAGACTTGGGCCAATATCAGCCACATTTGGTTTTCTACCCTGGGTACCAATGCCCATATGGCCAAAGTTTCATATTCCTCACTAAAAGCAAAGTCTTGTAGAGTTGTCTTAACCTCTTCCTCATTGTTTTGCATAGGATGCTTGGACTGTAGGATAGCATTGAATGCTACAACATTAGCTATGTCCCATTCAGGAAAAATTAAGACACTAGCCTGAGTCACAAGTCTCCTTCCTTCCTCAAGAGTAATTCTCTTGAATTCCTCCATTAGTTCGGCCTTAACTTCATCATCATTATCCTATTCAGACCTATTAGGTCTTGACTCTCTCCTTCTCTTGCATTTATCCTGATATTCCTCTAATTTCATTCTCCAAATTAACTGCAAGAATACAAGAGTCTTCACGAAGGTATCATCATCTAGGAATTCCTTGCAGGCCTCCATCCTGGCATCCTGTACACACTGCCTCTTTATATCCATATCAATTAACACCAATTGTGTTGATCTAGGAGGAGAAGGGATACCAACTTGCATGTCTTGATCATTTATAATTATTTCATCCATCAGTGCCTCTTGTGTTTCCTCAACCCTTTGCCTCTTTAGGCTTGGCTCTAATAGTAACTCTACAGGATCATTTCTCGGTGGTGAATCTAGGTCCACAATCCTTATCCCTCCATGTTTCCTGATCCCTTGACCCGGTTGTGATGATGCTTGCATTATTTGTTTTCCCCTTTTATCTCCTGCCTCCTCATCACTGCTATCATCTCTCTTCCTCTTGTATAGAGGCATGTCCTCTGGTGGCTGATAATTTTGCCTTGTTTCTTCAGGCCTCGCCTCCGGTCTCTGAATTCCCAAGTCCACTTCCAAATTGACTTTCTTGGTTTTCAAGGTGCTCATGATATCTTTGAAGTTATTCATTAAGAAATCTATTCTTTTGTGAAATGGAGTGAACTCCATCAGTGGATCATATTTTGGATCCATTTTATGCACCATAGCTAGCAATTTCTCATAGGCAATCCATTTCTCTTTATTCAATTCTTGCCTGCTCAAATCAAACTCATTTCTGATTAGATCGTTAGGAAAATTGAAAACATGTGCAAACTTGCCACCTTTAATTCATTGCCTAAATAGGGCAAAGAATCCCTTGGGGTCATGTTGCCTCTTAGATCCACTCTTCAAATGATAATCATCAAAAAATCTTCCAAAGTGGACCCATCCTCCCTTGGAAAAGACAAAATCTAAAACAACAGTATAATCAAGGAATAAAGTCCCTTTTCCTTTCCCTATCAAATTATCCTCATGAATGCAACCTAGTTGCCACATGACCTCATAAAATCCCATCCTTGATGGTACATTATATGGGAGAATGTGAGGAGCTCTTTGGAAACTATAAACCCTTAGGACAGTGCTTACGGGGTATAAGATGATGTCACCCCAATTGTGGCACACCTTCAAATGAGGCTTCCTCACTTTGGGTCAAAGGAAATCATGCAAATCCTCAGGGACCCTTGGCATATTTACCACCAATCTAGCTCTAAGTCTGGAAGCAAAACAGTTATCAAACTACACAAAGCTAGCACCTACCTTGTTGCAAGACAAATTTGCACTCCAAACTTGTACTGGTAATCTTTCTCCATTCATTTCTTGCCTCAACTCCATTTTCTCTGAGAAGAAGTTGACATTCTTGTATAGAAACATATGCATTAATAGGGAGTACCAAAAGAAAGGAGTACCAGTGTCCCCCATATGCAACTTCAACAAACCCTCATGTATCTTTTCAGCAAGAAAAAATGCATAGTCGTACACTACAAAAAAATTGTGATGTTGAATCTGAGCCCCCATAAACGTATAAGCAATGGGCATCATGGTATTAGGGCTAAAACCTAAAATATGGCAAAGTGAATAAAATGTTGCCAAGAAGTGATCAACAAAACAACTCAGCCTAAAAGGCTCTTGATCAGTTGGGCTGATGTGAATCGTTGAACTACCTACCTTGGCTAAATGAGAAGGAAGCAATTTTGATCTAAAAAGAGGTTGTGACCTGGCATATTCTTGCTTCATTTCCTCAAAATCTACCCAGACTAAGAATGGGCTATATTCACTCAGATCGAAAACCTGTCGGATCTCATCTACATTTATATTCAGTAGAACCCCACCATCATTATCCCTGATAATCCTTGTAACAAGATCATATCGTGTTGCCACTGCTCTGAGTAGGTCAATATCAAGAAATACATTTGGTAAAACTAGTTTCCCCATATCGTAACTCCATCCATTAGAGAAAGGATGAGGCACATTTCGCTGCCCATACCATCTCCTAAACATTTCTAGGCCCGTCATTTGGACCCTAGCATCTACAATATTATAGGTTTTACACCTTAGTCCCTCACCTAAGGCTTTCCCATTCATTAAAACCAAACCCCTCTTCTTGTCATTTGTTGATAGCGAGAATTGATTGAGGAAATTGTCGTATAAATTCCTTTGCAAATAATCAATATGGCCAGAATGATTCTTTGATGGCGCTATTTTGAACAACCAGGGCTTCTCCTAAAATCAAATTCTTGAACAAACTAGAGCTACCCAAAATGAAATTACACTAGAACTTTGTAATTTCCCACAATTCAAAAGAACCAATAACCTTACAGTCTTAATCAACAAGACCCCTGACCAACACAATACAACCCTCCACAAAAAACACATTCAAACAAAAACCGTGGCATAGAAGGTAACTCACGAGATTTTGCATCTTGCAGAAAACCAAACCTCACTATAATTGCTTGAAAAACTCAATCTTTGGCTCTGGACTGCTTCAAAAACATTTGAATGCCTTTGTGGTGAAGATAGAATGGAATTAACTACTTAAAGCTGATGAAAAATGGCTAGTAGACATCTCATCCACCATTAAAGCTCACTTGCATGTCGCACCAATGGCTTCAATCGTATTTGATGCAAATTTAAATCCTCTTCGTTGATCTCTTGTTCATGTCATATCATCAATGATTAGATAGCCATCTTCAAAAGGCTGACAACATCTCCATGTCATTATTGAGGACCCACCATAGTACACAGCACCAAAGGAATACACGTGGCGTCTGCCCGTGATATCGCAATCACTAAACACCCTTCACTTTAGGATCATGCAATGGTGAGCAATCATTGATTCCCTCCATCGGCGATCATGATCATTCACAACAGTGAGCAGCACCAAAACCTATCCGTCGAGCAACTTTTCATCAAGGTTAAAACATCGTCATCGATCTCGAGCATATGCATCTCACATCTAGTTTAGTAACCCACTCTATAACGTACTAAAGTCTAATACAAATATTAAGCACTTTATTTACTCCTTTTTGGCATCGGCAACCTGGGACATGTGGCACCCGCCCATGATATCGCAATCACCAAGCAACTAGCGGTGATGTCATCACGAGATCGTGGGGAGAGGTCAAGATCAACCGTAGGGAGATTGACGGTCACTAAAAATAACCCCTGCAAAATAATACAATTACTTAAAATAAAAGAGGGGAAGGGGACACCACCTAGGACGATGACAAACACAAGGCACGGTCTGAGCCAAACTTGAGAAATAAAAGTTCAGGCGAAATATTTAGCATTTTTATTAAAAGGAGCCCGGCCTAGACGATTCAATGGGACATAAGGTGTTTTGAAACCACCCTCAAAAAGGTAATGTCAGAAAAGACCCAACCCAAAGATATACATTATATGGCAGGTTACTAAATCGGTTACGAGATGCATGTGCTCAAAATCAACGGAGGTGTTATAATCTTGATGAAAAATTTGCTCGACGGTTATGTTCAACAACGGTGACTGTTATGAATGAACACAATTTTCGATGACGGAGATTAACAGTTTCCCGCCATCGCGTGATCGGAAGATGTGAGGTGTTTATTGATTGCAATATCATGGGTGAGCGCCAAGTGTATTCCTTTGGCGATGCATAGTGTGGTAGGCCCTTCGTGCTGAGATGGAGATTACATCAGCCTTTTTGAAGGCAATCGTTTGATGCTCTGACGAAAGTCAAGGATCGACGGTTGGGATTTGAATTTGCATCAAATGCGATTGGAAACTTGGAGCCTTTGGCGTGGCATGCAAGTGAGCTTTGATGGTGGATAAGATGTTTTCTGGCTCAATTCGATCGACACTAATTAATTTTCCTTTGTTCTATTTTACCACAAAGTTATAAAAGATTTTGGTTGTGCCTTGATGACAGTTTTGGGCCACTTTTGGCACAAGTTTCTTGAGGTTTGGCGGCTGGCTATTGCATCAGCCATTTTCTAGCGGGTGGGAAAAACAAGAAGATTCTCATGTGACTCAATTGTTGTAACAAATTTTTGAAATATCATAGGGGGGTCCAAGTGACTGGTGACATGTGTATTTCTAGCCCAATTCTTGTTTGCTCCTTCATTCTCTATAAGAAGGATTTCAAGGCCAAAAATATGGGTTAGCAAGTTGGATAATTTTAAGTCAAGTCTAAGTAAAGTTGCAGAGTGAATTGTAAAGGGCCTATTGTTTTAGTGAAATGTTGTTTTAGATTTTGTGTCATTTTGTAGTAGGTTTTAAACTTATTAGAGTTTGATGTTTCAGGACAGTACTAGCATCTAAATGGAAATTACTCATTTTGAACTCATGTCTCTCCATTGTATAAACATATCATTATTTTTAATAAAATGATCAAGGGTTATTTTGTTCATTTATAGGTTATGGATGTTGAATTGTAAGTTTGTTAGCTTATGTTATGTTTTGACTAAAAATCCTGATATGATTCATGAAGTGCAATATAATATAAAATATCATGGAGACTTGGAGTGCAATATAAAATATTAAATAAAATATTCTGAACTTGAAGTGCAATGATTCACAATTTATTTGAATACAATATAAAAAAACCATTAGTTATTGTTTGGAATATGATTCATGTAGTGCTTGAGTGCAATATAAAATAAGATTATAAGATATCATGAACTTGAAGTGCAATGATTCACAATTTTCATTTAATAGAATATTAAACATCAACTACAGTTTGGACTTTGGAACAATGGAAATTGATTCAAGAAGTGTAGTAAAAATACCTAAAACCTGCTAATTCTCTTCCATTTCCCAAAAGGATTCAGGGTCCTCAAACTGATGCTCATCTTCAGATAAAGTAAAAGAGTCATCTCGATTCGAAGACTGCTCTGCACTTTGTTTGGCCTGTGTCTCAAAATCAACATTCATTGTTTGATTTGTGTCAATTTCAATATCATTGTCATCTTGATCTATCCCAGGCCCACTGCCATTGCCACTAGTACCACCACCAGTACCGATGGCTCTTGGAATTGGAGAGCCTATGTTGCACAACCCGACCCCACTTCTTTCACATGTGGACCTCCAAATTGTGAGTGCCCTTTCAAAAGGAAATTTTTTGACATTATATGCAGTTCCTTTCATCCTCAAGCAATTTTCCAAATTCTTGTCCAGTTTGTTTCTTAACTTTGATTTCAAAAACCCCAATGTACTGAAAACTCTCTCATTCTCCATCAACCCCAATATCATTGTTTGACATAAATCAACAAGTTTGAAATATTCTGACATCGAACCACGCAATATTTCACTCTGACCTAAGCTTGTCCAAACCTTTTTTATCGATCCTGGTTCAAAGGCCTTCTCCTTGCCCATGGAATCAGACTGGTGCCTCATAGCTATTGCAAAACTCTGACATTGCTTTCTAAGCTTATTTTCATTTAAAATCCCTTCTATTGCCTACTCATTTTATGTTACCTTTTTTGAAAACTGTTCGATGACGATTTTTACTTGATCATGAAAATATTCTGGGTTATCTCGGTTTACCCGAAATTGAGGATACCCAATACCCATGGCTTCAAGTATTTCATGTCAAGGGAATCTTTCATGAATCTCCGAGGAAAGAGATTTTGCAATTTCCTTCAAATTATCACTAACAGATTTAACAATGTCGCTAAAATCTTCCTCGTTAACAGGTACTTCTTTTCTAGAGTGCCTGGTTGTCTTACAATGGTACATTGGTATCTCATATCCACGTACACAAATACATAAGTGCCTACTTGCATTAAACTATAACTAATTATCAACATTATTCAAATCAATAATTTTCCGCCACATCAAATAATTTGTGCCTTCTTGTGTTAGATCTAGATATAGATGATCGAGGGCCAATCATGTAAGTTTACGTAGATTGGCATATTCATAAATATACATAGTTCTATCTTGGGATTTCTTCACAAGATTTTTCATCTCATCTAGCATGGGGAGAAGACTAGCTAAATTCAAGAGTTTCTCTATATCGCTTAACCTATGTAAGAGTTCAAAAGCTTTGTCTACTGTGCTGTGATGCTCGTACATCAACCCAATCAAGGATTGATATTTTGAAAGAACTCGTTGCGCTGGTCCATGCAGGGAGATCCATCTGGTATCGACATCCTTGAGAAGCTTGTTTCTAGGTGTTATTCCCTTAGCAAAATGTTGAAATTCAAGGAAGCATTTGGGTCTTCGGTAGAAGTATGCGTGGATCTCGCGAACTAGATTTTCAACTTTTGATATTGTTGGAAACTTGCTTACAATTTTAAATGCTAAATTCATTTTGTGGGCCATGAAGTGAATTCCAAGCATTTATGGTGCATAAGTAGTTTGTAACTTTGTGCAAAGACTGCTCCTTTGACCTTGCATCACTGCAGCTCCATCAGCTCCTACACACACCAACTTTTTGGCAATTGTCAACTCATCCAAACCCGCAATTTCATTCAAATTTTTTTTGACTAGTTCAAATAGATTTTGTGATGTTGAACTGTCCTTCATTTTATGAACACAAAGAAGATGATCTTGGTGAACATGTTGTTCTACAGTACACAAATGCATACAAACCCAAGAAGTATTGTCTACCGCAGTAACTTCATCGAAAGATAATGCAATGAAATTTGACTCTTTTAATTTCTCCTTTAAATCTTTCTTTTCCACTACAGCAAGATAGTTCGCCCATTCCCATCCAACATTTACTAACCAATGTGAGAATGGAAAGTGGGGAACACTCAAATAAGATAATAAATCAAAATATTCTGGGTAGTCATTCATAGGATGCCCCCTGGAAAAAATATGAAAAACAACACTCATCTGAACAGTTTTTGACAGATTTTCTACTGCCATGGCTATTCCAAAATGAGCCTCAAGTGTACCTTCACATTTTTTAATCTTTGAAATTCTATGGTTATGCTCTCCATAATCTGCGACATACTTAACATGAAGAAATCCTTCATTTGATTTCCATCATACGACTGATTGTTCCTTTCTGTCTATGATTTGTTTTCCGTAAACTTTGTCGATATACTTTTCTATAGTGTCAAGCTTTAGCTGCATTGTCTTGTCTCTTCCACGTTTCCAACTACAAATCTTACATCTAACCTCTGTTTCCCTTTCAATATCATTTTTTTTTATACCCCCACTGGTTCAAGGAATGGGTACTTCGACAACCAACCAATTTGAAAATTCCTTGCCATTTCCCACTCGCACCCCAATTTTGCTTTGCCTTTTCTTTTCTTGCTACCAACATCATCCTCATCCAAGTCGATTATCTCATTCTGGCTATCTAGGGTATCTCTTGGAACATCTTCTACAGTATTGCCATCCTCATTAAATGATACATTTTGATTTAACACAATGATAATCTCACCTTGACCTTCCTTTGGCAGAAGAGTTGATGATGTATCTCCATCTTCAATAATATTTGGTGGAAGCGTTGATGGTGTAGCTCCACCTTGATCTAATGGATTAGAAGCTTTGGCAATTCCAAAGTAAGATTGTATGGTACCTCCCTGTTTTGGGCATTTTGATGGCCTCCCAGTCTCTTCATTACCCGCCTACTCAGGAGTCTTACCCTTGCTGCTCGACATATTGATCTCACTTCGAATAAAAGCTGGAAAAAAATGTTTTCTTGTTTAAGAAGGACAGATCGACAAAGAATATAGATCCCATTCCCTACTTAAAATTATGTTTAAGACTGAAGCAAGAATGGAAAACAGATAAAGAAATCTTATTATTAGAACTAATAGTATAATAACTAATAACAGTATGAAGAAATGATCACTCACCTTTGAGTCTACATTTTCAGGTTTCGCTGACTTTTGAATCGAGAAGTAAAACCTCAGAACCGAACAAAATGTGTAAAATGAAACAAAATGTGTAAGAACAAATAACAGTTTCAATTGTATTTATATCAATCCATATTTGGCGAATTCTGTGGGATTTTGAAATGGTATGTTAAAAATTTGGCGAATCCCGCTTGCTTATACAACAATACCTTGAAATTTTCAAGGCGAAATAGGTCCTCATAAGCAACTATTTATAAATTTTAATTGGTGAAATGGGTCTTCACAAGCAACTATTTGTAAAATTTAATTGGCGAAATGGGTCCTCATATAATGTTGTATTAATAGTATTGGCGAATACATTGGTTTTTTATGACATTGTCCCCGGGATTCCAAGCGATAATATTAATCGGTCAATTGGAAACGTGTAGTCTGTTATGGTGAATTTATTGCCTAAACATGCCTCATAAAATAAACTGTTGGTGAATGGACATGCATTGGACTGATAGTTCATGAATTCCTGGTGATTTGAACACCCTGTGGATACGGTAAATTCGCCAAATTCGAATTGCTAGATTCCTAGAATTTGCCAATTGGTGAAGATTCACCACTAAATGTTTCCCTGACACTACTGCCAGAACACCTCAACAGAATGGGATTGTTGAGAGAAAGAATAGAACTGTAAAAGAGATGGCCAGGACTATGCTAGATGAAGCAAAACTACCAAACATGTATTGGAAGAATTTGTTCATACAACTGTTTATATCTTGAATAGAGTACAAATCAAAGTGAAATCCAATTTCTCCATATGAACTATGGTATGGTAAATCTGCCTCAATTAAATTTCAGAATATTTGGCTTCAAATGTTTTATCAAGAGAGATGATGATAACTTAGGCATCTTTCAATCTAAGTCTGATGAAGGTATCTTTTTAGGATACTCTACTCACAGCAAAGCCTATAAATGCTTTAATAATAGGCTAAATAAGATTATTGAATCTGTCAATGTCAAATTTGATGAAAATCTAATTTTAGATGTTGAACCTATGCAGGATGATGAGAAAGAAGAACTTGAACTTGAAATAAATTCAAAAGGCTTTGAAATAGCAAAGCTTGATGTAGAATCATAAAGTCCTAAACTAGCTGAAGCAAAATCTAAAGATGGTGAAACTAGTCCTAAAAAATGTGTAACAAAAACTCCTTTAAAATCTCTTGCTAGAAACCATCCTAAAGATCTAATTATTGGAGATAAATCAATAGGAGTTCAAACAAGGAGAAGAATTGTTAACTCTGATGAAAATTCTCACATAGCTGAGCTTACTACTTTCTGTTTAATTACATAGTTTGAGCCAAAAAGAATTGATGAAGCTCTAACTGATGAATGTTGGCTTAATGCAATGTAGGAAGAAATTGATCAAACTGAGAAAAAATAGACTTGGGAGTTAGTCCCAAGACTAGATGACAAAAAATTCATAGGAGGAAAATGGATATTCAGAAAAGAAAACATGATGAAAATGACCATGTTGTTCACAACAAGGCTAGATATGTCTGCAAAGGATATGCTCAACAAGAAGGTATTGACTTTGGTGAAACCTTTGCACCTATAGCTAGACTTGAATCCATTAGAATCTTCTTGGCTTATTATGTTTTCAAGAACTTTACTGTATATCAAATGGATGTCAAAACTGCTTTTCTAAATGGTTATTTGGATGAAGAAGTTTATATAGAACAACCTAAAGGGTTCATTTGCAGAAACAAGCCTAATCATGTTTACAAGCTGAAAAAGGCTTTATATGGCCTAAAACAAGCTCCTAGAGCTTGGTACTCCAAATTGAACAGTCATTTAATTTCAAAAGGTTTTATTAGAGGAGGTGTAAAAAACAATCTTTATGTTAAGATTGAAGGTTCTGATATTCTAGTTGTTGAAATCTATGTTGATGATACTATCTTTGGCTGCAACATTATTGCTTTGAGTCAAAAATTCTCTCAGATTATGGAATCTGAATTTGAAATTTCAATGTTGGGAGAACTATCCTTCTTCTTGGGTCTTCAAATCTCTCAACTTGAAACTGGTATTTTTCTCTCTCAAACAAAATATGCAAGAGAGATGCTAAAGAAATTTGAAATGGATGAATTTCATCCAATTAGCACTCCAATGGTTACTGGCTGCAAACTCAACAAGGTTGATGATTCTCCTACTGTAAATCCAACTGACTATAGGGCAGTGATAGGTAGCCTGTTATATCTAATAGCCTCAAGACCTGACATAATGCAAGTTGTTTCCATGGTTACAAGATTTCAGTCATCTCCTAAGGAATCTCATATTAATGTCATCAGAAGGATTCTTAAATATGTTCAGGGAACTCTTGATTGTGGACTCGGGTATCCCAAAAGTAATGATTTCTCATTAATTGCATATACTGATTATGACTGGGCTAGTTTTCTGGATGATAGGAAAAGCACCAGTGGTGGTGCTTTCTTTCTTGGTGATCGATTAGTGGCATGGCACAACAAAAAACAAGAATCTGCTTCACTCTCCATTGCTGAAGCAGAATATATTGTTGCCACCTCTTGTTGTACTCAAGTAATATAGATGTCACAAACCCTATCTGACATGGGTATTGAAATTCCTAAACCTGTTTCTATTTTGTGTGATAATACTAGTGTGATTAATATCTCCAAAAATCATGTTATGCACTCTCTCACTAAACACATTGCTATTAAATTTCACTTTCTTCATGAAAATTTGTTGGCTAATTTATGTTCCTACATAAGCACATGTTGTTGATATCTTTACTAAGCCTTTGGCTAAAGAGGTATTTGAAAGAATTTGGTCTAGATTGGGAGTTGTCTCTCAATCCTTTCTATCTTAATACTCTATCTTGGTGATAGGGGGAGTTGGTCAGCTCTCCTTGCAGCTCATACTTTGTTGCTCCATTTCTATATCTACAGCTTCATGGAATTTCAGTGTTGTGTTCCCTTTATCCTTGTAACAAAAAGGGGGAGAATTATGAGCTCTTGGTTCTAGTTCAATATTTCGGCTTGGTGGCTCAATTTTTTCCATCAAGGACAAAGGGGGAGTTTTTTGAGCTTCTCTTTTGCTATTTGTCCTTGATGACAATATTGTGTTTCAGTTTGGCATCTTGGTGGTTGATTATTTCATTGCTCTGCTTTTATTCTGTCATTGGCATACTTACTTTAGCATTATGATGTTATCTTTGATGGCACTAATCTCTTGACTCCATGTATAGATCATAAGGAATCTTTTTTATAGGACAATGTTCCCATGTTCAAGTGATATGATTGTGGTTTGACATTTTGTGCTACAGTGATCTATAGGGTTATATGTTATTGGCTTGTTCATATTTCTAACATCATGACATTGATACAATTTTTTGAACAACATCGGAGGTGTTCTTCTCTATTCAAACTCTTTCTAGTAATGCTTTCAACTGTCTTGGTTCTTGGGATTATCAAATGCAATTGGTTCTTAGTCTTAAGCAAACCCTATCGGGTTTCCTTAAATAATTGTTAATTGCATTGGGTATATGAAACACTTGATAATGGCTTGGGCATATGGTATATTGAAATTGGCATGAAATTAGCCTTTATTACATTTCATAAGGCATTGGATATATAGGGAATTATATCATCGAAATCGACTTTGAATAAAGGAAAACAAATTGATCGTTACCTTTGCATATGATATTGGGTCTTGTGGTTGATAAATAACTAGGCCTGAAGGCCGACAATAGGTATGAGGTTATGTTTATTTAAACGTCAATATGGAAGTGGCATGGCTTTGATTCCTTGGAAACAACGATGACTAAGGTAATCGACATTTGGTTTTTGAAGTGGTCATGACAAATTATGTAAGTCGTTATTGTGTCGGCATTTCACTTGATTAATAATTGAAATTTGATAATGATGATCTACGGTGTGCATGCATTCGAAGGTAATGAGATGGTCGGAATGCATTACTCTGGTTTGTCCATAGAATTCTAAATGTGTTATGGGTTTCTAATTATTACTTCAGTCCTTTCGAACTTCAAACTTTATAAATATTTGTAAAATTCATTGGTTGATTTGCTTTGGAAAGTTTAGGGAAATCATTTTTTGTTTCACATGCTTGAGGATTTGGAACCCTAACTCGGCCACCACCATAGAAATCTTCTCAGTCATTTCACTGCATTTGTTGGCCTTCTGAAACACTTGGACAATGAATGGGGGTATCTAAAAGATCCTTACCCTAGTCGATGGTTGTGTTAGCTTCTTGTCTTTCAATGAAGGCTCGAAATTGGAAGGAGTCTTGGTCATTTTTCTCTCTGACCGGTCTGGTAAATATATTCATGATAGTCTCTCCATCATTCTTCTCAAGTATTCATCTTTTCAACTATTTTGAAGAACCGTTACTTCTATTGGCTTTTATAATAGAAGACATGTGTTTAATTCTATCTTGGAAATGTTAAAATAGGTTACTTTTGTTTGTGGTCAGAAATAATACATGTCGATTTCACATAATTTGAAATGCATATCAAAATATTTTACCATATTGATTCTTCTCTTGCTTTAAGGGATGGTGTTTTTGATTTATGGGTAATCATGAGTTATGCAAATCCTTTCAGTCTCTCACCTAGATTCAGTGATAATTTTTTTTGGGTGCATTATTATGAGGTTTCGGTTACACTACCTTGAGGTTTCAGTTACATTGATGTTGTAGGTTTTTTCGAGGCTATTGTTCATGGAATATTTATATGTTTTAATGTTGTTTTGGTTAGAATTTTGTGTCCAGGCTCCTTGTGTGGACAAGGTTTAGTCTTCTTTCTAAAAATGCATATTCCTTGACTATTTTTGTCAGAAGAAAACCTCCATGACTAATCATTTTTCTAAAACTCACAGTAATACCTAGCAATGTTGCTCAACAGAAAGTGGGTACTTTGAAATTTACCTCTATTATTTTGAAAAATGGAAAAAGTAGTTATTGTATTGTATTTTACTTGAGATGTAATGATGAAATTCGAGTAAGTAGAAAAATGGAGAGATTAGGGTTTTTGAGATTACTTGTAAACTTGAGAGAAAGTGTTAACTATTTTTTTTGTGAGAACAAAATATGACAGTGAAGAACAATGAAAAACCACAGCTATTGTATTGAAAAAATGTTGAGCTTTGAGATTGAAAATAAGAAATATGAATTAAATATCAAGCTGTCTTAAGGCTTGACAATGGTTGGGATTCTAAAGGGTCATTCTTGAACCTTGAGGATTGTAGGCATTGTCCGTTAAGAGGCACTTGAGAGAAATGGGAGAAATAGAGAGATCCTCCGTATCATTGTATGTCTTACTGAAAACAGAAAAGGGGTTGGTGCTCCTTGAGTTGGTGCTCAAAAATCAGCCTATGAGGCAATTGTTAAAAGTGGTTATTAAAATAAAAGCCTAAAAAGACAGCAGTTAAGGAGTGGTTTTTCTACCCCAGGAGGGTTTTCCACTCGGTATATCTTGTGTCATTTTTCTTATCTGTGGTTCATCTAATTCATTGCATGAATTCTTTCATATTCTATGTTTCACTATTATAATTCTCATTTCAGTTATATGTGATTGCATTCAATACATGAATAAGTTTATCATTGATAAATGAGAGCATAAATCTGTTTTATATCAGTTTTAGTAAAATTTATCAAAATTGTTAATGACATTGATTCACCTCCCCCTCTCAGTTTTTTTTTTCACTCCAACAAGTTTTGGTAGAAGGAGATAAGGTATCACAAGGTATATTAGATGGGATGTTGGAATCTTGATTTGGATGAGGGGAGGATAAGGAATAATGAGAGGGATTAGGTTAGGTGGTAAGATATTGATTTGGATGAGGAGTTATTTTAGTATACTTTAATTTGGAACAAGATCTCAAGGGCATGTTTGAATTTGTGTGGATGATTTGGGATTATTGGATATAATTATCAAATTGGGAATATTGGTTGATGGGGGATGCATGAGATTCATTATATTAGGATTAAGAGATGGGGATTGAGATTGGATGGTTTTGATGGGTTTGGAAATGCTAGGAGTAGGGTATGGTGATTGGAATTGGATGGTTTCAATGGATTAGATGATTTCAATGGTTTGTATGGTGTTAGGAGTTGGATGAATAGTAGGTGGGGAATGAAGAAGGGTCTCATCACTAATGATATTATAAGGTTGAGTGGGGAAACATAAATGGACACAAATTTTGGATGTTGATTTTGTAATGGTTTCTTTGATAGGAGTTCTTGGAGGAATTTTAGAGTGAGATGTGTATGTTTTAGGCTTAGATGGAGGGTTGGGATTATATAGAGGATTAAGAGTATATGGAGCATTAGGAGTAGATGGAGGATTAGGAGTAGAAGGAGGATTAGGATTATATGAAGGATTCTAATTATGTTTTGGAGGATTAATATTAGATGGAGGATTGTAGGATAAGGGATTTGGGTTGTGGATGAAAGTGATGGTTTTGTTGTGAAAAGATGGAGGTTGGGATATGACTAGGAGAGAAGATGAAGGTATGGATATTGGATGAGGGGGATATGTGGGTGAGAGATAAGAGGGAGATATGGATGGGTATAAAATGGAGTTCCCTTGTCAAAGTTAGAATAAGGATGACTAGTAGATATGTATGGAAGTGTGATGGGATAGCTTATACTAGCTATTTCTTGGTCAAAATGCATGGGTGAATGATGGAAGCTTGGTAAAATATTTATAGAAATGGTGTGATTGAGGGGATCAATTATGTACTTGTCTTGATCAATAATACTTTTTTCATCATTGAAATGGGATTGGTTAATTTAATACTCATCTTAATTAACAATAATTTCATCATCATAAAAGAGGGGTGGGTTTTGAAGATGGCTATGATGAGGAATCTCATTAAAAAAATATGTATCCATGATAATCACTTGATGAGATAGAAGAGAAAAAGGATAAGATTGGACGTAAAGAGATGGTTAGAAGGTGAATGAAATGGATTAGAGAAAATGGAAGAATAAATATTAGGTTTTGTTTGGTATCACAAGGTATTAGGTGTTTATTTGTTAAAGCTTGGGTTAGGATAATTTTGAAAGCAATTGTTTTCCAAATTTTTCTATATTTTAGTAAATCAAATTTTTGGAGGCTTTTAGAGTGAAATTTGGCCTAAGGAATATCATTGGTATTTTGGAAAGGTTTTCGTAGGCATACTTTCCAAGGGATTGAAGCTAGAGCTCTTGGACATATTTCAACTATGTATACAATGCTATACTTTTCCCATGGGCTAGAAGTTATGACCCAATCAAGTTGGGATAACAAAATCAACAAGTTTTTTGTGTTTTGACCTCAAATTATACTATGTATATTTTGTATGGGAATTTATTTGTTGAATCAAATTGTCAATCTACTGATCTATGGGTAGAACTCTCAACTAAATTTGGACAAAATTTGGGTATTGGGAGGTTGATTTCAAAGACAAGATGGATCTATAAAAAAACTGGATGGATTCACCGGTCTAGAAATAGATTTGCCAAACCAAAGTTTGATATATTTTTAAAGGTATAACATTGGTCTATAAAATATATATATCTATTGAATGAAAAAATAAATCTATTGATTTGATGAAATGACCAATGAAAGGTAGTTTGATGATTTTGGATTGTTGCATGACTCAAATTTTTAGCAAAGTACATTCACCAAAAAATAGGATAGATTCATTGAATGGTTAATGAATCTAGAAAAGAAAAGAGTAGTTCCATCAATTTTTTAGATTTCTAGAAAAGAGATTTAACAAAAATATAAAAAATATAGTCAGAGGGACACATGCTGAATGGTAGGATAAGAAAATTCACTAGTCTATCACATAGAAAATATGCCAAACACGCTCACATTCCCTAAGATTATTCAAGTGGGTGTGAAACTTAGTGTAAGATCATAGCATAAGGCTAATACCATCTATTATATGAAGGATAGGTAGGGAAAATCATGTATACGCGAAGTCCCTTACCAAGGAGAACTTACAAGAATTTCCCCCAATGAGTTCTATATCTCAACACCTAGAGGCATATTATGAGTAGCTTTAGGGTATGATACGCATCTATTGCACCACACTAACAGATGGATGAAGTCCTTAGGCTGTTATGTATAGATGCAATAAGGGAAATTTAATGAATAGAGGGCCCATCTACAAATTATTGAGATAGGAGGGTCTCTCTTAGAATCTTCACCTCACAAGTATTAGGGGATTGAGGGTCTTGAGCTTAGCTAGACATGAAAATGGACATTCCTTGAGGTATGAATTTCACTCTCCCCCTTTTCTATACCCTATTGAAATATATGGTTGAGTTCATCCCTTTGGAAATACGTGGTTGAAATCATCCCTTGGGATAATGAATCCCCAAGTAAGCCTCTTAAAGGGAAATAAGTTCTTGCTGCTTTTGATCTCCAAGAGCATAAAAATCATGAGAGTGTATGCATGATCAAGTGCTCTTATGATGGACTCAAAAGACTTAGGTCAACTTAATATTTTTGATCTACATGCTCACCAAAAGGTGCAAGGAGAGAACATATACATGTAAGGGACCTGGTGCAGGAGCACCAACACCTTGTGATGAAATCAATTTAGTTTGAAGGTCTTGTGATTGTCAAGCTTTGAGGAAGTTGCAAAATATGTTGAAATTTGAAGAATTGTAAATCAAATGTCATAATGATAGGAGAGGTCTAGGTGGGTGTCATGTTGTAATGTCATGGTGTCAATAAGCCTAGGTGGTAGAATAGCTTGAGGTTTGATGTTTTATTTGAGAATAAGGTCTCCATTAGCATTTTAAATGTATTAGAAAGATTTAATAGATCAGTTAGGATGAGTTTATAAAGACAAGTTGCCATAGGATAGTGATTAAAGGGAAAATTGGCAAAATTGTCATCTTAGAACCTAATTAATGGGTGGTTTTGGTAGTTGAACGCCCCAAGAGGTAGTTTGAAGGTGGTAACATGATATATTTCTGTAATATCTCGAAGGAGAGGTTGTTGAACAAGTTTGGGAAGGGGTTTCAAAGAAGAAGTTGCTGTTTTTTGAGTTTTTCATATAGAAATTGTTGATCCCGTACTCTGCACGGCCTGTACATGTTTTTCCACACTCCAAGCCTATAATGGTTGGATAGATAATTGAATAACCTTTCTTTTGGAATTTGAATGGTGTGATTTCATTAAGAATTGAGTGAGATATCCCCATTTTACTATCGGGTGGTCTCAAACACCATGTTTTCCCTATTTTCTTGAACTTTGCAGGATTGGTACGGATCCGTACAGTATAGTTTGGCTCTAAAATCATTTTGAAAGTGTAGATATATGAGTTAACTTTCAAATTCATTTGATTTGAGGGTTTGAACGTTCATATTGAGGGAGAAATCATTGTTTTTCTGAAACTGCTCTATTTTGGTGCAAATTGGTGGTTTGAGAGTATTAAAATGAGTTTTTAGGGTATTCCACCTATTGTAGCCATTGTGACTCAGTGGAATGACCCCATTTGATGTATTATAGGATTTAAAATCCTATTGAGGACTTAAGGAGTGTGTATGTGGGTTTGGGTGTTGCCTTAGGTTGAGTTTGAGTGATTTTCCCTATGAAAGTGAGTAACTAAAGGGTGGTTTATGTGTTTTGTGGAGAGAATGAACTATGTAATGAATTTTTAAGCTTGTGTAGGTGAAATTAAGAGTGTCTGAGTTTGTGGAAAGGATTGAGAGGTCTAGAAAACAAGACTTTGAAGAAACCCTACTCTTTAGGCTTGTGGAATGAGGGTTTTGTAGAGCAGCAGATGAATGAAGGGATATGCTTTTGAAAGTTGGTGAAATAGGCTATTGGATACCTATCTTTGAGGTCTGAATAGTCATCCTTGTCTGGTTGTAAGATTGAGGGATACTTACTTTGAGAAAGTGACCTATTTAGGCCTAGTGGGACTTGATGGGGGTTTGTGGTTGTTTTGGGAAAATGAAGGTGAAACCCTCTTGAGGGTGAGTTTATGTCCATGAGATTGGAGTTGGGTTCTTAGTTGAGAGTTGAAGTCTCTATTTTGAGAGTGATCTCCACCTAGCCTCTGCATCAGGACCCCAAACATGGAAACTAATTATTTGACCCTTTAAACTGCTTTAGTGTGCCTAATTTAGTGTTGTAGTGTCAAAATATTTTGTCGGTGACATTTTCACACTTGTTTGGGCCCTCCTGTTAAATTTAGCTAAAATGATGCCTTGACTTAGTGTTGTAATGTGATCAACACGCTCACATTAGTTCTTGGGCCCTTGTGAATTAAATAAACTTAATCATGCCTTATTTAGAGTGTTGTAAAGTATTGTAACACACTTTCACACTTTTCTAGGGTTGTCATTAAATAATTAGGCTTCTTCATGCTTTAATTAGTCTAATTTTTCATCCACAATCCTCATTTATTGTTTATTTTCAAGGATGATACCGACATAAATCAATATCCAATCATAATTAAGGTTTTTTCAGGTTGTGTGGCCCATATTAAGTGATATGGGGCTCATTCGCCACCTTGGACTAATGAGTCCCACTTAGCTTTTTGGGTCCCAAACCTAGTTTCACACCTTTCTAAGAATTTTTGAATTTGGTCCCATAAATTATGCCTAATAGGACTCATTCACAACCTTGGGTGAATGAGTCCCGTGTGGCCCAAAATTAAAATTAATTCAAATTCCAGTCGGGATTTTATCCTCCTAGATTTGATGTTAGCTTGTAGTGTTGCATTTTCAGGAATTATTGCATAATTAAGTATAAATACAAGTTTCACTCATTTGTACCTAAGCATTCAAGAGATCACCTATCAAGTCGAATGAGCATCCTTATAGAAAATTTATTTCACAAGAGAATTCAAGAGTCTTCAAGGGCATATTATCAAGCATTCTAGAGCATTATTCAAGCATCAAGCACCATGTCAAAGTCTTCATGCATCATGTTTGTTTTGCACCTAACAATTGTGATGTAGGGTTTCATGATTCAAGCTAGCATTTCATTCAAGATCTATCCTATTCAAGAAAGATAAAAGATATAAATCCATTGGAGCCATCTCATACATGTTTGCAACTCTTCATTTCTAGGGTTTGGTGAGTTGCAACATCATACTTTGTTCATTCATCATTATTCATTCCTATTTCATTTCATTTCAAGGTTTAATTACCAAAACGGGGTTTGACCAAGGAAAAGCCCTATCCACTAACAAAACAATATTTTTCCCTCTCTTTAGTGTGTGATGTGTAGGTTTAGATTGAAGAAACATTGAGGAGAAATTTTGGAAAAAGTTGTCAAAGTTCCTAAAGTTGTCCAAGTTGTTATCAAGCATTGGAGAACATTGGAGAACACCTATAGTCTGATTTACAAAGATTCAGATCTGGAAACTTGAAGAAGTAGATTAGGAAAACTAAGAAGATTAGATTCAAACCTTGAAGTTCTAGAAAACCCTAATTGGACTGATTCTCCATTCTTGGCGAATGAGTCCTAGTTTAGGTCAAAATTTAGATTTTTAGATATTCGGATGCCCAATTGTTAGATTCTTGTACATGCATAGAAACCCAGATCTAGGACCAATTTTCCCAGCTTGGTGTATGGGTCCCAATCAGCATTAAATTTAAAATTTCTAGAATTTAAGAGTCTCATTTAGTCATCTTCAGATTTCCAAGTGCACACATTCCATCCTACATCTTTTTGTTTTTTTTACATACTCTTCTAGGTCATTTAGTGAAACATTGCATCGTTTTAGAGTTTGAAATTTCATCTTGCATTACATTTGTCTTTCCAAGCCCTAGCTTGGTGATAAACCCCTCATTATTTTACATTCATCCCCTACGATAACCCTATTGCAAGATCTATTTCTCCTTTGCATTGAGATATCTAAGGTTTGTTCTTGAATGAGAGAGTGAAGATTGTTGTCCTATGTCCTAAACCATAAGCAAACATCAACAATTTGTATTCCTTCCATTTTG
Organism: Sequoiadendron giganteum; assembly: GCA_007115665.2. Taxonomy (NCBI): domain Eukaryota; kingdom Viridiplantae; phylum Streptophyta; class Pinopsida; order Cupressales; family Cupressaceae; genus Sequoiadendron; species Sequoiadendron giganteum. The sequence continues at coordinate 114,046,442 of CM021109.1, forward strand.
GTGAACCTACATTTAGAACATCATAATTTTAAATTAGAGTGCGTCATCATCCTAGAATTAACTTGCATTAACATTGCATTGTATTTTGCATTAGTTAATTGACATTCTAGGGTTTCTAATTTTGCATTAGTGAAAGTGCATATAGGTTGAATTTTTTCATCTCAAATCATTGAAATTCATACAAAATCTGAATTTTCATTTAGTTTATAGCTCATAAAACATAAAAAACATAAAAATCAATTGAATTTTTTTGAATTTTTTGAATTTTTTTGAAAATTTTGAAAAAAGACCCTCACTGGGACTCATACGCCCCTCTGGGCTAATCAGTCCCAGTGCAAATTTTACATTTCATTTTTTATCATGTAAAGCTCTATTTTTTTGCTCTTGTTTGCTATTTATAGCTTTCTATTTCAGTTTACAAATTTTTTGTTATAATCATTTCATTATTCTTAGCTTATATTGCATTTGCATTCATTTTGCATTTAGAATCCCTTGCATGAGTATTTGGTATCCTATTGCTAATATTGTAGTGAGATGAAGTTCAAGACTCATGTCATCCCATGATAGCATAATCGTCATGGATCTTGGGTTATCTAACTCTTTCACTCCTACTATTAATGCTAGTACACAAGGTAGTTGAAACAAGGATTGATAGTGTTCCACAAGAAAAAATAATCCAAATCCATTAAGACTTAGCAAACCTACAACATCAAGTGAAAAATGACAACATTCCAACTATCGCCATCCCTACTATAGACAACATTCATCACATGCTTGAAAGTGAAGATGAACTTGAACTTATGCAAAATATAGTTCAAATCTTTGGAAAACACCTCACCTCAACCACTAGTTGTTCTTTACCTACAAGAAATGTCACAAGCCAAGGAGGAATTCAAATCCATCCTCCCAAAACCATTGCCTCTATTCCTACCTATACCAACCCTCAAGTCACAACAACAATGCAACCAACTAGTAATGTGATTTCTTCCTTGGGTATTTTTTCTAGCATCCCTAGTACCTTTGTGGCATCGCATGTCATATCTCCCACCACTTACCACCTATAAACATTCCATTCATTTTTCCATTGAACACATACACACCTTCACCTTTTTCACCTCCATCTCATAACACAAGAAATGACCCTCTCATAAACCAAGTTCTGCAAATAGTTTCATCCCTCCAAAAGAAAGTTTCCACCATCAACCAAAATCAAAATGGCCCACCTACATATTATGTCAAAAGAAACCCATTTTCCTTAGAGATATTGAGAAAACCAATTCCACAAGGTGTAGAGGTGCCTGGATTTGAGAAATATGAAGGAAAAGGAGATCCTTCTAACCATGTTAATTCTTATACCCCCTTATGTAGTGACTTTGTCCTTGATGATAAACTCTTGGCTAATCTTTTCCCTAAGTCCTTGAAATATATTGCCTTGGAATGGTTCTCTTCATTACCAAACAACTCAATTAATTCATTCAATGAACTAGTTGAGGCATTTTTAAACCATTTCCAATTGCATATGACTCCTAAGATGACCTTTCTTGATTTGATGAGATGTAAGTGTTAAATATTTTTTTGCTTCTCGCATAAATTAGTGAATTTTTTAAGGGAAATTATTTGTTGGGGTATAAAAAATTTTGATGTTGAAACATCCAATGAACCTTTGCTTTTAGAATGAAAGATTTTTCTAGGATTGATTTTTCAAAATCATTCAAACAGTTTAAATTGAACTGTTAAATAGTCCTAACAAAGAAAAAGCATGTTTCATTTTGAAAACAAACATTCAAAGTATGTGTTGATGCCAAAAGTTAGCAAGGTAATAGCCTCTTATGGGAAACTCAGTTTTAGGGGGGGGACCTATTACACCAAACTGAGTGACCTCTGGATTTTAAAGAAGTCGGCTTCTTCTATAACTGGGGTTTTGAAATGGGAAAATGAATTCGTTATAAAATAAATGGATCTAGTTAAGGTAATGTGCCAAGACTTATATATAAAGCACGATAGACCTATCTAACATATGTGATCTAAGGGCTTGCTTAATTGGTCTACTATGTTTGAAAAAACCACTAGTAAATGGAAATACCTGAATAATTCACTTCATAACATAAAATAAGTTGAACAAAGTTTTACTGAACAAAAAGAGTCAAAGACATGGTTCTAAATTCAACATTTTGTTCAAATCATTGAAGTTGCAAATAAACTATTCAGAAACACCACAATATAATGTTATCAATAGTTTAAGAAACATAAAGGCCAAATTACAAGGGCACAGTCTATGAGTCTTCATAATCATATAACAAGTCAAAGGACTAGTGTCTCTCAAATCCTCCCGTAGAAGTAGTATATATATACAATGATATCCATCGCCTGAGAGCCCGTAACAGAAATGATTTCTCATTATGAATCATAATTCTTGCAGAAATGATTCATCGTGGTCATTGTAAAAGAAATATTCTCAAGCATGAATCCAGTCATTCACCATCCAGATACATCCTTTGCAAAATGATGGCAGTGGTCTCGATCAATTCTATGCAAACAAGTGTCGCCTCAAAGTGAAAACAATTAGAAAACATGGCATAGTTTGGAAGCTTGGCATTCACATCACTCTTCCCTTCTATGTAGCCACATCGAAGGGATATGTGGTGACATTTCATAGCCCGAATTTCATCCTCACTGACCTTTGATGAGAGATTGTGATGAGAAGACACATGGCAGCGTTCTCGCCATCAGCATCGCTTAAGGGGCCCACCAAAGTTTGCATAGGTGAAGGCCACGTGGTAGGGAGTCGGAGCCCAAAAAATAGTTATATGGAAACAGGCCCAACATATCTGAATCGTTGACATTGAGGAGTGGGTCGGGGCTTGGAAAAGAAGGCAAGGGAAGCTTTCCTTCAGTGTGTGATTTGACAACACGTGTTGGTGCTGAATGGAGAATGCCAAAAATTTGTCATGAAGGGCATTTAATATTATTGGGAATGATTGGAAGCTAAGAAAAACACTAAAAATAACCCGAAGGGAGCATGGGGTATATTAAATATCCACAGCTTTTGGCGACTACCAAGGGCATTTCACCTGCGGAACGACAAATCCAAAATTCTTTGGTTTCGTAGACCAGAGTTTTATTCCTGGGAATTTGGAGTTAGAGCTTAGAAAGAGCAACCTGCAAGGGCAAAACATCAGCCTTGGAAGGTGTTGATATGGCATGTAGTATTTCATGCACTTCGTGTAGGTCAATCAACTCCATAAAAGGCAGCAACGAGCATATTTTGGACCCATCCTCAAGCTAGAAAAGCAGTTGTGAGATCTGATTAGTTACACCCTCAATGTCCTCGATGATAGGAGATTGGCTGAAACCCTGGAAGGCTGATAAATCCTGCATCCTTTCCTAAATTTTGGTTGCAATTTTCTCTATGGTAGCCACTGATTCATCAAGAAGAAACGGAGAGGGCAAGCCCATCTTAGTTAGTTTGGAAAGTCTTTCCTGAATACTATCCATAGGTTGACTTATTGTAGCCAAACACCATTGAGCATGAAGGGCGGCCTCCTGGTAGTGGATAAAATTATTTGCAACCCCAGCGGCTGCTCTCCAATTTTCAATTCCTGCTCATTCTAGATCCTCGCTCGACACTGTGTACAGCTTGTCTAGTAGCCTTTTTGCCTCGGGAACCTTTTCCCCTATGAATTGTGGGAACTACTCCATCATAGTGCAAACCTCCTTGCATAAATCTATCACCTCTGCCATGAATTAAAGTGTGGTCTAGAGAGTAGGGCATAAGGCCTTGACCTTTTCCTAGTAGGAGGTGTACAATTGTTGGGCTACTAAATAGAGGTTGAACTATGGAGCGAGAGTCTGGGCGATCTCCTTCAAGGAATTAATTTATGCATCTTTGGTCTCGATCTCCTGCATTAGCCCCGTAATTTACTCCGTGGCAGAGGTGAGCTTCTCCTTTAGGTCATTTTGTGTGGCCAACCACTTTTCCTCAGCTTGGCTCCAAGTTGTAGACTCTTGATCTAGGTTAAGTTTGAATTTCCTAATATCTTCCTAAAATTGAGCTTACACTCGTGCTTGGTTGCTTCTTTTTCCTGTACCATTTGCTCTAGATGGGAATTCAATTGTTGTAACTCTTTAATATTCTATTGAACCTCTCCCTTTGATTGGGCCAACCTGTCAGATAATTCATGGTTCCTTTGTTGTAGCTCGACTATCCGATCAGATTCCTAGGCTTGGAATTTCTTGAGTTCTCTCTGCAAGCTAGCTTGCTCAGCCTGCACATTTTGTGCGAGGTGCATTTTTCAGCTTCCTATTCTTTATCCTTGATAAGTGTAACCTCTAGCCTTTCTTTGACATTTTTGAGCTCATCCTCCATCTTTTTCAATTTGTGCCCAGACTTAAGGAAGTCGATGGTCACCACTCATTGTGTTTCCTCCATTAGCTCGATCTTGTTCTGTGGTTGGGCAACAAGCAAGTCCAATCCGATGGCATGGATTTCAAAGTCATTAGGTTGCATTTCCCCCTATGGTTTCACAATATTTGGATGTAGGGTTGTGAAACTCAATGATTGTTGAGCTTTGTTATAAACTGTATGGACTTTGGGCTCTGCTACTCTTCTGGAATCCTTTGTCTATTGCTTCTGAAGTCAGAGAACTCAAGCCTTCCTTATTGTATCACTCTAAGACAAGAATTAGGTCGACAACCTGATTCATTCACTTGCAAAAGGAGCACTAGGAGGGACAACAAAAGGAAACAAGAGGCAGGTGACCTCAGATGTTTTCTTCTTTGGAAGGGAAACCATGAGTGGAGAGAAGGGAGGAATGTTCCAAATCCCTGGTGATAAAGGTGTGGGGAGGTTCATGGAAAATGGTGGTGGAAAAGGAGATGTACCAAGTTCTAATGGTTGTGACAGTTGAATTGGAATCAACTTTGATAATGCGACAGAGACAACAACATCGGACATCAATGGGGCGGAAGGCATGAATGCAGATGAGGATGTAGATGGGGTGGCTGAAGGGGATGTGACCAATGGTGGGGTAGTCTGAGGGGGAGTGAAATCCATATGTCTGACATGAGAGGGAAGGGAAAAAACTCCCATAGTCATTGAAGAGGGGACAAAGAAAGATGGGTTCAAACTCGGACCGATGGGTTTCGTGGGGATTGCAAAAGAAACAAGAGACTGTGAGCCAAGAAATGACGGAGAGAAGGATACCTGAGAAGCCATTTTCATCTTCGATACTTGGACGATCACAACCTCCTACGGAACAACACCCAAGGAGGTATCAGTGCGTTGTCTCTTGCTTAGCGGAGGGTCCTCCAAATCTACCACCTCTATCGGTTGTTGTGTTTCTCCAAGGTTAGCCATGGCTACTGGTCGAGACTATGATGACCCCGACCATGAAGTATTCACCCACATACTTCTCCTAATCGCAGTACCAGGCTGCATTGTCCTTTTTCATTTTTTCTTTCCTTTGTCGGAGCATTGCAAAACATCCTTAGGGTTGGTTCCCTATGCATCACTTGCATCAGAGTCATAAGTTCCTGGTCCTAGAGGGTGTTAAACTAATCATCGACATCAAAAACTAATGCGTCCTTGAAAGGAGTGTCAAGGTTCTTAATCTCTTGGCGGTAGATCCAAAAATAATTTATCTTCTCTAGCTTCCAACTATGCTCCTTTATCAGGTTTCTTCAGAGGGTGGCACTTATACGGCTATTTTCATCCACCTTCCCTCTGATGAGATAGAAACCAAGCCATGTCAGCCTTTGATTATTTGTCAGCATGAGCATCAAGTCTACCCAAAATTTGTTGTCATCCTCAATTGGATTTCTCTGTGCATCCCAATATGGCCGAGGGCTATGCTTCACCTTAATAGATGTGTCGCCCAAATCATCCTCATGGTTATATTCCTATTTATCACAAATAAAAACCAACCCGAGGTGTTCTAGCTTAGCCTCAAGTAGCTTTGTTGATCTTCTCCTTACCATGATCACTGTTTTGTAGCTCATGGGGCAATTGAAAAATACTTTCTTCTTCTTCTTTGGGTTGGAGCAAAAGTTCTAGTCCATGACAACTATCTACCGGAAGACTTCCAAGGCCAATACCTGATTTGTGGGGGATGTGGGGAGTCAGATCGACTCTTCGCAAAATCCATGCACTCGAACACATGTAAAATCTTCACCAAGGAACCAGTCACACTTAGGGAACAAGGATCGCATCCAGCTGGTCTAATTGCCCAATAGGTGATAGTAGTCACCATCCTCACTCAGGTCGCACAAAATCAGATCAAGGAATTTGTTTTGAAAACGCATAGTATTTGTAGGTGGAACGGAGTATGAGAGTCTAAACTCAAACCGGTTTCCTACTCTTTCTCTTGTCAAATATTACCAACTCCATTTTTTCCCTAAAGAAATTGAGATTTTGATGTAGGAACATATAGGCGAGAAGAGATGGATACCTGAACTTTCCAATAGTTCTGAACCCACTAATTTTCTTCTTCATGTCTTTCATAATCATCTCCACAAAATCATACCAGAAAGGTTCCCTCTGCCTCCAGAGTTGGAAACCTAGGCCCAATTGAGCCTCAAAAATGATCTCGTCATTATCAAAGTTGCATACAAAAGCCATCATAGAGATAGCATCCTTCATGTCTGCTAGTTTATAGTCGGCACAAAAATTTGGATTTTTCAATGGTTGCTTGCTATCCAGGGGTCTCCCGGTCTCAATATTATAAAAGTCAAGGGCTTGATTCCTACCCCTCCAGAAATCAGAACCCTTTTTATGGCTAAAGTGCTCCATCATCCGCTCTCTAGTGTCAACCTCAGGGACACACAACATGTTCCTAAGAGCCTCTACAGTGAGCACCACCCGCAATTTCCTTCCTTCAATGGCACCAGTCACCGAATTGAAGCATCGAGCACTTTCATGAATCATCTTTGGGCAGTGGTGCACATACAGGACCATATATTGGGGAAGTCTCCATTGCCATTGCTTGAATGGTAGTTATTTTTCTTGGGATTTATTCATCCTAGTGAAAGCTGCTTCCCTAAGACCCTTAGGGTTAGTCTTGAGGACAGGGTCATAGACATTATCCCACTCCTCCTTTATAAGATTATCATCTCTGATTGTGCCTTTCCTAGCTAGCAATGACCGGGGCCATTCTGGTTACTCTGGGATTCTAGGTGTAGCATAGGACTGCTGCTCCTCAAAGATATTGACCATAGGTGCACTCATTATTGCATCGGACAAGATCTGAGATGCTTGGCTTGGTTTGTTCATCTGTGGGTTTTGGGTTACCTTAGGGATAGCGGATGAAATTTTCCTCTTGGACTTCTTGAAATTTTGCTACTTATATTTTAGCAACCTTGCACTTCAGAATCCTCTCATCATTTCTTGTATTCAAAAATCCCCTTTTTTCTTTTAAAACAATTGCATGCAATCCTTGTCTTTTTGTCCTCCTCCGAGTGGTAGATGATAGTTCCTTTTTCTCGCATTAAATTCGGCATGTACTGCTGACCCTTGGGTTTATGTGAAGAAAAATACCTACTATTTTGAAATGACAAGGCTCCATGATGACCTGAAGTACTCATGACCCTCAATGTGACTTTTCCTTAGAAATTGAGTCGACTATTTGAAAGCAGGTTAGGTATCGTATGTTGTGGCAATTAATACCCCGAACGGAATGATTATGCCAAAGCAAGTGATAACCATCACATAGATCTATATCTTTTCTCGAATTTTGAGGAACATTCAGAAGGATGACACCTCATCGTCCGACTAAAAAGGCTACCACCAAATGCTGCCAACACCTTTTACTAATTAATTAACTTGCCTATATCAAATCATACCTGCAATTGCAACTTGGTGAAAACTTTGAGTGAGCCTTGGTGCAGCATTTGAGGTAGTACCTGGTTAACCTCATGCTTATGGTATGCAGATTATCATGCTTACCCTCACTACTTCTATAAATAGGCATCTAGTCAGTCGAGAGATTAAATTAGCTAGCTTTAGCAAAATCCTCATTAGGCGATTGGCTTAGCATTTGGTAATTGCAGTCTACGTAGTTTTAGCATAGAGTTTGAATTTAGACGCTTTGCATAGGATTTATGTCTAAAATTCGTATAGTGTCTGACGCTATGGACACCCCCATTAGGTTGACCTCTCCTAAACCACAAATGGTGTTCCTTAGTGAGACTTTGACTAGGCGCTTGAAAAGAATGACGAAGAATAAGCATTCCTTAGCCATCATGGCAATGAAATGGGTCATTGGTCATGACTGCCTTGAATACAAAGAAAATTATAGGGTAAACACAGACATGAGCTATCACTTCATGGAATCGCTACTCAGCATTCAATTCCCCAAGCCTCTTATCAGATGATTGGTGACAGAAATATTTCTAAAGAAATACCTAAATGACCTTGGAGAGGTGTTAAAACATGCTGCCTTCGGAAGGATACCGACTGCGAGAGACCTTCATCGGTTTGTTTAGGAGGATGCACTTATTCCATGGTTACCTCTTCTAAGTGGTTTTCACCTCCAATCACAATAATTTCATTGCTAAAAGGTTTCCCATGCCTATTACTTTCTGCTCTAGATTTCTAATGTGGTGTCGTTCTACAATATTGATAGGTATATTGACTTTAGGAGCCTGTTATTTCCTCCGCCACTTGCCAATAATGCTCTGGATGGTTTTTTTGGTGTAGCCAAGGATGAGGTGGTACCTAATGATGTTGATGTTGCTCCTCTTGTGTGAGACTGAAACTTTTCTCCCTCCACTTGTCACTTTCTGCTTCAAAATTTTGCTAATTTTTTGTATATAGCCTGGAAGAGGCTTTCACAATATAAATATATACTCTTTTTGAAGCGTGGCCACCAGGCCATTTTTCTATTGTACTCTTCATAGTATATATATAATGAAAATATAACTTTGTGTTTAAACATCTTTGCCTTACTACTTTGATTTTTTAAACCCTTCTGGCATAAGTATTATTCTTTGTATTGCATTGTAAGTCTTGTTGTGTCACTGATTTGGGAAGACCAACCAAATAAAAAAAATAACAAAGAAGAAAATGAACACAATAATTATATATTTACATGGTAGGTTTGTTTGAACGAGCTTTAGAAATTCAAAATGGATTCCCTTGATGGGAAGCCTTTTATGTTTTTCATTCCACGTTATTTTATTTGAACACCTTGTGTTGCTTGAATCATCACGGGCGAGCCCTTCTTACCATCAGCCTTCCCATGCTAGTCGGTTCTCGATTCCTGTTGACTAGATATTACTATCAGACCCTTGTCATTCAACTCTAGTCTAAATGGCCACTAAGCATTATTGCACCTGTTACGTCACGTAAAATTCATTCCATAAAGGGTGGTGAGTGATAATTCCCTGTTGGTTTTTGACTTAGACTCTCTTGGACCAGAATGAGGTCACAAGTCTGAATGCTAGGCTTGAGTGAAGCTTCAATCTTGAGATTCGCTAGACCTTTGGTTTAGCATGCCGATTCGACCTCTCTCTCTAACTGAAACGCTGACTGGACGATGTCGAGATCATATTCTCTGAATGTGTGTGTCCTTTTCCATTTTGATGTATGATGCTACCTATAAATTTAGGATTATTTTCCTTTTTGATTTGACCATGTACATAATCACATTCAATTGTTACAAACTTCATTTTATTATTTTTGGTATTACCCAAAGGGGAACTTTTAGAAGTGACCGAATTTCTTGAAAATTCATGAAGTTCTTGTTGCGCTTCTTGTATGTCCTTTCCTTCAGTCATTCCTGATTGGAAATGGTTCTTAACCTTTCCTAGCTGTCGAATATTTTCCAAATCTTTCCATCCCCTAGTTTTTTGAGTTGGAGTACCATTCGCTCGGAGCATTGGTTGTATGTCAGGTATGGTACCAGTTCAACTTGAGATCTGATTTCTACCAAGCTTCTTGAATCATCATTTTTTTCTTGAGGAACAACTTGAATATTGAAAGTTCTAAAGCTCTTAATCAGGTCTCAGATCTTTCCTTTGGAGGATCTTGTATGGCCATCCACTGGAACTTGGTTGTTGATCAGTTCAAAAATCATGAGCCGATCTGTTTTCTTGATGTCAATTTTCTCCGTCGGGCTCAACACTAATATGAGGCCTTCACATTTAGCCTTGTCTCTACGATAAGAAAAACAAGTTCAGAGGGACATGATTGTATCCTTGCTACTTTGAGAGGTCAAGTGTATTTTATCTTTTGTACCGACCTCATATCTTACACTATCGGGATGTAGTGCCCATAGTTCGATCGCTGAAAAGCCTTTGGGTTTTTCTGCCACTTTCAGGATTGCTTGATCCTTGTCATAAATGACATAAGTTTCTAGTCGAGTGGCATGATAATTTTTGAAAGGATATTTGTCAATAAACTCTCTTAGGAGAACCTCCTCCTGATCGGTTTGATCTTCGGTGATTTCTTCATCTTCTAGAAGCTCTGTACAGTACATCTCCTCCTTGCTAATGGAAGTGTGGACTAATTCAAAGACTACCCTAGCTTCACCCACAACATGTTCGAGATGAAAAGGTTTGGACTCTAGTTTCATTTTGGATCCATGCTTGGTCCTTATAATCAGGTGTGACCAATCTAAAGAAAGGTATCCACCTAGCTTGAAAGTAAATTCTCTGGACAAGCATACAGTGAAAATTGGAGGGATATCAATGATCATAGTATCTTGCTTGACTGTGATATTCGGGCAAATAAACAAAGCTAACAAAAGGTCCTTAATGATTCCCACAGTATTGACCATATTACCATCTAGTTGCATGACTCCCTTATTCAAAGGTTCATAGCTTAATCCCAAGGCTACATCTATTAGCTTTGGCATGGCTATGGTGCTGGTGTTGGATTCATTCATGGAATTATGTAGCAATTTCTTACCCATAATAAGGATTAAGAGAAAAGGCTTCGGCTTTGGTTTTTCTTCATCAATTATGAATGTCGATTCTTCTTCGAGATATTCCTCGAGGACTTCTTCCACAGTATTTGCAAAAAATTTGACCAGTTGAAATAATTTAGTAGTTTCCTCTTGAAGTGTTTGCTCCTTTGGTCCTACAATCGGGTCTTCTTGAAAAGCCTTTTGTAATAGTGTATTTTATTCCAGCATAGCTAGGATTTCCCATAAGGAAACACTAGCGGATGATTTCTTTAATTGCTCTACCACATCCAACGATGGAAGACTCTGTTGGTTTTGCTCCTTATCTTTAGTGGCTATGGTATTTTTTTGCTGAAGGCTTTGTGTCACTATCATAGGGGCACTATTATGGTAGTCAGATTCATTTTCAGACTATTGACTGACCAATTGCGGGTCGATAGTTTTGTCGATGGGCCTTCCTTCAAAATGGTTGTTGTAATTAGACTACACATGCAAAACTTCTGAAGTGGATGCTTCGAAGGTGAATAATTCCTCCTCTCCTTCCATCCATGAGAAGAGGGTGTGGTCAGGAGCTATATTGGTCTCTTATTCTAGAGACATTCCTTGCATTCGAGCGATGAGTACCGCATTTTTCATTTGCAGGGAGGTATATACATAGCCCCATTGTCTGACATCATGCTTCGGTTATGGTATTCTGCTACCTTATGTTGTAGATTACCGTGTGGGAAATTTTGGGGCATATGTGAATCAATGCAAGGGAAACACCAGGGGTTTTCATCATCAATCAGATTGTTTTTCCCTGTAGTTAGCTCTCTATTTGAGCTTAATTTGGTATTTGGCAACGAAATAGGTACTGGCACTATTTGAATGGTTGTTGGCGCTTGAGGATTTGTGCGAGCACTTACTTGGAACTAATTTTTTTGGTAAAAAGGCCTTTCATCTTGATAACTCTGATAAGTTGGCTTTGGAGGAGTGGTCTGATTGCACTTGATGATGGTTATCTCATTGGCCATAACTCACAACATTTCCTTTATGTTGCTCGTCTCATCCTTCGAGGAACCAGGTGCAATGATTTGTGGTGTGCTTACATATGTGTACATAGATGGAGGAGGAGTAATAGGTGTGGTAGGTGGTGTCACCTGGGTGGAAGCCGGTGTCTCAGGGAATATAGGCATGATGGGCCGAGGTTGTAGCTTCCCAACATCGATTAGATTGTTCTTTTCCTTCACTGCTACGTTGTACGCATTCGGTAATGTGGATCCACCAAGGGATTGAATCATCATGGAGATGTCAGCGTTGATGGATTTTAGGTAAAACATAAATCCCAAGTTAGGTGGTGGGTGAATTATAGTCTAAACTCTTTGCCAAGTTATGTGGAATTGGGCGTTGAAGTCAGTCAGGGCCTCATACGGGGCCCGCTTAATGGTCTCTAGCTGGTGATACTGAGAAGATCTATCGCCATCATTTGAGAATCTCTCAAAAAAGGGGTGTCCGAGCTGATCCCATGTGTCGATGGAATTAGTCAGAAGAGTTTGATACTAGTTTGATGCTTTTCCTCTAAAAGAGGCCGCAAGCAACCTCAATGCTATTTTTTCATCTATTGCTCCATGCACCAAACACACATCTGCAACATCTTGTAGATGTTAGGACGGTGTTATCGAGCCATCTCCAATAAATTTAGGAATAGACTTGAGGGTAGAGACCTGAATGGGGGCCCAAATGACAGGTGCTACTAGTGAAACAAGAGGACTCCTCACATCCCAAGCCACATAATTTTGGTTTACGACAGGAAACATAGCTAGTGGGGGGTTTAGGATGTTTTTATGACGGGTTCTAGTTGGTATTGACCCTAGTGGAGGTACCAATAAACTAGGATTGTTTACTATTTGGGATCTTGTGACACATCAATGGCTCATGTACTTGGCTAAAGCTTAAGCATATCTCTTCACAGTCCCATTGGGTGTGCCAAAAAAAAAATTGTTGATGCCGAAAGTTGGCAAGGTAATAGCCTCTTATAAGAAACTCAGTTTTAGGGGGGGACCTATTGCACCAAACTGAGTGACCTTCGGATTTTAAAGAAGTTGAATTCTTCTATAAATTTATTTTTGAAATGGGAAAAGGAAGCCATTATAAAATAAATGGATCTAACTAAGGCAATATGCCAAGACTTAGATATAAAGCATGATAGACCTATCTTATAGATGCAATCTAAGGGCTTGCTTAATCAGTCTGCTATGTTAGAAAAAACCACTAGTAAATAGAAAGACCCGAATAATTCACTTCATAACATAAAATAAGTTGCACAGAGTTTTACTAAACAGAAAGAGTCAAAGACATGGTTCTAAATTCAGCATTCTATTGAAATCATTGAAGTTGGAAACAAAATATTCAAAAACAACATAGTATAATGTTATCAATAGTTTAAGAAACAGAAAGGCCAAATTACAAGGGCACAGTCTGTGAGTCTTTACAATCATATAACAAGACAAAGGCCTGGTGTCTCCCAAATCCTCCAGTAGATATTTTTGAACATATTGGAACCCTTTACTCCTTGAAAGAAGTATATATAGCCAATGACATCCACCGCCTCAGAGCCCATAACAAAAATGATTTCTCATTATGAATCATAATGCTTGCAGCAATGATTCATCACTATCGTTGTAATAGAAAGATTCTTGAACATGAATCTAGTCATTTTCCAGCTAGATGCATCCTCTACAAAATGATGGCAGTGGTCCCAATCAATTTTATGCATCACTCTTCCCTTTTATGTAGCCGCATCGAAGGGATATGTGGTGATATTTTGCAGCCCGAAGTTCTTCCTCACCGAAATTTGATGAGAGATTGTGATGAGAAGACACATGGAATCGTTCTCTCCATCGACACCGCTTAAGGGGCCCGCCAAATTTTGCATGGGTGAAGGCCATGTGGCAGGCAGTCGGGGCCTAAAAAATAGTTATATGGAAACAGGCCCAACATACCCGACTTGTTGATATGAGAGAGTGGGTCGGGGTTCATAAAAGAAGGGAAGGGAAGCTTTCCTTCAGTGTGCAATTCGGCAACACATGGCGGCGTTGAACAGAGAACGCCAAATTTTTTTCATGAAGGTCATTTAATATTATCGGGAATGATCGGAAGCCAAGCAAAACGCTAAAAATAACCCGAAGGGAGCATGGGGTATATTAAATATCCAAAGTATGTTCAAAGAAGTTGAATCATTCAATGCAATTTATGATATTGTTGCTTATTGAAAATGGATTGTAATTCAGAAATCAGATATGCTGAAATTATTATTTCATTTGATTACAAAACATGTCTTAAACAATTTCTTATTAGCCTTTTCAAATTATGTCATTGAGAACAAGAAAATCAAAATATAAGTCATTGCATACTTTGAAGTAACTGATTTATTAAAAGATATTTTTATGTAATCCCACACAAGCTGTGGGTTTGACTAAGTTGACTTAATTCAACAATAAGTACAAACTATGTATCTGAAGATCAACTAAAAGAAGAAAAACATATAAAGGAAGTCATGTTCGTCATTGCCTTAAGTGTCGGTGTAGGGTTGATTCTTCAGGTCTAGCTTGATCTTTAGTATCTTCGGCCTTTAGCTCCTTTTGCCCTTGAGTTCCAAAACCTGCAATTGATTGAAATTTTTTGTTAGAGCTCAGGTCATGAGATCCAATTACATGTTCATCAACGAACATATAATGTGTAGCTATTATTAAACTAAATCAACTTAGTCATCAAGAGAAAGATAAATGAAAAACTACCAGATCAAATCATCAAGAGAAATCATTGGATTCACTGTTTTTTCTAAATTTTTTGCTTCATGTTCATCAGATTATAACATTAGTGGTGGAAAAAGTGGCTCCCACAAGGGTTGAGCCCAGCACATTAAAATGTTATAAGTAGTGTGAATATCATGAGTTCAATATTGTGTTTTGCAGAAGTACCAAAAAACAGTCACATATCAAGGAAATGATTGTATCTTCATAATGGGTATGTGCAGGATCATCATGAAAAAAATAAGCCCTTAAGTGGCAATGAAAATTCAAAAAAATCAGAGTTAGACAACTTGACGTAAAAATTTGAATAAGTTATCTCTATTATTTCAAAAATATGTAAGAATAGAATCTGTAGTAAATTGAGTATAGTTTCTAAACTACTAAATATATATTTATTTTTTTAAATCTATTTGGTGAAAATTTGAAATTTCAATATAGTAGTACTTAAATTTCAGGGGAAAAATAAGAAGTGGGTGTCTGTCTGACCACCCTAACCACAATAAAATGATAATATTTTTTATAAAATTTTAGATATAAGTAGAGGACTCATGTCCTGATGTGATGCATATTTTTTTGTATTTTTTTTCCAAGTAAATAATTAATTATGAATTTTTTATCACAACTTTAAAAAAATATAAAACTCGTATGTCTGACCACCTTAACTTGGTCAAAAATTTATGAAATTCAATTTTTTTTGTAATCTTATAGTATGTGAAGCATAGAATGTGACACATGTTTTGGATTCAAAAAATGTGATACGGTTTGAAAGATATAGATGTTTTTCAATTAGCCTATCAATCAAGACTTTAGTCGTAATTCAAATAGAAAATGAATAATAATTATTTATTAAATTCAAAGTAAAGCATTATTTATATTGGTGGAAAGTTGACAATCTCCTTAAAAAACCCTTTTCATTTCATCAATTTAGGGTTAAAAAAAAAAGTCATCAGCCACATGGGTGAAGTCTAGAAAAACAAGGTAAGTTGTTAAACACGTTTTTTATGTTGACATCTTAAGAGTGGCATGTCCTAGCCAAATTTTGAAGCAAACCCAAGGCTAATCCCTAGGTAGTAGGTTTTTTGTCAGACATATCGAATATCCGATTTGAATTAGATATGCAATTTTTTTTATATAGAATTTTTAAAAATCTAATATAGTTTTTAATATATGATTTAAAAAATTACAATATCCAAATCAGATATCCGATTTGAATCAGATATCCAATTTTTTATATATATAATTTTAAAAAATCTAATATAGTTTTTAATATATTATTTAAAAAATTGAAATAAATAGTTTATAGTTTATTTTAATATATCTAGTTGAGAATATACAATATAGTTTATAATTCAATATATAATATATAATTTATGATAATCTCTTACGGAATTATGTATAATATATAATATATTATATTATTATATATAATATTTAAATATTATTTATATATTTTAGTTAATTTATAAATATATATATATATTAGTTAATATATAAAATATTATATAACTAATTAATATCACTAATATATAAAATATTTAAATATTATCTCTTTCCCTCTCCTCTCCCTCCCTCCCTCTCTCTCCTCCTCTTCCCCTCTTCCCCTCTCCCTTCCCCCACCCTAATTCTCTCTCCCTCTCTCAGAACCTTATTCCTCTCTCTCTCTCTCTCTCTCTCTCTCTCTCT